>NQMI01000169.1:0-82727 GCA_002270565.1 Stenocarpella maydis
CAATACAAAGTTGTCCAGACCATTATCAATCATCCCAATTCGCCTCAGAGCACCATACTGCGACCCTGCCGAAACACACACGCTGAACTAAATGCTATTCCATAGCACAAATTCATCAGAACATTAAGTGCTATAACTATAATAAGATAGGATACTTTACTTTAGAATATAGGGCTCTAAAGAAGAATAGGGACTGGAAGTTAGTACCTAAAGGAACCTGATAAGCTAATGAAGCTACCCATTAGGCTAATGTGGCTACTTATAGCACATAAGGACCACCTAGGTCCCAACCGCAAAGGGAACTTGTGAATAAGTACTGCATCTATAGAGTAAACATATATAATTAATGTTAGGTATATCTAGATTAAGACCCAGATAAGGGATGCAACTTCTATAATCCTAATAAAGAAGACCTTTATAATAATCTATACTTCTTATAATATACTAAATCCTAATGCAAGAAATATTAGAAGGATAAGGCATAATAGCAGCCTATTCCACTAATAAAGAATCTCCAGAAGCTTAGGATAATATATATATTGCTTAGTTAGATAGCTTGCTTTGATAATAGCTGTGCTACTTACTGCAGTAATAAGGAAGCTACCGGATGATTTCCTAAGAACGCTTTAGGAAAGCAGGGAAGAACCCTAGTAGTAGGAAATAGGGAGGAGCTCCCGCAGAATGACCCTAGAATAAAAGGAAAACCTATCCCTCAGGCCATACTTGCGCTATAAATATAGTAAAAGGAACTGCAAGACTACCTAGGATAAGCGCCCCTTCTAGCCCTGAGAACTAATATTATAGCAGTTATGATTGCAGGAAGACCTCTTAAAGAAACTATAAAATAGCCTACCAAGGAATATAGAAGACTAAGAGATACAGGATATATGTATTTAATGCATAACAAGCATAAGGATATCTCCTGGTTATTATGCATCCATAATAGATATAAGGAATATATAAGGGAGAAACCTAAGTACAACTAGTTTCCCTAATGATACCTAGATAAGGATATTAAGCATATATATAAATATAACAACTTTAAGAACTAGCACCTGCATTAGAAACATAATAAGATAGGATGCGCCCTAATAAGGCTAGATTCCCAGATACCCTTAGAATGCCTATAAAACCCTAGCGGATGGGTAAATTATAAAAAGCTAATTTGCAAGGTGCACATACTCAATATGGCTTAAGATTAGTATCTACTAATCTGATGAATTTGTGCTATAGAATAGCATTCAGTTCAGCGTGTGTGTGTTTCGGCAGGGTCGCAGTATGGTGCTCTGAGGCGAATTGGGACGATTGACAATGGTCTGGACAACTTTGTATTGAATTAAGTTGGGCTTCTGTAAGCCCTCCTTATATACCCTCCGACGTCGTCTCACCCCTGGGCACGCTGCGGTCGGCTCTGGTGCGAATTTGCAAATGCCGGAAAATTCGCCCTTCCAACACACCATCTTTGGTTCCAAGCAGCCAGCCAACCATAGCCCTAGCAATGCCCAAATTAAGTACATACAAACTTCAGAAATCAGGCTATCCAATGCACTAAGTCATATACTTTTTGGGTAAGAAATAAGGGTAATGCAGAGGTCTGAATTAAGGTGCAAATGCAGGCCAAAATAATCGACTCACGGCCACCAAACTCATCTTGCGTCACGCACGCACTGGGCGTACTTAGCGAAAATCGCCTGACTCGCAAGTCTAGGGTAACTCCTTGCTAGGAAGTCTAGGGTAACTCCTTACAACGAAGTCTAGGGTAACTCCTTACACGGAGTACCAACGCCCTGCTGAGCGGTTCCGTTTAACAACTAAAACAGTAGGAGCTGCTACTTAAAACTCTAATAATAAAGGAATAGGATTACAGCATATAATAGCTGATTGATAACCTATAAGAATTATAAGACATTATAAAGCAAAACCTTAAGAGCATTAAGAAGGTTCTAGTAGCGGATGAGTAGTTAAAAAACTAGGAGGGCTATCTATAAAACCTCAGGCAGCAACTAACTATATTATGAGGTACTTATGTGCAATAATAAACGACTATAGCCACCTAACGGTTTAGGTTAAGCTAGGAATCTATATGTGCTTGGCACTTATTAATAGTAGAGCATTGTTCCGGGGTCTAGGGGAACCGGCATGTTTCGGAATCCGGAGGAAAACCAGCCTTGGCATTCCCCCCCCCCTCCAAGACTATAAGAAGGGGCCTTCCTACATTGCTTTTGAGAAATTTCTAGTCCTAGAGAATCAATCTTTTTATACCCTGTGAATTTGTATCTGTCAGATATATACGTGTGTACTGTGAAACTATTTCTTGTGCCCTCTTTTTTCTGCCTCTCCTTTTTGGCACCCTTTATTCCCCTTATAACTCTCCTATCGCGTCAGGGGCTCCTCTTCTTGTCTTCTACGCTCCTCTTGGGGTGGTTGCTTAATCAGGGCTCTGGCAGAACGTGTGCCTTTTTGTGTGTGTGGAGGTTTTGTCCTCTCGCTCTCCCTCTTGGCCCGTTTTCAGCATAAGGGAATTTTATATCCCTAAAGGTAGTAAATAGATACTACCTATTATAGCATAAGAAAAGGGAACCCTATAGACTTAATATAGTAAATAGAACTAAAGTATCTTATGGTAATGAAATTATTAATATAGAGACTAATCCCCTCTTAGTTTAGATTTATAACTATATAAAATTACTATTATTTAATATTACTAAGATAGCAAATTATTAGTTAATCTTAGGAATACCTTAATTAAGAAAGAATAATCCCTAAATTAATTAAACTACTAGCTAGATCTTTTAGGATAATGCTATACCCTAAAAGAAGGTTGTAATTAATAACAAGGAAAGGAGTTATATTACTAAGGATAGCAAACAGGTGATACACTCAAATGGACCCATGGATACCTCTAGGAGCAGGCAGAAGGCCTAACTCCAGGAAGATAGAGAAGGATTAAGCTACTTAAGCGCCTTACAGAAGGACTAAAGCCAATCAAGAGAACGCTACTCTAGTACAACCAGTTAGCACATAATACAGGAAACACAATAATACCTCCTTTACCTAAAGGAAGGAAAGGAAGAAGATAAAACCAATAAACTAGTATGAATACTAAAAGATTATTATGAATTTAAGAAAGTATTCTAAAAACAACTTAATACTATATTACTATAATATATATAATAGGACTATAAAATACTATTAAAACCTAGAATAACACCTTAATTTAAGCCTATCTATAGACTTAATAAGAAATAACTTAAAGTACTTAGAGAATACCTTAATGAAAACCTTAAGAAAGGATTTATAAGACTATTATAATTACTAGCAGGATACCTAATCTTCTTTATACTAAAGAAAAATAGTAAGCTATAACTTTATATTAATTATTAATAGTTAAATAATATTATGATTAAGAATTAATATTCTCCCCTACTTATTAAAGAACTATAAGATTAACTTAGGGGAGCAAGATAGTTTATAGTACTTAACTTAAATTATAAATATAAACTTATTTAAATAAAAGAAGGAGAAGAATAGAAGATAGTATTTAAGATATACTATAGATATTATAAGATAATAATTATACCCTTTAGATTAATTACTGCACCTATATTATTTCAGGAAATAATCAAATAAGTCTTAAGTAAATACCTTAATATCTTTATTATTACTTATCTAAATAATATCTTTATCTTCTTAGAGAACCTTAACAAATATAGGGGATATATTAAAAAGGTTCTTTGAAAACTTTAGGATGCTAATCTCCTAATAGAACCAGAAAAATGCCACTACTATATATACAAAGTTAACTACCTTAAATATATAATTGAATTAGGGAAAATCAAGATACAAGAAGGAAAAGTTAAAGTAATTAAGGAATAGCTAACTCCTATAAATGTTAAGGATATTAGAGCATTCCTTAGATATACTAACTTCTATTAATAATTTATCACATAATATAGCAATATCGCAAAACTATTAATAGACCTTATTGAGAAGGATCATATCTTTAAATAAATAGATACTAAATAATAAGTTTTTTAGATACTTAAAAATAAAGTTATAAAAGACCCTATACTTAAGGAAGCAGACCTAGAAAAAGAATTTAAAGTTTATATAGATGCCTTAAATAATGCTATAAGTAGAGAACTTACTTAAAAGAATAACTAAGGAAGGATATATACTATTATAAACTTTAGTAAGAAATTCAATAGACTAGAAACCTGCTATATTATACTAGATAAGGAATTTATAGTAATAATATATATATTCCAGGAATGATAATACTACCTTATAAGAGTTAAAAGGCAGATTAAACTCCATATAGATTATAAGAATCTTATAACCTTTATAATAACTAAAACTCTTAATAAATAATAAGTTAAATATATAGAGTTCTTATTATAATTTAATATTAAGGTTATTTATATAGATGGAGTTAAAAATATAAGGGCAGATATACTTAGTTGAAGACCTAATTATTAAGATAAGGATTCACTTATAAAATAAATAGTATTTAAAACCTAAGGAGATGGAAGCTTTATTTTTAACCGCAAACTTAATGCTATAATTAGAATTAACTTTTAAACTAGAAAAACCCCTACCAATCTAAAGGAATAAGATAAGTTAATTATAGAAATATACAAAGCACTAGTATATGGCTACTAAGGTGTTATAGCAATAATTAAAAGGATTTAGTAAAATTATTAGATCCCTAACCTTAAGAAAAAGGTTTAAGATATTATTAGTAAATGTAACTTACGTAATAAAAATAAGGCCTCTAGATATAAACTATATGGATTATTGAAACCCTTACTAGTACTTATAGCTGTATGGTTATCCATTAGCCTGGACTTTATCGTTAAGCTACCTCTCTTATGAGAACTCTTAACTGGAGTACTATATGATAGTATTCTAGTAGTGGTTTGCAGACTGAGCAAGTATGCATACTTCATACTATATAAGGAAGCTAGTACTGTAGAAGAACTCATATATATGTTCTTATGAATTATTATAAGCAACTATGGAATGCCATATGAAATTATCTTAGATAGAGATAAGCTCTTTATATTAAACTTTTAGAAGTTACTAATGAAGTAACTTAAAGCAAAATATAAGCTCTTAATAATAGTATATTTATAAATGGATAGATAAATGGAATAAATCAATTAGATTATGGAATAATACCTTTAATACTATATTAACCAATTATAGGATAATTGGGTTAAATTGCTACTACTAGCATAATTTGCCTATAATAGCGCAACCACTAGCATGACTAAATAGTTATCTTTCTTTATACTCTATGGATATAAACCTTAGGCATATTATGAATCTCTGCTAGATAATACCCTAGCGGAATTAGCGGAATAGAAAGCAATATGAATTAGATAAATCTAGAAGAATATCCAAGTAGAACTCTCTTTTATATAAGAATAAATAGCAAAATATATAAACTAGAAAAGAATTAAGGGATTAATTCTTAAGGAGGGAGATAAGGTTTATCTTCTTTACTAAAATATTAAGATAAAGCAACCTAGTGATAAGCTTGACTATAAGAAAATGAGCCCCTTTAAAATTTTGTGAAAATAATTAAACACTAAATACAAACTTTTACTACCTAAAGAAATAAAACAATATAATAACTTCTATATCTTACTTCTTAAACTAGCACTAGAAAATGGAAAACTAGAAATATAGATTAAAACCATTAATAAATATAATAAGGAATATAAAGTAGAAAGAATTATAAACTTTAGATAGTACTAAGGAATAATGGAATACCTTATTAAGTAGAAAGAATATAACTTAAGTGAAAATATATAGGAACTAAAGTAAAACCTTGGAAATAGCAAGAAACTCCTAAAAAGTTTCAAAACCAAGAATACAAATAAAGGCAAATATTACTCAGCTAAATAGTTAAATTAGCTACTATTTAAAAGAAACATTATTAGTCTAGAGATACCAGAAGATAAAAATTAGGAACTAGATAAGCTACTTATAGGCGCATTTCCTTCACCTTCAACTAAAAACCTGGACTAATCTACTACTATATTTCCAGTACTTATAGAATTCCAATTAAAATAAGGATTAGGGAAGGACCCCTTAATAGCTATAACCTCCTGCACTACTTTAGCAGTATGGGCCTGCTCCTTCTTAGCTAACCCCTTATTTACCAGCTTTACCCCCTTCTCCTAAAGAAAACATTTTTGCTTCTTTAAATAAACCAAACGAGCTAGGAACTTATTTAGGGAATCCTAAGCCCTTTGAAATTATACCTATACCTCTTTTAAACGCTCCTCCTCCTTAATCTTATGACTATCCAGCCTAGCTAATTCATTAGTAATATGTGATATTATAAGGGTTAGCCTAATAACCACCCATAAGAATGGGATACCTATAAGAAGATATTAGCGTATGAGATACATTATAAGAACAACCACGCTTGGTATATTGCAAATAGTTCTCTATAGAATCAACCATCTTGGAAGCCAGGTCCTTAAACAAATAATGAGAATATAGAGCAACTTTATAATCATACCATTCAATAAAAGCGTGATAATTAAGACAAGCTTAATGCTTCTTAAATACTCTTACAACGGAACTTTTCGCAACCCGAGAATCTTTAACTCTAAATAATATGATAAATTAGGAAGGCGCAAATAACAATATAGATAAATAAAAAATAACTTATAAAGCACTTTTAAGGACAAAAGAAGTAAGGAGGGAGATAGTATTATGAGCTAATATAAATAGTACCCTAGGGACCCATTTAAGGACCCAGAATGAACATTACGATACGACCCCGCAGGACCCCAGCTGCTAAGTTAGTATAGCCTAACCCAGGGTTAGGGCTGCAGACCCATAAGCTCAATAGTGCTTACGCGATCACCCGTGAGCAATAGCAAGCAATAGCTGCAAGTGCTCATCTGAGATTAAGTAAGCAATAATGAGCCAACTGAAGAGTCGGAATATATAAGGATATAGTCATCACTATAGTAGATAGCTTTCATAGAACAGACTCTTTAGTCGTTAATCTAAGTATTTAATCCCAGTATTAGATAGCCTTATAGCTAGTAATTATTATTAGTTAATAATATTGCTTAACAACCGCCTAACAACATATTCCGAATATAAACCTTTAATCTTTCAGATTTAACATACTTGGAAACCCTCTAATTATTACAATTAGTTCCTAAGCTATATAAACTTAGCCTTTTTATATTAATTAGAATATATAATAATTAGAATTAAGATTATTTAGCTTTCTATAAAGTTAATTTTACTAAAATTATAGAAAATATTCTTAGAAAATTTATACTTAGGCATTATATTATAAAGTAATTTGAATTAATCTTTAATAATCTTTAGATCTTTATATTTAGCTATTTAATAGTTATATAGCTAATTAAGTATAGTTTTTAAGATTAATTATATTTTAATAAAGTATTATATTTAGTACTTACTAAGTAGCGTATTATTATATAATGCTAGTAGAAGATTAGCTATAGTTTTTAATACTTTTAAGTTATATTGAAAATTCTTCGATATTTTAATTAATAATATATTTAATAAGTATTTACTTTTTTAATTAATCCAAGTCTATTTTTTGGATTTATAGGTCTTTATAGGTGTATTATGATAGTATTTTATATTATAATATAGTTTAAGGTATATTAAAGATCTTAGCTATTATTACTATATTGATAAGTTCTATATTAAGTTTTAAGATTTGTAAATAACCTAGATAATTAAGAGTAATTTGCTCTTTTAAGATATAAGATATATAATATTATTATAGAATTCTAATATATTATAGATTTAAATAAGTAAATAAATATAAGAATAATGCGAAAAGTAAAGATATAACTAGTTTTTAAAAAGGGCTATTCTATATAAACCTTAATACTTTTTAGCCCTATTATACCTACCTTAACCCTTGTAAATATATGAAATTAATTAAAAATAAGTAATGAAGTGTAATTAGTACTTACTAGTGCTAATCTTTATTAGATATCTAACCCTAGGCGGGTGCTATGATAGCCCAAAGTTAATGAATTTGCTGAAAACTAGCTACTTCCTGGTCCTGGCTACTTCCTAGTACCCTACATTATTAAGTTTATATAATAAATCTTAAACGTATTGAGAATTTAAAATTAATTACTTTTATAATATAATTAAGACATAATAATTATTCTTCATTATAAATAAATAAAGCTAATAAAGGAATAATAGTAAAATAAACATTTAATATAATAATTAAGTTTAAGTTGAAATAAAGTCTATATTAAAGCTTAAGGGCTATAAGTTAATAAGTAAATACTTATTATTAAACCAAATTAATATACTCATTATTATTTTATAAAGATATAAAGACTACTTGAATAAACTTAATAAATTAAAGATAATTTAATTTAAAACAGATTTATTAAATAAAAGAGACCTTAGAAAGTAGTGTATAGTTTAGCTAATAAATAGCTATAGTTAAATAAAAATATAGTTTTAAAAGAATAATTAAGGCCTTTAATAATCCTTATATTTAGAAAGAGTTAGTTTTAAGTTATATATAACTTAAAGTTAGTTTTAATTAGCCTTATTATAAAGCTAATATTACTTAATTAATAATTATTATATTTTAAAATTTCTTATTATTAATATTCTGTCTTTTATTAAATGCTAGGCCTTTAAGTATTTATAAATATATAAAGGACTTAGGAGGTTAGTGCTATTTGTAGAGCACTGGTCATATGACCACATGTAATTACTTCTTTACTATAGCAACGCTACTATAAGAACTCATCTCCTTTGCCAGGGCCCTTGAAGAGGCCCTTCCCTCTCTTTTAGAGTAGCGCTCCTTTCAACTCAATTGGCGTATTTGAGTATAGTTGCTTTGCTTCTGTTCCCTCTCGTGACAAGGACTGCTGCAGCCCCCCCCCCCGGGGAATTGTGACCGGATTAAAAACGAAACCACTCACCTAGATTACCAAGCACCAAGTCTTTGTACCTGGGTAGCGTAACTCGTCAACGACACGTGATAATGCTTGTGGACAATGCTTCGTGTGGCGACAATAACAAATTCTGTGCGAATCCATGGAGAACACAGGCCTCGTGCATTCAAAGCTGAACTCCCAAAATAGTTGTCACTATTCTGCCTGTAGATGCACTGCGGCTAACCAGTCCTCGGGCTGATCGGGTAGAGGGGCATGCATGGCTCCACTTGTCGGGAGCGCCGGAGCAAAGTGAAGACACCCAATGTGATGCCGCTGTCGCAGAGGATATTCTCAGTTGCGAAGAGGAAGCCTTGGAAGCCAATGATGCATGAATGGCATGCACTTATCAGAGGGGGCGCCAATGACTCCTGTTCCTGCCGGCGAGGTCATCAGAAATACCTGGGATCTCAGTTACGGGTCGGTCACGGTTCACCCGAGATGTTCAATTGCTTGCGGTCCTGGCCGACATTTCTTGGTCGTCTACGCGCGGTCAATCCCAAAGAACATTCCGGCTCAGCGGAGTGTCTACTTTCGACATTGTCGAGTGGGACAGAGCAGCTGGACGCCAGAGTTGCGCAACCGTGGGAAGCAATGGTTGACCGGACCCATATTCACTGTCTAACCAAAGAGACGAAGTAAGTCTGAGCGTGACAAAGCAGTCCATGGGCCCAACTGAAGCATCACGAGACGTGGTTGACTTAGTCGCCCTAAAAAGGGAGGCCATCACCGCCATCCCAATTTACGAATTTTGGCCAGATGGGCCCAGGTTCGTTCGCTGACTCGTGCTCCCAGCTGTCATTGCGAAGCGTAATTCATTATATGTGAGGTCCACCACGGCAGGAGTGCCGACGGATGACCATAACGAGGGCACTGACGGGTGTCGGCCTCGCAATAGGTCTGGGATCCTGAAACGACCCCAGCAAGCTGTCCTAATGAGTATACCGAACCCTTGGGAGCTAGGTGGTGACATTACTCGGAGCTCCACTCCGTGTGGACCAGAGTGCCCGCGGTGCGGGCGCATGCCAGGCTTCGTGGACGTGTATGGGTCTGCCACGAGGTACGGAGAAGCGAATACTAGTAGCAAAGCAGGCCTGATGGTGAAGTCAATTGCCCTGCCGAAAGTGGTGCTGACTTGACGCTCAATCGCAAGCTGGAGGGCCAAGTAGATAACGTGTTGACGTGGCACCTTGTCCCCCGTATTGCCCTCGGTCCGTCCCCGACAAGCGGCGAATCGGGCTTCGCCGTGGAGGCATTGGGTTTGACTGACACATGGCCTCGTGGATCGAGGTCCTAAAAATATACATAGTAAAGTTCGTGGGGAACGTCGATCCTCTAGCCCGGTACTAACACGGACACAAGTGGGCCGCGACGTGATCCGTTCATCAGGTGGGCTGGTTCGTTCTGGCAGTAGAGGTGAGGCCAGCCGAAACAAATCTCGCGTACAGGGCGATAACTTCCCCTATGGAGGGTCCTGCGGATGTCAAGAATCGTTCGGCCTCCGCTGTTGGCTGGAAAAAAACAAGCTTGAGTTAATTTCGATCACGACGTTATCCCCAGACGCCGGTCCTTTCTTTTCTCTCCCCCCCCCCCTCTCGAGACAGCTCCACCAAACGGTTATCGTGACTAGTTGAGGATATAGAGACGGACAGGCGCCTCGACTGGACCTGACGGATCATTTCCTGTTATCAAGCACCACCCAGCCAACTCCAAAGTCTCTCTCTCCCAGCCTTGTGCTTGAAGCGATTCCAACTCCTGTGTTGATTACTTTCCAGTATCGCCATACTAACACCGCCAAGATGAAGCTCGGCCTTGTCGCCGTGGCTCTTTCGGCGGTTACATACGCTCAGATCGACATGTCCAGGTTCACCGACTGCAGCGGTCTCCTCGACGAGTGCAGCAGTGGTCCCAATGCCAACCAGGCCACTTGTGCTGCCGCCACGGCGCAGTGTGAGCAGTGTCAGGTCGATTACAACGAGTGCCGAGCCCCTGGCAACGGTGTAGGTCGTGTTCTACAAGCTCCCGGCTGCATATACATGTACACATATACACACCACCACACACACACACACACACACACACACACACACACACCACACACATGTATATATATATACATATATATGTTATAAGAACAGAACTAATCCTTCCCGTAGGGGGTGTATTCTTTCTTTACACTCTGGTTTGACAGAGCACGCACGCACGCACGCACACACATATATAAACCAGTGCTGACGTTCGTCCCTGATACAGGTCTCTGGCAACCAGGCCGGCTGTGATGGCCAGGTTGCAGCCTGCGTCGGGTCCGCGTTCCCTCAGCTGAGCTCCTCGGCGAGCACGACCGCCTCCAGCTCGGACGAGTGCCAGGCCACCTCCAAGCCTTGCGCAAGCATCTCGGCCTCGGCGCCGGCTCCCTCCAGCACCGCCGCCACGCCCACAAGCACCGCGACCGCCCGCAGCGGCACCGACGACTGCCAGGCCACCTGGCGCCAGTGCGTCGCCGGCGGCCGCAGCCAGGACCTGTGCTCGTGCGACCTCGCCGTCTGCACCGGCGAGGACTCGGCCCGCAACCGCGCCTCGTGCGCCGCGCTCTCTGCCACCGCCACCGACCCGGCGGCCGCGACGGGAGCCGCCCGTCCCACATCCTCTGCCGCCGGCGGTGGTGGCGGCGGCAGAGAGCACCCGTCGTCTCCTCTTGTCACCGGTGCCGCTGCCTCTGTCGGCGTCAGCGTGCTCGGCGCGGCCTCTGCTTTTGTTTCTTACCTTCTGATGTAAAGGTTGGCGGTGGTTTGCCGAGGCGGTCTTTGGACGGGGCGTCTGTTTTGCGGTTGGGCTCCAGGCCTAGCCTGCGTCTCCAGCTTTGCACAGCATATCCCCTCCCTTTCCTGTGGCCCGTGGACGCCGCGTGGCGCTTGCGAGCTGGTTTCGTGTGCTTTGCCTGTTGGTGCCTCTGGTTAATTAACACCATGTTCAAATGTTCCCTGCTTGTCCACCATGTAGTTAGCCTGCGACATGGTTCTGCGGTTGACGAACCTCTTGACTGAGCATTTTCCTGGGACATGCCCAACGTCTAAGTACGGCATCGAGGGCCTGTAGACGTCCTGGCCTTGGGTTGGGTCCCGGGCTGATGCGCCTGCACCTTCTCCATTCCGCTCCCTCTCCTCGCGTTCCTTGCGTTCCCTCATGTAGTCACCCAATGTTTTGCTGCTTCTCCTGTCCTTGATGATTTCTGGCCGCCCCCCTTTCGTCTCCTGGTGGTCAAGCTCGTTCCGCGGTCTTCCCCTCGCGTTCGTGTTGTAGTGCGCGAGGCTCTTCCAGTAAGCCGGCCGTTCCCAACGGTCCCTGAGGACCCTATGCATGGGAATGGCGACCCGAGCCAGGTTTCTGTCATCTCCCAGGATAGGAAGGGGGCAGTCTGGTCGTTTCTTGTCGTCCTCATGAGCATTCGGTACTCACTCCAAGAGTCGGAGGAGCGACGTGGTTTGCTCGTCAGTTGGGGCGTAAATGCGCCGTGTCACGTTGAGGCGGTGTGAGTGGAACCAAGGTCCATCGTACTAGACAGAAGTTCAAACCAAGCCAGCCTGCTATACGCAGAAGCTCCAGAGGGGCTTTCAAGCCCCCACAGCAGACGAGGTACTCACACCCGTGCTCACTGTCTCCTCTGCCAAATAGGACCACCCCGCCGAACACGACACCCTCTGCCTCAAATAGCGATGGTGAGACCCACGCACTGATTGGTCATGATAGGTGCTGGTGATATGGGTAAGATACGAGCACTGGGGGCAGCGCCTATCGGCGACTTGGAGTTTCACCAGAAACTTACATGTCTCGTTGAAACACCCAAAAGTGGAGAGTTGACTACGTCAAGTACCGGGCGTTTTGCGAATGAGCCAAAGTCTCGGGAAGACCGCGCTGCCAGAGGAAAATCCCCAATAGTCTGTCAGGACTGTGGACTGAAAGAACAAGCTGTGCCTCTTGGCTGCCGAGGCCCGAAACCTACACTTCGCCCACGGGCGTGACGGGACTCCTATACCTTCGGTACCTAGTCAGATCGGGAGGAAGAGTGGCCAGGCGTTTTGGGGGATGGCCGCCAGAAGACCCATATACTCTGATATCCAGTTCAAGACACAATAAAAGGCGAAACCACCGCATCCCATACTGATTGGTTTCAATTCAGCGGCGTACAAGTGACCAAGCTAACAAAGACCCCCTGGGTCATGCCTACTTAAGCACTATATCCAGTAAGTGTGAGCTCGTGGGTATGGGTGTCCGAATATCAGATACTATCTGGTTTTGTGCTCGCGCAGTACCGAAGTGCTCTCCGTCACAGTGAGTGCAATTGTCCGATTTGAATCATATAGTTACCATAGTATTATCGTATATTAATCCATGACCAAGTAAGATGAAGAAGGACCTGAATTCCCCAAGCTGAATTCCTCAAGCTGGCCTCCTGATAGTGAAATTCCTGTATCCGAAGACGATCGCTGTAATCATGCCGATCGTGGCGACCAAATACGGCACTGCACTCCGTAACATCACACGAGCTGCCCTCCTTGCCACGACCTCAAGCTGTTCATGGTACGCCTGCGTATCGTTGCTGTGCGGAAAAGGAACACCCGGGACCGGCTTGCCCAGAAACTCACACAAAGGTTCCCAGCCTTGGTCGAGCCTGAAGTTCAGCAGCCTTTCAGGAGGCGTTACATCCCGTATTGTTTTGTAGTGGTCGAGGTATACTGCTCGTGCGTTCGCCCGGAACTCTCTCCTGGTGCGGCACTTGAAGACATATTTGAGCCACACCAGCATCACGTC
Source organism: Stenocarpella maydis (assembly GCA_002270565.1). Lineage (NCBI taxonomy): Eukaryota > Fungi > Ascomycota > Sordariomycetes > Diaporthales > Diaporthaceae > Stenocarpella > Stenocarpella maydis. Next base: position 13,791 of record NQMI01000169.1, read on the forward strand.
ATCAATCTCCGCGACCTGAGGAGCCCTCAAGATTGAGAGAAGTCGGAGGAACTTGTTCTCGAAGAACCATTCGATGATTGTCTCGTCGAAGCTCCTCATCCAGTTTGAGATGTCTCTGTCCACCAAGATGACCTTCGCATCTGGCAAGAACAGTGAGTAATTTCAGGCAGGTAGGAGAATTAAAGTACCATTGCGAACAGAAGGTGTGCCTCCTTAACAAAGAACGACTTACCTGGGTATGCGGCAACCAATTCGGGCCCGAATGCATTGGTGGGCGTATCGCAAGCTGCCGAACAATGTCCGAGCAAATGGTCGAACTCTTCACGACCAAACGGCTTTTGACCGGGTGCTGGATCATACTTGGCCTTGAAGCCCTCAATCCAAAACGCGCATTCGCTGAGGTTGTTGAACTGCCGAAACCCGTGATACACTTCGCTGTGCCCGAGAATCATCAAGGCGTGACGTAGTGCTACGATAGTGAGCATTCAATTATACTCGGAGGCTCAGATCATGCGGCGAGAAACCCACACGTAGTGCCGGTACGCGAAAGTCCCAGGCCTAGGACTTCCATCGGCATGGTTCGCCTGCATGTTCGACGATCGATGTTGGCATCTGGCTGGAACAGCTCTGGGTACTTTTCCTCGTCTGTCATGACTGGGAATCACCTGGAGTACACATTCAAATTTAGAAGGAGGAGATGAGGTGATCCTAAGGGATTACCTCGTGCTTGGGACACTGCTGGATTTAGGAATACCTCAAGGTTACCCCCGGACTCTCTTGCTGTCATAGATTGGCCAGTTCACACAGCATTGCCAAGACCATATTGTCGATCGTATTACGCTGACAGCCAATTGCGGGCGCCGGGTTTGACTTTCTACCACCCCATCATGCAGGCCTCCAGCAGAATAAAAATCCGTGATATTGATACCGGAAGACCGAGGAGACCAGTAAGACACAAGACTCTCCGCCCTCAAGTTGTGCTCGCTCTTGAACGCCCCACAAGAAGTGCTACCTTAGGTGAGAATTGCTGTCCCAATCGCCCCAAAGGCCACACCTGATAGACTCTATTCATCAATACATTAGAACGCCCAATACAAACACTCCAGTACCCACCAGCCAAAGCGCTGGAGTTTAGCGTGCAAGACATATCGCTGTTGAGGTTTGCCGCCGATCAGGGATCAGCAAGATTTGGAGAACTTCCTATCTGTAACAAATCATAACTACCGCATCTCTGCCCTGTCAACTAGACGCCCTCCTCCGGTAGAGGTTATTCGGATATACTTGAGTCATCGTACATATCGACAGGTCTACAGTTACCTTGTCAAGAAGCACTGTTCTATTTGTGGCATCTTTAAGACCACAGATAACGGCGCTTCGTTCACGCCCCATCTCTGCCCCGGTATCTGTCTTCCTTAAGACACCGAGCCCAATTTTCTCTCGACTACTCAACTCACAGTCACCATGGGCCTCTTCAATCTCCCACAGCTACGATACCGTAGCCCTTGGGTGCAGAACATAATCAGTGGCATCTGCGTCGGCGCATCAGCGGGCATGTACATCGCCCTCAACCTCTTGGGCGCCGGCGGCGGGCGACCAGACTCGGCCCAGGTCGTCCAAGTGGTCAACGCCACCCTCTGCTCCGTGTGGTTCTTCTCGTCCTCGTTTGGCGGCAGCATACTAAACAAGCTCGGTCCCGGATTGACCATGTGCATCGGTGTCCAGACCTACGTCGTCTATGTCGGCTCGCTGTGGTACTATGACGAGACCGGCATGGAGGGTTACCCATATGCGGCGGGTCCAATCATTGGTATTGGAGCTGGCATGGTATTCATCACGGCTGGTTATATCTCGACTGCGTATCCAGAGGAGCAGGAGAAGGGTTCTTTCGCCGCCATGCTGATGAACATGCAAGCCCTCGGGTCTGTGATTGGTGGTATCATCCCCGTCATAATCAACAGGAACTCGACCACGGTGGCGGGAGTCCCTCGCTCGGTCTACGTAGCGTTCATTGTGATCATGATACTAGGTGGGCTCTGTGGCTTGCTTTTGCTGCGCCCGCAGGACCTGAGGCGAGACGATGGGTCTGTGGTTGCTGTCCATCCTGCTCGTGGTGCTTGGGAGGAGTTGAGGTCGAATCTGATGATCTTCACCGACCCAGTCTTGCTCATTATGGTGCCTGCTTTCTTCCCATCTGAGGGCTTTTTGGTTTACAGTGGCTCGGTTAACGGTGAGTTACATCCGACGAGCTCCACGTGCGGACCTCTCTAATCGAATCCGATACAGCACACTTGAATAACCTCAGAACACGCTCCCTCCTGTCATTTATCGCTGTCTGTCTTCAGATACCCGCTGGTTGGGCACTGAGATCTATTCTAGACCATGATGCCTGGGATAGGCGGAAGCGAGGGCTCATAGGACTTACAACTATTTCTTTGCCATTGGTGGCTGCGTGGGTTTGGGAGATGGTAGGAGTCCATGGAACCCCATTCGTTATTTCTCCCGGGCTAGAATCATGCTTGTGCTTACTCTAACACAGGCTAGAGCTCGGAATTACAACAGAAGCTCGCCGCCCGCGGACCCGGCTGACTGGGACGAGCCAAGATTTGCCTGGATATTCATCCTGTTCATCCTGAACTGGGTATTTTCTGTGTGTATCACTACTCTTAATGCCCTTTATCAAAGGGCCGTGTTACTAGAGCTGACATGGAGCCCTGTTCAGCAACTCTGGCATAATATAGTCTATTACTGGATCGGTGCAATCACGAACTCTCCGCAAAAGATCACGCATTACGTCGGCGTGTTCCGCGGAGTCCTCGGTGCTGGAGAAGCGATCTGCTTCGGTCTAGACTCCATCAAGATTCCATTTATCGCTGAGGCAGGGGGCATCCTGCTGTTCTATGTCATCGGCATTTGCAGCTTTTACTACCTCGGTATTTACCATATTCAAGATACGAACTACGACCATCAGGAGGAAGGCGCTGTAGTTCCCAACCATGTCTTGGAAAGGATGCATGTAAGAGATGTCTCAAGCGCCCGGGATAATGGAAAGGGGGACGAGAGTGTGAGAAATGGGGATGCTGTAGAGGTAGACAAGGCCCAGGTCTAGATAATGCTGTTAATAGTCAAGGTCTATATGAGTTAGAAACGCACAATAACACTGGCATAGATCCCAAACCAAAGGCCGGCTACAACTGACTTATAAATACTCTATACTTTCTCTGCATTCCTGTTTGCTTCTCTTTCCTGTCACCATTGCATTCCCCAGTACCATTCTACAGCATATATTACCGATGTAGACATCACAAATAGCACCACTACAACAAATGTCTCTGCGCGGCCCACAACTACCAACATCGGATCCACAACACCAACACCAATGGCCCCCATACTGCGTCTAACGAGGTTGTTAATAGCCGTGCTACTGGCGCCATTGCCTGGGCAGAGGTCAGATACAAGTGTCATGTTAATCGCGAACACCGCATTGGATGTGGCAGCTATGAGGAACTGGAGGAAAAGCGGGAGAATTATCCAGGTTGGCTGGGCAGCCTGCGGCGGCAGGAAGTTGGTGGGAAACCGTGAATCCGTAAATCGCTGTTGAAACTACAAAGATGAGGTTGGTCCACGGCATATAGCCTAGTCGGGCGTGCTCACTATTGGAGCGGTCTGGTTAATCTAGCTCAGCTTGCAGAACTAGAGACCAGTTTAGGGCAAGTTCTCGAGGAAAGTGGGTATATTCAGAAGAGTAGCCTGGTTAGAATACAGAGGGGGACCTACATGGGAAAGTCGGGAGCGAAAGCCTTCCTCGACTTAGACGGGGCCAAGGCGCCTAGATATGTCGCGAGATACCGCTGCTCGTAGCGGACAAAGTCTCGCGTCATCAGCTTGCCGGCGATCGAGAATCCACGATCGTACCGAAGCCTATGATCATAATTCCAGTTTACGCTGACTGCGATGGCGCACGGCGGGAAGAGCCACGCCCGTATCAACCCTCACTCTTCCAGTTCCTACATAAGTGACCTCCTCAAGCAGACCCCAAAACTCGCTTATAGGTCTTGAAATTGACAGAGAAGCTGGAAACTCACCATTTGGCAAGAAAACCAAACCCAGCGTCAACTCGCTCAACCCGAATCGTTCTTTGAAGATCCCTGTTGTGCTTGCCACCACCATATTCCAGGTTGTACAGACCGTACCTCCGGAGACCAAGAGAGCCATGATGTCCTTCTGGACAAGCAACTTCATAGGAGCTGAAAATGTCGCGAAAGTCACCTTTTGTACTCCTGAATCCTCTCCTGGTTCTTTCATATATTCCGGCCCCTTAAAGTATCCCGCGAATGAATGGTTGGTAAACACCTGAAAGTCGTAGGGTGCCATTGCCCGCAATTCTGCGGAGGGTCTCGGGAAGGTAGATGAGCAACATGATCAGGACAAGGCTAGAAAGGATCGTGAGGAAGCTGAATATGGACCTAACAGGTGTTTTCTGTCAGTTATTTGTGTTCGAGAATATGTGATGGTAATGGCTGGATCAATATTTCTTGTATCATTGGGAGTTAAACCGTACCAATGCTAACGGTTGAGGCACTTCCCGCAGACTGTAGCCCTCGGGTTATCAGAAGAACGGAAAAGTTCGGCAAGAGGCTAAGGATGATGTTGGCGAGGATATAAATGGAGAAGGAGGCGATGCAAATTGGCGGTCGTCCCAATGTATCTGATACTGGTCCCCAAAATAGCGGCGAGATGCCCTGGAGGATGAGGTAGGAGGTTATGGTCAACGGCACATCCACCAGATTGACGTGGAGGTCCTGCGTAGCACGTTAGTTCTACCATGAGTTTTGTAGCTCAATAGGCTCAATGCTGTGAGATACTGTACCCTGGCAATCGCATCTAGAGATGGAAAGTACATGTTGGAAGACAGTCCTGAGAAGAGCCATGCTATCCCGATGATAGCAACGACCGCCCTTTTTTTTTCTTTTGGTGAAGATATGGAATTTTTGGTCTCGAGCCGGCTGTTCCGGTTCAACAGCGCCTTCGTGCGTGTCGGGATCAACAACTGGACGTTCAGCTTCTGCTTCAGCTTCCTCAGGAGATAGAAAAGGATTGACAACGTGTCGCGAGGCGACCCCACTTAAGCTGCTTCGGCCCTGGGAGGACGCCCTTCGTTACTCCTTGGCCTTACAGACTCTAGTCATTATAGAACTATTGTCCTCAATAGATCCCCATTCCGAATCAAGCCGCGAAGTTCTGCTCAGCCCAAACGCAACAAACACGATGGTTGATCCTGAAGATAGATACACGCCACGACCAACTTCACGCGACCCTTCGAGGGTTGTGAACCGCCGGCGGTCGATGGGTCTTTCTTCAATAGCAATCATGGTCGATGCAGAAAACAAAATATCCGTATCGGTAAGTCGAGTTCGCCAGTGAGAAAAACCGCAGGTGGTCTTGACCGGCTTGTGGTCAAGGTCAATATCACAAGCAATGGGCTTCACATGCAATTTGCTCATGACGGAGGATATGGTTGGAATTTCGCAGAGGCCCTCATGTTTTTTGATCTATTTCTGCAGCTCCCACCCCTCGTTTCTTTTCTGTCTTATCAAAGTATCCCGCACTAGAAACTGAAACTCGGTGCGAGTCGCTCCGCAGCTTAGTCGTGCCGTACGTATACAGAATGGTAAGTTCCGGCCGTGGGAGTTGCTATTTTATGTGTCCTTGTACGCTCGGAGACACGACATGCGGCGGCTCTGATCAGGCTGCTGAATTAGCCACCCTTTGGAGGGTGAAACCGGGTCAGGGGCGTGCTTATTTACAACAGCTTACTAAATTAAACGTTGAGACGAAATGCCGCTATTGATGAACGCCATTTGGTTTCATCCCAAAGCTCTAAATTGGGCACAGATGAGTCAATAAGCCAGTCTTTACCATCGGCAGGACACAAATCCGCGTGGCTACACCCATCAATTCATACCAAATCTTTATACCAGATACCGCTATTCGCAAAGCCTATAATTTACAAATCTCTGCAAAAATGTGTGGTATAAATAGCGGACCCAGAAAACCACACATCAGCCACCCAGATTTATCTTAGACGTATACCAGAATTATAGGAAGCATTCAATGAAAAGCTCGCTACAAATCACATGATTTAAGGCCTATAGGTCTACTCATATTATTCTAATCTCTGATTCTATGCTGACGCGGTACTTGTCCTGAAGCCTACAACTCCTCCTTTTCTTGCGATCTCTTTCGCCTTTTTAAGATAATTATTCCGAGTGATGTAGCAACTGAAATGCCTGCCAGAGCCCCGAATCCTGCGAAAACTCCGATCGCTGTAAATGAGAGGACGAGGCCACTTTGTGGTAACCTGGTGGCGCTTGCAGTCGTGCTGGTGGATATTGACCTGATACTGGACAAGGTCGATAACTCTAAGCCTGCTCTAGCTATAACTGTCACTGTTTGTACTGGAGGCTGCGCAGTAACGAAAGCGGTTGCTATTATTACTGTGGGGCTGGAGAATCCAGTGAGAGAACTGGAGGAAGAAAATCTTTCTCAATAATTTAAGCAGAAGCCTTGCCGTATAGAATCGCGCACCGATCGGTCGCGACTGTTGTTACCCCGGTGGGACGTTTGGATGCTACGGAGCTCGTAGAGGTTGGCGTTTCTATTGGTATAATCTGTATGGGCGTTACAGTTTCTCTAACGGACGTAGGTGTACGTAAATTTGGTGTTAATCGACTGAATTGGTTGCCTTCTTTCTCGGAATTCCTTAGGTCAAGAGGAGCGGGAGGGCTCTCCCGCCGAGTGTTCGGCTTCATCGTCCACAATAGTGTATAACGACAAAAAGGGGTTCGTCAGGGCATGGTGCGAGAGACACTCTCGAAGGGGATTAAAAGCAATCCAAGAAATTCGAAAAGAAGCAACGTCAAGGATAGCATCAACCAAGTATTTTGGCTTCTCGCACTCTCTCTCTTTTCTGCCGCATGGTGTGGTGTTTCATGACTTTAGTACTTACATGACATGCTAAGGCCAGGATCCCATGCCAAAATTCATCCGATTGCGGTAGCCCAAGACACGTCAAATTGAGACAAGCTTTCCAAGACTGTTTCCAGGCTACCTATGATCTGCACGAACGATTTCTCCCCGTGGCGAGTCACTTCGCAATCCGGGTTGCACCTCGACCCAAGATCTAACCTATTTTTAGAAACTTCAAAGCATTCAGGCCGTAGATTGCTGTTACATCCATCAGGATCGCGGCGGCGAAAGGCAGTTATGAAGAACTGCCAAGTACCAGCCAGTCCGTGCTCACTAGACGATGGTGTGTGAAACCACAAATCTGAGACCATCCCTCTCTTTAGTCTGTCTCCGTGCCACACGTCCACACGGCTCTGTGAACAGTACGGTTTGGCTGGCGGGCCTGAAGCCATCCTCTGTCTGATAAAATGTGGCTGATTTGAGATTGGGGTGAGATGCCCCTCATTCACTCACAGCACATGCAGTATTAAATAGGCGGACTCGCCCGCTGTAGTAGCCATGATATCTCAGGGAAGACTCAGAACACTCACTATAGCGTTTGGTTTTCCCAAGAAATAAGATGACTTACCCAACCCTGCATCATGCTTGGCTTTTGTTCTGCCTGATTCTGAGCATCTCTACTTCGTCTGCGCAGGGTGAAGATGCCCCCCTTGCCAATTTTGGAGCAACCATTCAATTTTTCGGCCAGGTCAGTTCAAGTTGCAATGCGCTGGACCCCCCCCCNCCCCCCGGCGCGCCAAACGTAATTCTGTGTGAAAAATAATAACGCTGATCCCTCATATTACAGATGGCTCGCACGGATCAAGACTTCGTAGACGGCCTTGCCCTCGATCTGTTCTCTCCCACCAACCGAACGCTCATAGTGACAAATAACATCTCGACCCTTCCAGGAAACTTCGTAAAGGGGTCAACTGGGGAGGGATTTGCCAACCTTTCAAAGTATAGTTGGATCATCAAAATGAATGAGACGGCACAAGATCTCATAGCCAAGATTGAGTTGCCCTACGACCCTACTGCCCTTCAAATGGAAGGCTTCGGCGTTTCCAATACTTTCGTCGGCAAATTAGCACCCGACGGAAAGTCTTGGATAATATCTGAAGGACAAAGAAACGTCCATGTGTGCGTAATGAGCTCACATGCATTTTGGTCACCGGATAATATTTTCTTTTGCTATATGGTCTCCAACCCTTGTGCTATAGGTCGGAGAACAAGGCGCGTATTATCAAGATGACTGCTTTAGACGGCGAATACATGTTGCTTGGCCGCAAGTCCGTGGATAGTGCTAATATATTTGTTCAATATGGATACGGTGCCTCGCGAACAGTCAATATCACTGGCGACCCCGGCACTCAAGAGGCGGAGTTTGTCGATGGCTTACGGTTCAGTGTTACTGCGGCAACGCCTTTTCCTATGAATTTCGACATTGCAAACGGTGTGGAAAAGGACACCTTACCATGGGATACAATACCTATTAGTGAGAAGTACTCACGATATATCCTCGGCCCCCGACGGATGTGAATTGACGCTCGACTACAGATTCTTTTCTCTGGACGGTCAACACCACAGGAACATTAGATATTGTCATTTCAGCCACTGCAAACTTTCCATATAAGATAACAGGAACCTCTTCCCATCAGATTTCCTCTCATTCACGTTTCTGCTTACACGAATATCCTGTCCAGTCAGCACTGACATGCTTGCCGCAAAAGCACCGCATCGACAGCCACAAAAGTTGATTGTTGCTAAGCGTGCGATCAATGCCACCTCAACCGAAAAGTTCTCAGCGCTAGATTAGCAGAGGCTGTGCTTGTCCACGAACTCCATCATCGCCGAGGGTCTTCACCAGCTCGATGGACAATATATACTGATAGTTACCAGTGAAGGGCTTGGAAATATAGGGAACAAAAAAGATTAAGGAGATGGGAACAGAATATAAATATATACTCGCTTTCCTCATGCTGTAATTTGAATTCCAATTTCACTATACATCACAAATCGAGAGCTCGGCAGCGGCGGCAAGTTTGGTGTTCCGCTGTCCAAGTTTCACCATTTTCAGAGGGGCAAAACTCGAGACTTCAGGAAGACTGCGAAAATACTCGTGGCTGGGAGTTTAATCTGAGCTACAACAACGAAATGAACAACACGGCAGGCTTCTACAGAGGAACCGAATGCTCGCACATAGCAGAAGGGCTAGAAATGATGCTCTGATTACATTTTACAGCCGTTGTTGCTACCCTGATTACTCTTGGTGTCCATTGTACCTCAGATCACGAGCTCATACAGCGAGACGCCGGCTCTAGTTGCGAAGCATGGATAACATCGTCGACCACCATTCCGGCCACTTTTTGTAAGGGCTATATTATAATACCCTACATCTAAACTTTACAGATGGCGTGTGGGTATTTGCATCCATACTTGAATATTCCCCTCAGGATATACGATGAAAGTCAAGCAAAGATATATTATGAGAAACAAACTCTATTAATCTGGTTTATGATCCCTGTACGACTTCAGACTCGTGCACTGTATTAAATCCCTCCATGTCCACCCATGAAGTGTTCTAATCGGATAGCTAACACTCAAAATGGATCAAGCGAACCTTCGCTCCCAGCGAATTAAGGCAGGAGCCTCCGGCCTAGAGAACATGGACGCATAATCTGTCGCCGGTACGTGTGACCTTCCGTCGAGAGTATTGAACTTGAAGTTCCGTACCAAGGTACCAATGATAATACAGAGGTTCACGTAGGCGAACCTTTCTCCTATACATCGATGACGGCCAACCCCAAATGGCAAATAAGGGCTCCTGACTCCCTTGCTGACCTCTCCGTACCCGTAGTCCACAGTTCCTTCATCCTCGTGATTCTCCTCCACTCGGGTCTCCCAGCGGTGGGGGTTCCAGTCTCCCGCCTTCGGGAAGAACTCGTCGCTCATGTGTGTCACAAGTGGGGACGCGACCATGAAGTGATCTGGAGTGACAACGTAGTCTGTGTTGGGGACAGGCAATGGCCTCATGACTTTCCGCATGATGGAGTGGATGGAGCTGTGGACCCGCAGCGTCTCCTTGATGACCTTCTGTAGCAATGGGAGCTTTTCGATATCGGAATACTGAAACTGCTGGGTCCCATCATAGCCGAGATTGCGAACCTGCTCCTGATATAATTCCTTCGCAATATCGGGCCGCGAGGCCAAACGGAGCATGATCCACGAGCTGCTAGAAGAGGAAGAATGTTGACCCGCCATTAAGAGCGTGATCATCATGCCGGCCATCTCCTCGTCAGGAATTGGCTGTCCATTCTTGTAGACGCAACTCATCAGGTGCCAGATCATGTCAGGTTCCTTGTCTTCGATAGTCATGTCGGACCCTCGGCGTTCTCTGATGATGTCCTTGTAGACAGCCTCCATTTTGACGCGTGCAGCGTCTCGTCGTTTGTTATGTGGCAATGGCGCCCATGGCAAGAGGAAGTTGATCGGCCTGAACCCGAGGTCAAGCTCGTTGTAGAGCTCTGCAAACTCTCCGGAAAGTTTTCTCCGCACGTCTGCTCCTTGCAGGGTTCGGCTCGCAGTAAAGATAGTGATTTCAGCCATCGCGGCTGGGACATCCAATATTCCTGAGCGACCTTTGAAAGCCGGAGAAGCTTTGATGAATCCCAGAACCTCGTTCTCGATTAACGGAACATATGTCTCCAAGGCGTGCTGTGTGAGCCCAAACTTGACAAATTTCTTCTGTTCCATGAGCTTTGCGTTTGGGCAGTCGTAGATGATGTCCCGGCCGAAAACGGGGGTGGTGAGCGGAGAGTAGACCTCCTCAGCACTAAGATTTTCGAGCTTGCCGTTGAGAATGAATTCGTTGCCTTCGAGGCCGAGGTACACGGTCATCTTCCTCCCGAATAGGATGAAAGTAAAAATATCCCCATGCTGAGAGTTGTGACACGCTGGTCAGCACCTATATCCAGTCAATGAACCACAAAACGTACCTGTTTCCGACATTGCTGGTAGAATTCGCAAGGATTAGTTCCATACGAGATGGCATTCCCCAGGAATGGAATCCAGTGAAAGACCACTGGAGGATCTGACTTATTTCGAGGGAGTTGTTGTCGAAGAACATTGATCGCAATAATTAGCAGCAGCCCGTAAACAACAAGCCACGGCCAGGAGGCTGTGCGCAGCAATACTGTCCCTGGGGAATCGAGGGAGAAAAGTTTCGAGCCCATTGTGGATGACAAATTGAGTTATACTGATTCGGCAAAATGGACTGTCTTTTGAGCAAGAAAAGAACGATCTTGTGGGAATCAGGCTGGTGTTATAGGAACCACGGACTGATGGCAATCGTGACAAGGTAAGGGACTGGTGAGCGTATTCGTGTTCGGATCCCCAGTCTTCGGATTTCAGCACGCTAAACCAGAAGCATGCCAATCTGTTGGTGCCTTGTATGATGTGTTCGCGTTAAAGGATTCACCACGAAAGGAAAGTCAGACGATACCTAGTGTCCATCATTATTACCCCGTTGATTCAGTTGGACCACAGTGGTCACTTCCACCGAATCCAAGGTAGCTTATTCGTTGGTGGCCTATTAAATTTTTTGCTGGTCGTCAGACACACGCGCACAGTATCAGACCACTGTGGGGAACCCCTTTTCATTGACAGAGTTGTGACTTGCGCAGGGACCTAGATCGCGAATTGGACAGATTCCGCGCTTTGAAAGAAATCGCGGACCGTACGTTAAAATAATTCTGGACGGTAATTATCACGCGGGTAACCTGCACATACGCTAGTGTTCCAGTTCTCGTGTCCGTGAATGTCGAGGTTCAGCTTTTGCATGCTTTACTGCATGTATGTAATTCCCAGTAACGTGGAGTTGATAATAATATCTTGAAACTTATCAGTAACAACTATTGCTAAATCACGCCGAGAGGGTAGCTTCAGTCTGGTAGAGGATATATATTATATTAGTACTTACCTGTGGTACAGAAAACTTACTTAGGGGTTTCCCCTACTCCTTGACTCCTCGCGATTATGCGTCTTAGTTTCAAAGATCCTGAATACTGCAAGATTAATTCGAGAAATATCCAACTAATATTCTGGGGCTGTGGTTCCCTAGCACGAGATATGAAAACGGTTCTTGAGTACCTATACTATTTGATTTCTTTTCCCTGGCCAGAGGCCTGTGAATTTCTATCCCAAAATTAAGCCAAAATCCTCGAGACAGAGGCTTCAGCACTTTGATTTCTCGATTGATCACACAGCGTACCCCTTCTTTCCACTCTATCCACAAGTTAGTATACTTACCATGAATGCATTGAGGGAGGTCACGCCTCTGCTCCTCCTCAATGAAGTTATTACCACGCGTCAGCACGCGATTAACGGCCGCAAGCTCGAACTGAATTCCCAGCTTGGTGTCTTTCGATGTGTCTGAGATCCACGTCACCTGTTCAGGATCAGGCAGCTGAAGCTCTCCAACCTCATCACCGGTTGCGTCATGTACGCTTATGCACAGACTTGGATAAGTTTCATCATATCTGGGATCGACAACTTTCTTGCCCCTGGTCCAGAGACGGGCTCTTCGAGTGGTGCAGAATAAATATGCTGTCTGCTCAGGCATGCCAGGTGTGGTTGACTCTGTGATGTCGGGGACTGGGAAGGGATAGAAAATCTGCCCGTGGGGCTGTAATCGTCACCAGGGAGGTACTTGTGCTTATAAACGTACCCTCCGCACCCTTCTGGCCATAGGAGTGGTTCGTCCCTGAATGTCGACGTGCCTCCGGCCTCGACCTCGAGGCACGTGGCTGTTGCTTTGCGCAGGCTGCAATGCGACGAAGTGGCAAAGAACTGATGGCTGGGCGATATTGAAAAGTCAACCGTATTTCTTCCTAGTGGATCTTGGTTTTCCCCCTCTAACCCGAACCCTGGAAACGCACCCGCCTCGAATAATGTCTTGTGATTATTAATTAGTAACGGCGATGACGGCGTACGGGTGGTCCAAGCGCCCACGCCAGCGCCAAGGCGACGACGCCGAGGGAAAAGTTTTGGAGCTTTGCGACGTCGCGTCCTGTTCTTGGGCGCAAACCACCACAACCCTACATTTCTGTCGCCAAAGCCAACGTCAACGTCAACGTCAATCCCACGAGCGAAACGATACCTCACTTCCAGCCCTCCGCCGTCCTCTTAAACAACCATGCTTCAGGCAAGGGCAGCGATATGAGAGGGACACTGCCGTTGAGGAGACGGCGTTCAAAGACAGAGACCAGCCGAGGAGTATGCAGTACGTCTGCCGCTCCTGCATCCTGCGTCTCGGGCAATCATGCCGAACTCTCGCACAACCACGGCCATGGCTCCAGCCCGGGCCCCGCCTTTCCGGGCGAATGAACCACACCTCGAGTCTCCTTGGTGGTCAAGGCAGCCTCAGCAAGCATGACGAGCTCCACGAGAACCACACCAACAGAGAGCACGAGGCCGAGCCATTTTGGCCCGTAGGCGCTGGCTGGCCTGCCGCCAGCTTCCCTCCGACAGTCCCTTCGAAGTCCAACCTCGAGCCGGGAAGACTTGCCCCGGACGAATCAAGGCAGCCTCTAGAAGAAGGAGACTGGGCGGCTGCTGCCGCCGATGAAGCTCTGGATAACCCCCACCAAGAGCGCACTAGGCATAATGAGATGCAGCCGGCGCAGCAAGCCCCTGTCTATTCAAGTTGTCAAAGCGCTCCAGTACCTCTGAGCCCAAGGGACAACGAGCAACTCAGGATTGTGCGGCGTACATGCTGGACGGAGATGACGAGCTTTCGCAAGGCCTTGGCTGATTTCACCTCCTGGAAACGACTGCTTAAAGAAATATCCAACCCCGAGAGCAAAACCCCTTCACTTGTTGAACTCCGGATGCGCAATGAGATCCTCGCGGCCAACAGCGTCGATTCCATGAGGTCTTTATTGAGTCCCGGGTACTATGTTGGCAAAGTGGGGATGCGCACAAGAACTCTTCTGTGCACCACGCTTCGACACGCGCCTGAAAAGGGCACCATGCTGTTGCAAGCATTATTATCGGACTCACTACCGCCTTTCTACGTGATCGAAGACAGCATAAGTTTTCTGGCCTACAATCTTCGCCAGATGGAATTAGCCACGAAGCAAAATTGTGCCCGGAAATTGGTTGACACGGTTCTCCAAGCGTTTCAAGTGGGACACAAGGGGTTCATCCGTCTACCGCAGAACACAATCTATTCTATTATGGATGCACTCCCGCCACCTGAACTGAGAGATTGGTTTCAACAGCTCATTGCCCATGAGGCCCCGCTGCATAAGAACACCTTGCTGCAATTTGCGAGGCGCTTTGCAAAGGTGCCTCCGACGAAAGACTTGTCACTCGAGATCTGTCAGGATTTGTGCGGGACCAACTCCCTGGATATCAACACCCCCGTCGGCGCCAGCCTCTGCACCTCCATACTCACCTTCAAGAGTAATGACCTGCACGGGCTGGATGAGACGTTGATGACGCCTGCTGAGCTCTTTCAATGTCTCCTCGACCTGGGCCTCGTACCAAACGTTATCACTTATACATGCATTATCCGCAGCCTTTGCCTCAAGAAAGACTTGAGCACGGCCATAGAGGTCTTCGAGGTCATGAAACAGCACGGTGTACAGCCAGACGAGTACACGTATTCCGTCATGATGAACGGCTGCAAGTCTTCCGGAGACTTTGGAACAATGCTTCGCTTCGCATCCGACGCGCGTGCTGCAGAATTTCGAGACCCTGTGGTTTGGAATGATGTTATCCATGCCATATTCCTCGCCTGCCTGAAGGAAGCCCGTGTTCCAGGTGGAGGGCGCCGGGCCCGATGTTTGTGGGGTCCCATGAACTCAATCTATACCCGTTTCTTCGACCCTGGGCCTCTGAGAACGCTGATACCGGAAAAGTTCACCGAGGTCCGCGAGTGGTTGGAAATGCAGCGGTCCTTCCCAGTCAGCATGCAGGGCGCGTTCCGCGAGATCCCACCTCTACTCCCGAGGGATGTCATGCAACCGACGTCTACAACGATGGGTCTAATGGTCTTGGGTTTTGTCCGGCATCTTCCTAGACCTTACGACGTGATTCATTTTTATGATAATTTCAAGAAGCTGCTCAAAGAAGGCAATCCGGTGGCACAAAGCATTGTTCAGGAACAAGGGTCGATTGTCCACGACATAGTTCTCCGTGCCTTGCTCAAGTGGAGATATACACTTAGAATCATGCAGGATATCGTCAGGGACATGATTACCGACATCAATCCAGCCGCGGCTGCAGCAATCCCCTTACCGCCGCGTAGACTCGAGCGCCAGGCCAGTAACACCGTACCTACATCGAATCCGGGTGCGAGCACTGAGGGATGGCCTGTCAATTCCAGTCTCTCAGGGATGGAAGCGGGCATCCCGAACGATGCTGCTGATGTTATGGAACCCGCAGGAGAGGCAGAAAATGGAGAATGGTCCGCACTCGAAGCAGTCTTGACAAACGCTGCGGCGTCCCATGGAGAGGCGAGGCCACCCATACGCCACCCCCGTCCCAGCGTCTATACCTGGAGCATCCTCCTCAAGGCTTTCATGTCGAACCGCCGGACGCAGGAAGCCGAGCACATCCTGAAGCTCATGCAGGCCCACGGGGTCAAGCCCAGCATTGTCACATGGAATACCCTCGTTGCAGAGTACGCCCGACTCGGGAAAACCAAGGTGGCCGTGGAGGCTATGGGCCGCCTCGAAGCCGCGGGCTTCAAGAGCGATGACTGGACCATACGAGCATTCTCATACATCAGCGACAAGGCCAAGGCGATCAGGCTGATGGAGCAAAGGGTGGAAGAGAACAAGATGGCCCAGGCTGCGGTTGAAGAAATGGAGCAGCAGCAGCAGGAGGAGGAGGAGGAGGGGGAGGCAGAAAACGATGAGATGGGTCCGGAAGGCAAAATGCAGGCAAACGGCCTGCCAGACGAATATGCACAGGAACCCGATACGCACGGGGATATAGATCAGGTGCCCTCACCTGGCGGCGACCCGATGCAACCAGGCGTGCAGGGCTTGGGCGGGCCCACGGGAGAAGGGCAGTCGGCGCCTGGCAAGGCGACGGAGGCACCGCGCGAGGAGGCCCAGAAGCCCGTCGCCAAGGCACCCGTCTCGACGAAGGCGGACATTGATGCTTGGGACGCCTTCTTGTGGGACCACGCCGCGGAGGCTGAGGCCGAGGAGGAGAAGCGTGAGGCTCCGGCGGCTTAGAGTCGTATGGTTCACCTAGGTATATGTGTTACCATGGTGAGCTTATCCTGAGATACCCTGCATAGAAATAATACGAGCCAACTTTTGCTATTTATTTTTGATTTTGTGATTGTTGCTTATGTGATCCTGTAATACTAGGGCTCCTGCCTTGGAATGCTTGTGCTGGATGAAGCCTTGGAAGCCACAATGATTGCGATCGCTAATTCACTGTCACCGGAAAGTTGCATTTGGGATGGTTCGCATAGGGGAAACTTTCGAGACTGTTCTTGTTCGCTACAGAACGTCAAGGGGTTAATCGATTATTATTGCATGTGGTGTGAATATCTCGACCAATTGATTGATGAACTGTGCGTGGTCGAGTGGGGGATTTTTAGTGTTGTTATCATCGGTGAGTTCAGAGCACTGCTATGCGCTCGACAGCATCTTGCGCCTGATTCTCATTTCCGAGGCGCCAAAAGAAATATTCGTTCCGCCTCTGCCATTTCCTGCCTTGCGTGCTGTGCCCTCTTACCCGTGGACAACTCCCAGCATGGAGAATCCCAGTGCTCCGAAATTAATGGTATCGTGAAAACTCGGGTGAAATATGCAGGCTGCTACAGAATTGCTAGTCTCCATAGTATGTGTGGACTCCTTGTCGCTGGTTGCGAGTCACATGCCACATGATAGGTGCTCAGCACGGCTGGACATCTATTATTAGCGCTGTGCTTCCACGCCGCGATTTCCTACCCTCCCCTAGCCTTTCATTTCCACTCCTCCCTGGCGACGTAAAGCTTTTCAGAGGTGCCCAGAACATGACAACGGAGAGCAACGCGCGAGAATTGTATGTGTCGAGAGTCACGGTGATTCCGAGGAGGAACTACTCTGCCGGGGCCGGGGTTTTTTGCGGCTGCCTTTCCCTCGACCATACTGAACGTGGCGCGTCCGTACAAGATTCATGGGATCTTTATGTAGTCAGTATGGCCGAGTGTGGAGATGATGCCTTAGCCTTCGAAAAGAACCTCCACAGCAAGTTGGAAGGGAATTCGAAAAGGAAACTTGGGAGGTTGCGCACTCCACAGTATCTTGAAAGTACGTAGGTCCGAATGACGGGGGCTCGATGGGCGGGGATGATATGTAGGAGTAAGATTCCACTTCCCACGGCAGCATGATGCAATCTCCTTGCACGAATACAGTCTTGCCCGTAAGGACAGGCCGTTTGTCCCCTCGCACTTGTGAGGCCATATCCTTCGGGAATGTGGCCGCGTCACGCACAAAGTTCTCATCTCGTGCCGATAGGATGCTGGCTATGATTGCTACAGTTCCTACGAGCTCGTCTTCTTGGAACGGGTGTCTGGCCACTACAACCCAGCAGCATTTCGCTTCTTCTCGGCAGCTCTTCTCCATTCAAAGAAAGCAGCCCTGCAAAAATTGTGCGGGCTCCATTCCTCTTCTGAGGACTGCTTTGCCAGCGTTCGAGTCAGGTCGATTGTTTCGAACAGTCGTGCTACCTTGGACTTTGAGATGGATGCAACCGATGTGTTCAAACACGGCGACAGGAAACCGAAGTGTGGGCCAGCTCCTGGGTGCGTCTGCCAAGAAATACAGTAGCATCTCGCGCAGTGCCTGGGCGAAAATCAAAGCCGCGCCCTTCCCGGACGGGATCAAAGGGTATATGTAAGTGGAATGGATTTTGTCCCATTACCTCTACAGCGCATACATCGTACACGGGCCTCAAGTGATTCCTGCTTGTGATCGTCGAAGGGAATGTAGATGGCAAGATTCTGCATAGTGCGGCCTCCCGTTTGGCTTCCACTAACATCTGTGATGTTCTGAGTTTCGCAGATATGGAACGCGCGTCCCTTTAGAAAACCTTGCAAGAAGTCGAGCAACTGACCAAGTTAGGGTGGATAGTTACATCCAAGCTAGGAAATCCTCGCGATTGCTGGGACTCGGGTGTATGAGAAATGGTGGGCCCAACTGAAAAATACCGAACTTGCACGTGCAGGGTCTTCAGATTGTCCACAGGGAGTGGTGCAGAGAGCCATGTTGCCAAAATGGTCAGGAACCGCCCGGGCAGGCTCGCTGAACAGACGAGGAGATTCAATTTGGCATAGTCAAAGCGTCGGCCCAATCGGAGAGGCATGAGGCCAATGATCTCGCGACGGATTTGCTGATGAACGTGTAGCAAGGCCATTGCGTGACGTTCGAGGGGTTTTGAAAAGATTCTCGAGTCTCGGGTCTCAAAACCTGGGACAGGGGGGCCAGGGCCACCGGTTATCTTGTACCCATAAGCTCTGGCGTTTTATGGAAAGGGAGGGCTGCTCGGCTATTGTTGAGTGGTGTCAAGAATGACCTGGAACAGGATCTGCTCTCATAGCTCGCGCGGGAGCTTGAGCAGGCTCACCATCTTGGTGAGATGTGGTTGATGCTGCCTGGTAAGTGATAACGGAGGAATATCTGCAGAGGAAAGACAGCTGTTATGATCACAGCCCTGGGCTCGGGGTGGGAGGAGTGAGTGAGAGGATGTCAAAGGAGTCTTGATGAGAAGTGTGGGAGGAAGTACGTCAGCATTGGTGACGGTAAACCTGAGCTATAGTGAGTTTGCGGAGGTGGACATTGCTTGACCTCGTCACGGTCGAGGTCAAGGTTGTGAGGGTGGTGGAGGAGGTGCAAGTAGCCGCAAACACTTTTGAATTTGGAAACCACAGAGGCTGAGGAAAGCCCGAATCTTGGAAGCGGATGGAGGCCACTGCCAAGGTAGCAGGGGAACCAAACAGACTTGTATAAACAGAAAGCCACATTATCCCTCCGGCCTAGGTAGCCAGTCTGCTTAGGGACTTAAGTAGGTTCTTGAGGCTATCAAATTCATAGTCTCCATAACTTGGCCCCTTGTCCCGTGCACAAGTCGTAACCAACACAAAGCTTTGGAAGCAATCCTACTCCTTGTCCTGTATTTGTACTCCGGGCCAAGCCAGTATTGCGCCCCGCCAGAGCCAGCCCAGAAGATCATCAAGCACTATTCCCAAAGAACTTCGTGATCTTCTGTGTCCCGGTTGATTTTCCTTTGGCAGGGCTTTTGGTACCATTTCTCGTTGCACTGATTGCCCTGGTGCTCTTTGTGGCTGCCTTGCTTGGTGATGGAGAGGGGGACGTTTTGATCTTTGTTGGGGAGGCAGCGGCAGCTTTTCTTTTCGTACGAGGCACCTCATCGTCCTCCAATCCCGAACCTAGCTTTCTTTTGGCTCCAGAAGCTGGTGTAATTCCCATACCACCATCCTCGGCGGGTTTAGCAGGATCATTAAGTGCCTTTTGTTCATATGTCTCCTCCTTTCCATCTTTCTCCTTGACCTCCACATCGACCTTTGGGGCCTCCTTCTTCGTCTTGGCATTGGCGAAGAAGTTTGCAATATTGTTCTTGTTCTCCTTGCTCGCAACCGGGATGATGAAGGTGGGGGAGTTGTTGCCGACCCTGCCGACATCTTTGCTCACAGGATAGCACTCCAGTTCACCGTCAAACGGCCTGAGGCAATCCTGGAGACCTTTCGACCACTCGAAGCGCTGAGGATCCAGCCACGTCTCCATCTTGTCCGAACCAGGGTCTAGGATGACTGGCATGCGGTCATGAAGAAACCTGAGCTGTTTGTTGGAGTCGGTCGTGATGATGGTATAAGTGTAGTGTTTTTGATCGTCATCTGGGCCGGTCAGTCAGCCTTCGACAACAGTTGGAGGAGAAACGCCGTGTGATAGAAAGACCCAAGGGGTGATCATAAAGCTACAAGGCGACTTGCCTTCATACTGGACGCAGTCCCACAGCCCAGCAAAACACATCAGACGTCCGTCTTTGCGCTTCACAAAGTGCGGCATCTTGTCCTTGCCCGTCTTCAGCCACTCGTAGAAGCCCTGCGCCACCACGATGCACCGCTTCCGGCCCTTCATCGAAGCCCACATCCCGCCCGCCTGCGCGAGAGAGTCATCCCGGCAGTTGATGGTCTTCATCATCGCGCCGGAGTCCGGGTTCCGCTTCGTCCAGAAGGGAATGAGGCCCCACTTCATCGACTGGAGCTTGTAGCGTGTCTCACCGCCCTGGCCCTTGCCATGGGCCTCTTCGCCCGCAGGCTCATCGTGGGCCGCGGCCTCAACCTCCGCAGGCGCGTCCTCGGCCGCTGCCCTGGCGCCCCTGCCGGGCTTGGCCTCGCGGCGCGGCCCCGCCCCCCAGTCCGGCACGTCGGCACGGTACACGATGCCGTGGTACCCAGGCGCGAAATTGTAGCTCGGGCGGGGGGCGCCATCGCCCTCATCGGCTGGCGCGTCCCAGACTGGCATGTCATCGTCCTCTAGCATTTGGCGCACCTGCGACGGGCGCTGCGTCCACTCGGTCAGTTTGCACAGGGGCTTGCGAGTGGCGGGTGTTGCATGTGATGAGGTCATACCAGGGCGAGAGCGTATCTTCCGCACATCTTCAGAGACGCCTCATTAGCTTGATGCTCATTCCACGAATCCGTGGGTGCTCCATTGGCTCCGTCTCTGTGAACAGAACCGTGGGTGGAGGGGCCGTCGTCGGACTTCGGCCCTTGGCAGACAGGGATTCCTCTTCGCGGTGTCAACGCCATGTCACGGGACTTTTGGTGACAGCATCATTTGTGTGTAGCAACACCAAGTACGCACAGGCACATTCATTGTACTCAGGGTCTCGGATGTCTTTAGTTTGTAATTGTTTGGCTTATCATACCCTGGGCACGCGCAATCAATCTACCGTGACGCCTATTGCGCCGGCCACACCGCCCATCGTACTTCCACTCGCATGCGAGTTTGTATGATTCGCTTTTATCTGGATAGCTGGCCGGCTGCAGCATTTTCGGGTACCTAGGTAGTTGAACCCCCCTCGCCCGCTTAGCTCCCTGAACTGGTCCTTAAAGCTTTGAGCCGGGCTTTGATCAATTCATAGCGCCCAGAGTTGGGGGTATGTGTAGAGCTTGGCATCACTACTAAAGGGGGGGTGTCAATCGAGACCCCTGCACTGCTCCTGGCCGAAGGTGAGGCCAGAGAGTCCGCAGAAAGACCTGACGGTGTATGCGTGACCTCCATCATACAGCCAGTATCAGGGTCGCCACCATCTCCCCAACTCAAGGGGTACTTGATGCTGTGGCCAAAAATAACGGCGCCAAGAGGCGGAAGCTCTGTGGGACTGCGACAGCATTCCCATGGCCTCTTCCAGAGGAAGCTGTCAGGCAGAGGAACTTGGACTCTCTCGCACCCACTTCCGGCACAGCGGCATGCCCCAAAGACTTCGGCTGGGCTATGTAGGAGTATGCGATTGACAATGCGCCAAGGGCTCCGATCAATATCGCCATGGTCGTCCACGATCCTCTGGGGCGTGGAATTACTGATAGCTAGGTAGTCCATACCACTGGGAAGCTTTAGCCACCTTAGGCAGCTCTGGATGTCGATGTCCATATCGTCTCCGTTCAGGGTTGGCATGTCGGTTGGCTTAAGGAGATCACCAAACCCTCGACCGAAGAGCGTGATGGCTCGCAGTTCGCGAGCATAATCCACCCATCCGCAGCCCGAGGGCTCAAGTCTTATGGCTCTCGGGGAAATCTGGCCGGCGCCGTTGGCAATGTCCAGGAAGTCGAAGCCTTCCAAGTGTTTTCGGGCTAACTTTCGGATCCGAAGTCCAACATCTTTGAGTCGGCAGTCTTCCTGATGGTTGAACAGCTCCTCAAGCACGGAGAAGATGATGTTTACCCTATCTTTGATCCTGTACCAAGTCTGCTTTGTCGTCTCGGTGGTTTCGGTATCCTTGCTTGGCCGCCCAGCTCTGCGGTACTCAGGGCGTCTAGTCTCGATCTTCACGACATCTTCGTCCGGGTTTTTCCAGAGCTTCATATCCATGTTTTCCTGGTGTAGAAGCATTTTGACCGCTCTGGTCTCCCTAAATCCCGCGTCAGGATAGTAAAGGCTGTCATGGCTGTGTAGTAGTTGTATTCCGTTCTTCATGTCAAGCTCTATTGAAGCCTGGAGCAGGTGAGCTAGGGCTGTGGCCCCATCCACAAGCCATGCTCTTCGGTCGTTCGCGTCAAATAATATGACAAATTTGGTCGCAGCCAGCCGTATTTGGTCGAAATACGGCACTCTGCCTCGGACTTGGAGCGGCCTGTCACGTCCTCCCAGAGCAACGGACACGTTGGCTGATATATACTTCGAAAAGCCCAAATTCACTCTATCGAAGGCGAGTTCCAGGCCCTGAGGCTGCATTAGACCTGAGCCTCGTATCCTATAATGTGCATTGGGCGACCCTTCGAGACAGTCAGCTATACGTTCAGAGTCATGATAGCGTGAGTGCAGGTCTGGACTTGCCAGAATTGTCTTGGACGCTGGAACACCAGCCCATAATATGTCTCAAGGTCGCAAATTCGTGTACACGCAACAGTTGCTCCTTATAATCTAGTATCTTCAACGTCATTGTGATCGTAATAAATGAATGTAGTTTCCGTCCTCGTTGGTGTATGCATGCCACATGACCACATCGCCGACCAGCTGTACGGCTACGAGCATTGAGCAGAAACCCTTCAAGAATATTCGGTCGTTGAAAATATTCAATCGCTTGCACTGAATAAGATGCGTCATTGTCGCAAGTCACAGTTCCAGGCCAGTGCCAAATGCATGGCGTCGCTGAATCGGATAGCCGCCTGCTACCATGGGATTTCGGAAGAGACGCTTCCAGCAGCAGCCGTTGTTATGAGTACCGCGTGCAGTCATCTGAGATTCCCGACTGATCCTGATGGCCATTGAGGGCGGCACCAGTTCAGATTTCAGCACGGTGACGGCAGGGATACATCGAACAGGCTCAGCGGAAGTGAGAGGGTATAGAGCACAGCTAACCCAAGCTAACTGTTCTCCTATGTCCGGCACCGTGTCCGCAACCCCAGATGCTTCTATTTTGAAATTGGTACCCTGTACAGAGGCGATCAAGTGTGTCGTATCCGATAAAGTCACTTCGAGATTTGAATACCACGCGTTAGCACCGTAGATCGTCAAGTTGTTGAGCTGTTAGAAAGAGAAACCCACCATCGCGTCCCGTGTCCAAATTGGAACTAAGTATCGAATCCAAGAACTTGGCCCCTGAACGAGGCTATGTGCGGCATATATAGTCACCACAGGCAAGTGACTCGACTTCATTCATCGTCCCAGTCAAAGTCAAAGCATCCCACAGTGCCTCAGAAACATGCCTATAATATCCCTGACCGTTAAGAAAGTCTCCGGGGTTCCACTCAACAGTGTAAACGACGTTGAAAACGGGCTGACACGTTTTACGCGACACGCGGCGGAGCGCAGGATGACTGTATATCAGATTCGATACCTGCGCCTTTTGCATCTGTCTCCCCAGGCAAAATGGGAAATGAGGTCGCAGCGAAGCTTTGAGATGAACCAGTTGTATGATTGCGAGCCTATGATGACGCTTCTGTAAACATTCAGTTCTTCGGGTGGTATCGTTGGACCATCGTCCTCCTCTGCTTCTACGCCGTCGAATGCGTCTTCAGGATCACCCATATCCTCTCCCCCGCAACCTGTAGCACGAACCAGCCACGACAGTACGTCTGGGCTTTGGATAATATCTTGACTCCGGGTTGGATCATCTTCGATTGCGGCTTGTCGAAGATGTGAGGCAATCCCCCTGCATGTTTAAAAGATCGTCGGCCAATGGAAACCAGAAGAGACTTGTGGGAAGAGCTAATAATAAAAGGGAAGTACAGTTGAGAGCCCAGCAACTACATAAATATAGAAGCCTGGCCTATTTTCTTTTGGCCCTCTCAGGCAAAATAAAGAATTGTGTATTGCGACACATCAATTGGCTTGAGCTCATAATGGAAACTGCACTTGCCTTCGATGCTTGTGTACAAACACCATTATATCACGGTAGATCTGTGGGCGGCCCTCTGCGGCGAATCTTCGCGCGAATTCGGCAAGACGGAGAGGAACACATCTTCGGAAAAGGAATCGTCCGCTTCGGGAGAGGATGGAAGTCGATCGCGAATATCACGTCCCAACTCAAATTCGAGTTCCTTCGCTCCAGCGCTGGCCGAGCCCATGGACATTTTGGAATACTGTGTTGCTATTTCTAGTTCTTCCGACGAGATTGATGGCACTGTAGGGAATTGATCTCCACTATTTTTAACCTTGCCCTTGGGTTGAGGCCGGGAGAAGGGGAAAGAGGATGCTGAGCTTGCTGGTTGTATTGTGGGAGATCCTATTGCAGATTGAGGAGGGGATGACTGAGGGTCGTTGGAGGATGGAAGCGCATCCTCAAATACGTCATCAATATTGTCTGAAAACAGCTCCAGCGGATTCCCTAGAACGTTGTCTCCAGGGGAGAGACCCTTTAGAGGTTGGTCAGGCGCGGATGGAAGGATGGATGTGTAACCACTGCCAGGGCCGGGAGCTTCAGAATGAGCTGTTTCTTCCGGCTCCGGCAACATAGGGGTAGACCGTAAGCTTTGCCCATCTAGCGTCCGAGAGGCGTCTAAAGCTCATGTTAGCGCGTACTGGAATATCTGAAGGTTCCTGCATTTTCGCTTACAAAAAGTCTCAGTGGTGGGTTTCCCACATGCTTTATATAAGGCTTCCAATTTGGCCCCAATATCCCGAATACTGCTTATCTTAGCAAAGACTTCCTGCTGCTTCCAGTCTAGAAGCTCAGTGTCACCATAATCCGGCATGTCAACGAAGTAGAGAATGCGAGCATGTTTTCCATCGCAAGACTCCTAGTGCCTCTCCTTTTCCTCTTCTACTTTCTTGCGGGACATAGATACGGACCAACGTCTAGGGCAGAATCCGCAGCGGTAGAAGCGCGTGTGTTTCCTCCATATATGCTCGCTGCAAACACATTAGCTTAGTGGAAAAGACCTGCAGAATGCTTCGCAACATTATCGTACAACAAAAGCCTTGATCCCTTGAAGCCCTCCAAAGGTTTGCACACGTGGATATTCATGTATTTCTCTGGTGAAGACTTTGCAAAGGGACATGCCAAGCCATGTAGGGCACCGGCAATATCTGCTCCGCTATAGCGTTCAGGCATGCCATACTCGGGCAAGGGTGGTGTTTCCTGCTTAATTATAGTGATCTCTCTGACATGGGCGACACTATCTTCTTGTGTAATCACCTCGGGGTGTTTACTGTTGGTAGGCAAGAGGGAGTCGGTTATCTCGCTGTGATTATTCGGCAGGCCATCATCGATGACATCGTCGGTATGGGGTTGATCTGACCGAACGCCTGCAAAATCCTGTCAACTATCGATGGACGCGGTGAAAGGGCAAGTTCCAGGGCGCCACTGGAGCAACTGGGCGATTCTAGCACGGAGACCTTGTTACTGTCGAGCAACCCGGTTGGTTCGAAAAGAAGTGATGATTGATAATGATTACAATCTGTCAGAGTAGCCGTGTAATCGAAACGGAACCACGTCGACTCTCTTGGGCGTTTCCCCGGTTTACTCAGCTCGCGGTGCGGGCAATGAACTGGGTAAGAGTTGTGTGTGACGACGCTGTCTATTGGTGAGATAAGCGGATGGCCTGCATACACTGGTGAGGCTGGCAGTAAAGTGCAGAACACAAGCCTCTTTTTATTTTTTTATGGATGTGTGGGTTTGTAAGTGCGTATCTAAGTACGCGTATGTGCGGTTATGTGCTTAATGGAAGTGGTAGATTAGCCATCATGGGTGCTGTGAGTTGACCGTGGGTTCTGTAGGTACCTTGACTACATCTGCCCGACAAGACGGGAACCGGCAGTGCGCGCCCACGCGCAAGGACCGGGAGCCGCGGTGGTTTTCCGTCGCCAAGAGGCCTCGATGCACGAGGTGATTCGCCCTGTGGAGTTGTGAGTGGGAAGGGTGTGGAAATCAGCGGAAATCATTGGCATTAAACCCCCTCGCAAAGGGTGTGCAGACTCCAATATACGAAATTGATCAAGACGGCCCCCGACCGACGGGTCAGCGGGTGCAATGTCCTCTTGGGCCAAAAGGCCTGCCTAGCCAACTAGCGTAGGTGCTCGGCTGCTGCCGGCCGATCTGCCCCTGAAGCGGCATAAGTGGCGGGCAGCGGCTCGGGGACGTCATAGCTCCCTCGGGAGCCGCAGCGCCAGACTGCCAGCTGCATTGCATCCCACCCTGCTGACAGCTGATGGAGCCGCGTGGTTGCATCCACAGGCCCTCAATTGGGGGGCCACGGCGCGGCCTGCGAGTGAGAGACACCCAACTTCTAATTATGTTATGAACCCGGACGGACGGTCGACAACATCTGGCCAGGCAGACCGTGACCCTTTAATCCACCGCTCGACGCATAACCACCACGTTCCTGTCCCCGTCACATGCGTGCCTCGGCATCTGTAACGCCACGTCGAGGCTGGTTCATGCTGCCTTCCCAGCTCCCCTGGTCTCTTGTCGTCCTTGGGCCAGACAGCTACAGGTGAAAGGGAGGATCCCCCTCCATGCACGACTCGGACGTCCCGCTTGGACACTGCGATTCGTGACCCCAACCCAGCCCATCCATCACGACCGTGCTACGTGCCCTGCCCTCCCAAGTTGGCGCTGCAGAATTCTGCACTATCCGTCGCCTGGAGGTGGGCGACAGCCAGGCACGCCAGGCGCCTCTCTGCCAGGGGCTGGTTTTCCTCGCAGCCCCCTCCCGCATGGCATAGCATCATGGCCTCTGGATCCGGTGCCGATAAAAAGGCAGAGAAGTCAACCTGGGCTTCTGCCGTGGACTCCATCAACCCGTGGTCCGTCAGCCGGAGCTCGACACCCACCCCCAAGGAGCAACCGCCAGCGCCTCACACACCCAAGCAGGCCCCCCAGGGCGGCGACCATAGCATCAACCCCATATACGGCATCAGCGTCAGGAAATACCCTCCAGACTGTCCCCCGCTCAAGGTCCAGTGGTTCCATGCTGTTGATGTAGGTTCGCACTTCTACCGCTGCAGGCAAACCACTGACGTCCAACCGCCCCAGGTCCCCAAGCGAAAACCCCAGCTCATCAAGGGAAAACGGAAACCCGACGATAAGCCCCCCCAGCCGCCCAAGAAATGGGTGCCGTTCTCCAACAACGACACGCGATCTATCGAGGCTGCATACCAGGTCATTCTAGAGAGCACAGAAACCGAGCGGGAGCGGAGCAACTCGGGACCAACCAGAAACTTCTCGGGCCCGCGGAGGGCATTTACGCCCGAGACCGAAGAAGGCGAAACACAAAGCGGGACCAAGGTCCCAGTCAATGAAGACTTCTTGTTCGACGTCGACATAGAACAACGGGAGCTCGCCCCAGTCTACTGGCTAGGCCCCGTCTACGATGTGCGCCGCGGAAGCTGGTTCTACCAGGAGGGCTCGACCCTTCGCCCCTGCGAGGAGAATCTCGCTGCGCAACTGGAGGAGGGGTATCTCAAGTGCAAACCATGGCTCTATCCTGGTGAGTTGGAAGAGCGGCCCAGCAAACGACGGAGAATTAACTCTTGGTTAGCCCCAAGAATTCGAACCGACACGAAACCAAAGAAGGGGGATGTGACGCCGAAGGCATCCGTTGACAACCTCCGGGCACAAGCTGCTGCACAAGCCGACCAGTCTCTGAAATCGCCTGGCCCGTCCCCTCAGCCACAAACACACCGGCTCTTTGGTGCTTGGATGAACTCGGTAGCGACATATCAGGACGCGTCGACGGCATGGCTCAATTCTGATGGTGTCTTGTCGTGGGTCACCTCGACTATGTATGAGCGTTTCGCCGGAGGGGGTTACATGAGCGGCGTCAAGCTTGTGCGTGGCTATACAGAGCCTGGGAAGACCAAGCCAAAAACAGACCCTTCCAAGGATGACAAGGCCCCCGCCACTCCCACCGACACCAAGAACACGGAGGAACAGCTCGACAAGGCACGGAAGCGTAGGTCAGCACCACCGACGACGAGGTCCGACAGCGTCGACTTGGCACCTGCCAGTGGGGAAGGCCAGGGCACAGGCAAATCGGCGATTGAAGCGCGTGGTGATAGCCTCAAGCAACAGATATCATCGTTGCTTGAAAGCGAAAACGGCGATATCGATCAGGAGGAAGAGGCCGTCAGAAAGAGAGAGGAAAAGGAGATCCAGGACGATTATAACGCACCAGCAGGCGAGACGCAGGGGCGCGAGATCGAGCATCTTGTCCTGATTACTCACGGTATCGGCCAGTTGCTTGGGTTGCGAATGGAGAGTATCAATTTCGTCCACGATGTCAACACATTCAGGAAAACGATCAAGTCTGTCTACAGCACCTCTGAGGATCTCAGGGCTCTCAACTCAGAGATTGGAGGGGGGCCTGGCAACTCTCGTGTGCAAGTATTGCCCGTGTGCTGGCGTCACCTGCTGGACTTCCCCAGGAAGCGCGAAGAAAAGAAGAGCGAGCAGGATATCGGCCTGGCAACGAAGGAAGAAGACGAGTGTAAGTCGCCGCCCCATTACGCGAGTCTTGCTGCTGACAAATGACCAAGATCCTTCCCTCGACGATATAACGATTGAAGGCGTGGCCTTTGCGCGATCACTCATCTCCGACCTGGCATTGGATGTCCTCCTGTACCAGAGCGCCTACAGGGAGCAGATTTCCGAGATTGTCTTCAAAGAGGCTAACAGGATATACAATCTCTTCGTAGAGAGGAACCCTGGCTTCAAGGGCAAGGTTCACATCATGGGCCATTCCCTCGGGTCTGCCATCATGTTCGATATTCTCTGCCGCCAGCAGGAAACGAAGAAGCAGGCTGAGCAGCCTAATAATCCGCTCCGAATATGGCCATCTGAAGCTCGGAAGCCCGCGAAGAAAGACCCGCGAGATCTGACTTTCGACTTCGAGGTGGATGACTTCTACTGCCTCGGCTCTCCAATCGGCTTGTTCCAAATGCTGAAAGGACGGTAGGTGTCCCAACCCGGCGACAACCTCGTGAGGATTTGCCTAATGGAAGCAGAACAATCGCTGCGCGCCATCTTACGGACGGCCTACCGGCGAACAGCCATTTCGACCCAGACTCAACCGACGATCCGTTCCGCGCGACACCTCTCGCGGTTGACCAGCACCGCATATCTCCTGTCACGGGCCTGCCGTATTCTGTGTCCTCGCCCAAGCTGTCTCAGATGTTCAACATCTTCTACCCGTCCGACCCGATATCCTACCGCATTGAGCCCCTCATCTCACCCGCCATGTCGTCTCTGAAGCCTCAGGCTCTGCCCTACACGAAGAAAGGCATTTTTGGTGCTGTGGCGCCGCAAGGCATCTCGGGAATTGGTGCCAAGGTCGGGCAAAGTGTAAGCGGGCTGTGGGCGAACATTAGTGCAGGGCTGGCCAATAACCTACTTAACCGCAGCCTGGGGTTGACCCAGGAGGATGTTGCACAGATTACCGCCTCGCAGCAGCAGCAACATCAGCAACAGCAACAGCAGTACACGCCAAGCCCAGCGGCTGGAACAAACATCTCCACATCGACTGGCGTCATCTCGCGGCAGGACTCGACCACGAGCCTTAGCCAAAAGGCGGCGGAGCGTAAGAGACAGCTCGCTGAGGAGCAGAGCGGGCGCAAGAGCATGAGCGGCAACGACATGACGCTCATCGACGACGACCTGGAGACACTGTACAGCAAGTTCCAGAAGGGCCGGGCGGACAGGCTCAGGGAGGAGGGCGGCGACACGCAGGAGGCAGAGAGGGAGGACTGGCTGGCGCAGGAGAACAAGGCGGCGCGGGTGCGCAACGAGGAGATGAAGGTCCGGGCGCTCAACAGGAACGGGCGGGTCGACTACAGCATCCAGGAGGGCGCGCTCGACTTCAACCCCATCAACACCATCGCCAGTCACATGGCGTACTGGGCCGACGAGGACGTAGCCCACTTCATCATGAGCCAGCTGCTTTCGAGGAAGGGCCAGGGCCGGGACGCGGGGAGGCGGTGAGGGGCACACTTTTGCTCTGTTCTCGGACTTGCGAATTTATACACACACTAATGGATACGTACAACATTTCCTTAGACTGCGGACTGCGCTAGTAGATGGATGACATCAGGATATAGGGCGTGGCGCGCGGCGACTTGGTATTGCGTGTTTCCTTTGGTGGACGACTTAGCTAGCTAAGACGGCGTTTTTATTTTTATTTTACTTTTATTGGTCTTGGACCGCCGGAGAAATGGGAGCTTTAGATGGGTCACAACGAGGCGTTGACTCTTTTGTGCGCAAGCTGATACTATGTCCTGTTGATTTGATGTGAAAGTGAGCCCAGTCCGTCCTCTACAATGCGGCAGCCCGATATGGCCTGCCTCTTGTGTGTGGTGGCTGATACAATCCCTGCAATGCGGGTTCCGTACCTCGTACTCTACCTTCGCCATACGATGAATTCGAGAGCATGGCGTATTGCTCGACTTTCTGCGTGTAAGAGATGATTGAGATGATCTATGTATTCCCATTGTCGTACGTAATCCATTAGCACTACAAAATGCAACAACCGCCTAGTGATCACAGGCCTTGGTTCAATGTTCCATCCAGGACCTAAGGGAAATCCAGCGAGCCGTAGACTCCTCAGGGCCTCAACACACCCGTGTCAACCAGCCGGCCCCACAGGTCCGGCAGAGCCCTGGCATAGTCGTCTGGCGAGCGGCCGTCGTCGTCGCGCGCGGCGCGCACGTCCTGGCCTCCCCTCTCGGGCATGCGGTCAAGGCCCATGCCCCTCGCAGCGTCGAGTGCCTCGTGCGGGAAGCTGCCGAGCGGCAGGCGCGGGCTGCCGAGGAACAGCAGCAGCCAGACGGCGTCCTCCTGGCCCTTCTCGAGGGCGAGGTGCAGCGCGGTGCGGCCGCGGGCGAGGGGGTCGCGGTAGAGCAGGATGGCGGCGACGTCATCCCCCCCGGCGGCGGCGTCGCCGAGGAGCTCGACGGCGCCGAGGACGTCGCCCTCGCCGCACATTGTGTGGAAGGCGCGGGGGCGGCGCTCGTCCGGGTGCGACTCGAGGTAGGCCTCCTCGGTGAGGGTAGGGAGTATGTCGAACCCCTCCTCGACGCCGTCCTCGGAGGCGTAGCGGGTGCGAATGGTGGTCTGGTGCTGGGGCGTGTGGAAGACGGGGTTGGTGACGGAGGGGCCGGGCTCGTTGGAGGGGAGGTACTTGTCGCACGAGGGGCAGGTGAGGGCCAGGGCGATGTGCGAGGCCTGGTCGAGGAGGCACTGCCAGTGGTAGTGGCAGCCGCAGGGCAGGGCGAGGTCGTCCTGGACGGGGGGCTCGCCGTCGTCGAGCTGCGTGACGAGGGGGTCCTCGCAGACCTTGCAGAGTGGGGTTGTGCTGCTGCTTGCCATTTTTCTTTTTCTTTTTCTTTCTTTTCCTTTGTCTTTCCTCCTGACTTGAGGGGGAGAAAGGGAGAGAGAGATTGCAGCTGGTGGGGAGGTCTGGGTTACGTTAGAATGGAGGGATGAGGATTGTAGAAGAGTAGAGGCCCGAAAGGCGAGTACGGGTAAGAAGGAGACAAAGATGTATGTAGTCCAGGTTGATGGGCTCCAGCCAGCCGAGTAGGGACGATCGGGGCCAGAAAGACATATACAAGGACAGTTCGCTCTGCGCCGTCCAGGGGGATCCAATCAACACGGAAAGGCTGAATATGCCGGACACAATTAGGACGGCAGGTGATGATGTATTGTATTGCGCGACACAGAGGATCGCTGCAAGGCAGGTCTGAGGCTATTCACAGGTTAAGAGAAACACACTCGACTCGTGACTGTGTGCCCACTGAGCCTGAAGAGCAGGAATGCAGACGTCAGAGCTCGCTCATGAAGGCATTCATCGGCTTCGATGTTTCATGAAGACGACAGCGACACTTTGATTTACCTCTGGTGTGCAGTAGGAGCTGAGGACGGTTTTCCAGCTGTCTTTGGAGAGGAAGCAGTGATAGCTGCTCTCCATTGCTCTCTACTCAAGTAGCTTGAGAGATGAAAATCTCTGAAGCATGTGGCGATAAGGATAAACAGCCGGGCTGAGATTTGCATGTGCGAAAAGTACCCCGCTATCCAGATTCCGTCATGGCATGGGCTGCTGGAGATGGCAACCCAAAATTGGTCGGGCCAGGAAAAGCAAAAAAAAAATGACTGCCTAACAATGCGTCGTCAGACCCTCTTGGCATCTTGCTTGACCGTGCGCGGGATAGAAGGAGATACATAATGTACGCGTAAACCCCATCGTGGCTCATGTGTGTGGCATGTTTGTGCATCGCTTGCTGGTCAGAGAATGCCTGATCAAGTTCAAGCCCAACTATAAAAAAATAAATAAATAAATATATAAATAAATAAATACATAAATAAATAAATACATAAATAATTAAAAACATAAATAATTAATTACATAAATAAATAAATACATAAATAAATAAATATATATATAAAAAAAAAAAAGGAGCGAGCCCTGCGAGAGCTTGATTGCGGGCCCCTGGCTTCATCTCGACCCTGCGGGCTTGCCCAGGTAGAGACGTCATAATCCAAGGCTCCCTCAGGACGCCCGCACGTGGTTGCGTTGCTTGTGCCCCGCCAGTCACAACCCAACCCAACAGCAGTACAAAGCAGCTCCAGGCCCGCCGACTAGTCTAGTTGATTGAGTGATTGATTGATCCCTCCTCCAGCTTACTTACCCCTTCCCCACCACCATCCATCCACATGCGACTCGACCCGTCGACCCGGACTTGACGACCCTCTCCGTCCTTAGGCTGCGTATTTCCTCTCGCCTGACTGCCCTTCTCCTTCCAATACCATATCCCACCCAGCATCTCCAACCAGCAACAGCATAGAGTCAGCCCATAACTACGCAATCATGAACGTCCTCAAGCTGCAGAGGTTTGTACCAGAGGCCCACCCACCACCATCCGGCAACCCCCGGCCCAACCCTGCGCGCTCATCGAGGGTCGAAGTTGGGCTGGGCTGGGCTGAGGGACCGTGAGATCCAAGGGGCTGACAATCTCACCACCAACGCAGGAAGTTCCCCCAGTTCCAGCAGAACGACATATTCGGCCTGGCAGACGCCTTCCGAAAGCTCGATGTCGACGACAAGGGCTACCTAGACGAGGCCACCGCCATCAAGGCAACCCAGGCAAGCGAGCGACAACCCTACGATGTCGTGCGACAAGCACTCAAGGAGGTCGAGCTCGACTCTTCCAGGCGCGTGGAGCTGGAGGACTATGTCGGCGTACGTACATCATGAGAGGCGCCCCCGTTAGTGGCCAGCCGCCCACACCAGTCACCCGTGCTGACACGAAATTAACAGCTCATCGCAAAACTCCGCGAGTCGTCCCCTGCCCAGGTCGCCATGCGCACAGGAGGCGCCGCCCCCGCCTCTCCCAGCAGCGTCGTCGCACAGCGCACCGGCGGCGCTGCCGTCGGCGGCCACGCCCAGAAGTCCAGCATCAGCGGCAAGATCCACGTACAAGGTTCGAATGCCAACATCACTCACACCATCAACGAGGACGAGCGCACCGAGTTCACCCGCCACATCAACGCCGTCCTTGCCGGAGATGCAGACATTGGCGACCGCCTGCCCTTCCCCACGGACACCTTCGAGATGTTCGACGAGTGCCGCGACGGGCTGGTCCTGGCCAAGCTCATCAACGACAGCGTACCGGATACCATCGATGAGCGTGTCCTCAACGTCCCCGGCAGGAAGATCAAGAAACTGAACGCATTCCACATGACCGAGAACAACAACATTGTAATTGAGTCTGCAAAGGGTATCGGCTGCTCCGTCGTCAATATTGGCAGTGGGGATATCATTGAGGTTCGCGAACATCTCATCCTGGGTCTGATCTGGCAGATCATCCGAAGGGGTCTCTTGGGCAAGATTGACATTAAGCTGCACCCGGAGCTGTACCGGTTGTTGGAGGAGGACGAGACCCTCGAGCAGTTCCTGAGACTGCCTCCAGAGCAGATCCTCCTGCGCTGGGTCAACTACCACCTGAAGGCCGCCAACTGGCCCCGGCGCGTTGCCAATTTCTCCACCGACGTCAAGGACGGCGAGAACTACGCTGTTCTCCTGGCGCAGATTGGCTCCGAGTACGGTTGCACAAGAGCCCCTCTGCAGACACGGGACCTGCTGCAGCGTGCCGAGGAGGTCCTCCAGGATGCCGACAAGCTGGGCTGCCGCAAGTTCCTGACCCCCAAGTCTCTCGTCGCCGGAAACCCAAAGCTCAACCTCGCTTTTGTCGCAAACCTGTTCAACACTCACCCTTGCCTCGACCCTATCACGGAAGAGGAGAAGCAGGAAGTGGAGGACTTCGACGCCGAGGGCGAGCGCGAGGCCAGGGTCTTTACCCTGTGGCTCAACAGTCTGGACGTCCAACCTGCTGTCCAATCCTTCTTTGACGACCTGCGGGATGGCTCAATACTGTTGCAAGCGTACGACAAGGTCATCAAGGGCTCCGTCAACTGGCGGCATGTCAACAAGCCTCCGGCGAATGGTGGCGAGCTAATGCGGTTCAAGGCTGTCGAGAACACAAACTACGCGATCGAGCTTGGGAAGCAGAACGGCTTCTCCCTGGTCGGTATTCAAGGTGCGGATATCACCGACGGACAAAAGACCCTCACCCTCGGCCTGGTGTGGCAGCTGATGCGCAAGAACATCACCGTCACGCTGGGTGCCCTCGCACAACGGCTCGGCAAGCGCGAGATTACCGACGCCGAAATGGTCAAGTGGGCGAACGACATGTCCCGCAAGGGCGGCAAGAACTCGACCATCCGCTCCT
Source organism: Stenocarpella maydis (assembly GCA_002270565.1). NCBI lineage: Eukaryota > Fungi > Ascomycota > Sordariomycetes > Diaporthales > Diaporthaceae > Stenocarpella > Stenocarpella maydis. Next base: position 48,767 of record NQMI01000169.1, read on the forward strand.
TCAAGGACGGCAACATCGGCACCGGTGTCTTCCTGATCGACGTGCTGAACGGCATGAAGAGCAACTACGTCGACTACGACCTCGTCACGCCGGGGCGCACCGACGACGACGCCTACCTCAACGCCAAGCTGAGTATCTCGATTGCGAGAAAGATGGGCGCCACCATCTGGCTGGTGCCCGAGGATATCTGCCAGGTCCGGTCCCGTCTGGTCACAACCTTTATTGGTAAGCTCCTGAACCCATGTAACGATTTTGCTCTTGGCGTGCGCACACAGTGGCTAACGGCACGATTCAAGGCTCCCTCATGGCCACTCACGAGAAGATGCAGTAGTTTATTATGTTGCAGTTGAAGAGATGGACAAGGTGCACTTCGTTTTCGACGGTGGAGCGGGACCAAAATTAAGGGGGAAGAGAGTTTCTTGTTGGTAGCGTTCTCCCGGCTCTTTCGCGTGCCCTTTGCCCCTCTGCTTCGCGATGCGACAGATGTTTTTGTTTCTGTAGTATTCATGGCAATAGCTCTTGAAGAAAGACGACCAATCCTTAGCGGATTGTGCTTAATTCATTCATGCAATGTGTTCTTCGTTGGCAGCTCAATTTCATTCAGCGGCCTTCGTGAAAGGTCAGGAATCTGCCTTACCCAAGTCTTCTCGATAACGCAACGGCCGCCACAGGTGTAATTAAGTGCCTGAATTCATGTGCCCGCGGCGGCGGCTGTGCAAGTTAGCGTAGGTACATCATTCCATTTCCAGCATTCACTGCATCTGCACCGCCAATCCGAGAATCACATGACTGCTGATGGGTCTCTCAGCAGGCTGCGCCCAAGAGGGCTGAGTGGCCAAGTGGATTCAGCATGGCGCATAAACTGCATATACATCTTTGCACCCCTCAACCTCTACGGCATGCCTTGAAGGAGCCTGCTAACGTCGGTGGAAATTTGTTTGCACGGCTTTTCGCTGTACCATACCGCCAAAATCCGCTTGAAGTCGCCATTTCATCCTCACGCATGCATGCACGAGTCGTGATACCCGTGTTGCCTATAGCATCACAGCTCGACCAACCCGTGGGCCGTAGGTGGACCGCAGACCGAGTGTCGAAGCAGCTCGTCCTAAGCGGCAAGCTGAATCCGGGGGCGCGCCTGGGGTTGGAGATCTCGAGGTTAACGCAGGCCCTTGATGATGAGCGCAGAAAAGAGTTCCGCCTCGTGCGGACTGCGGAAGGCGGCCAGATGCCGGGTTGGGACGTCAACAGAGGTCACCGAGGAGATCAATCAGGAGGAGGCGTGCCAGCACCGGTCCTGGCTTCCTAATGATCTCGAATCCAGAAGTTTGCCAGTGTTGGCGACGTCCTCGTTGGAGGCTCCCAAAATCTCATTGCAAGGGGGTATGGAGTGCCGGGAGGCTGTCATTGAGTGTGAGTTTATTCCGCAGGCATCTCCATCTTGTAACGGGGTTTGAGGACGGGTCCAGGGAATCCGATAGAATTAATACATAACATTGTCGCCCCGGCTTCCGGCAGGGCCCCCCTTCCGGCCGCCCTACCCACCCACCATGCCACTATTCCCAACGTTAATTTCCCGCCACAACTATTACCGAGCCCTCTTCTGTTGGTATTGAGGAATCGTCAGAATCGTCGCTATCAGGCGATACAGCCCCAGCCTCAATTTGAGCCCTCCGAATAGCCTCAATATCAGCAAAAGTCTCGTTTGGGTTAATTTGGACCTTCTTCCTTTGGACCTTCATACAGGCCTCAATTTTACTTTATAGCTCCTCATTTTTTTAAGGATATTACCAAGTCAAACTCTTTCTTATTATATCCCTTAAGAATTTTTCTAAAGAGTACTTATTATATGGGGCTTAAGTATTTCTAGCGGGCATAATTAGCCATTATAAACCTTAACTCTTATGATTACTTAGGCATCTTAAAAATAATATTTAAGAGCTAAGATTTAAACCTATATACTCTATTTTCATTAATAAAGCTATTCCTAATAGTAGATTCTTTAAAATTAGTCTCTACCTGGTGGTTTTTAAGGATATAGTTACTTAATAGTGCTCTTACTTAATTAACTAGCTATAACCCTATTTTTCTCCACCCAGAACGAATATTTACTATTATAAATATCTCTCCTTAAGCCTTATAATAGTAATAGAGGAATCTCCGTTTAGCTATAATCATTAATATATTNGCTTTAATATACTAATTCTTCCTTAATTAGAGCTCCGGGTAATAAGAAAGGAAGCCCCTAAACTAAGTCCTTTCAAGGGGAGGGTAGTCTTTATTCAGGAAGGCTAGGCAGGCTGCTAGACCCTGTAGATTATATTAGGTAAGGGCAAGCCCTAGATAACTCTGATTTATTATAAATAGAGCCAATGAATCCTCTTAAAGTTAGAAAGAAGCCTCTAAAGTAGGGCAGCCTCTTGCTGGCTTAATTTGCTGTTAAGCTAATCAAATAGTATAGCGCGAGGGATATACTAGGTCTTAGAGGCCCGCCTAATAGATATACCATCTTTAATTACAATAATAGTATCATAAACTTCTGCTTCTACGTATTGCTTTATAATTATCTAATTGATATATATATAAAGTTTGGTAAGAAGAAAAAATCCCTTATTAAGATATTTAAGTTTTCCTAGAGGGTGGGTACAGATGCGTTCATACGCGTACGCGGTTGTGGGGCGACCGGAAGAGGGGCCCGGCCGGAAGCCGGGGCGACGATGTTAGTATGAAATATAAGAAGAGGGAGACAGAGGGCGCCCCTTAGGGGCCCTTAGGAAAGATCTATACAAAGTCGAAATTATATAAGCCGGACAACCAGTTCATAGGCACTACTTATTATATTACCCCTTAACTGCAACAGGAAGCGCAACTACTAGCTATATTTATAGTATGATATATAATATAGCTAATAATGTTGTTATTACATATATTTAAATATGTAAAAGACTTTCTCTTAAATATAATATAAAAAGTCTACTTAACTTTAAGACAAACAAATTCAATATTGATGTTTAAAATAGGCGCTTACTTAGGTATGTTTACATTAAATCACCATACGCTGGATTAAGGGGAGTTGTGGCGAATTTGTGCCGGGGATGCTAGGCAAAATTCAAAGATTATTAAAGCTAACTCTTGAATTATGAACTAAAACTTCCCTTTTGCAGAATACCTACTGATATCACCTCACCTTATAGGCACAGGTGTAATCAGCTCGAAGGACACTCTCGCACCGTCGGGCCTCACCCAGAGGGTCAAGGGATCACTCCCAATCTGCTCCGATCGTGCGCCCTTGGTATCCCTCACCGGGCCAGGGAATGTAACCGGAATCTCGACTTGGCAATTCCCATCCGCGGCGGAAACAGTCGCTCCCACGAGGGTGTTCCCATCGGCCGAATAGTCCATCCTCAGCGCGGGCTGGCACTGGTCCCTCTGGCGCCTAGCGACAAACGCCCTACCGAGATCGTCTTGCTTGAGCGTGCGGATCGGCCAACTGACCAGTCTCGTCATCTCGTCCACCAGCTCCTCAACCCAGATTTGCAGAAGCGACAGGTTCGTGTACGAGTGGGCGGCGGTCTGAACGACGCCCGTGTCGACGGCGTGCATGTTTGCCTGGTGGAACATGTACGGATCGTGGCGCAGCGCGAGCAGGTTCCGCGCGGCAGCCACGCGCTCGATCTGCATGATGCCGTCGAAGCCCGTCGTCTGGCCCAGAGCGTTCTGCCAGAGCGCCGTGTTGGAGGCGGCGTCGTCACAATTAAAGTAGATGTTGGTCGCGAAACGGGGGATGATCTCGAGCCCTGCCGCTCCATTGCGCTCCTCGGTCGTCGTCAGCGTCCTGCAGCGTTGAGGATCAGCTTTCAAAGAAACCATGGAAGGAGTTTCTTTCAAACACAGCGTGGATCGGGCGATAGTGTGGCCATGGCACTTGAGATATACGCTCGGGGGGGGGGGGTTCATTCTTCCAAAGCGGGTTCAACATGGCCCCAGAAGCTGCTTACCAGAATGGGCGCTCAGTGTTCAGGAGGCGCGGGCGGGTGTTGTCGCCCACCACGTATATGATGCCGTTGCCTGTAAAGGCGCGGATTGCGTCGCCGTTGTGCAGGCCTGTGATCTGCGGCGGAACGAGGGACTGTGGGGAGAAGTTGGGGTGGCCCGAGAAGCCTGTGTTATTAAACCAAATCTGGTTGAAGCGGATCTCCTTGTCCACGTCGGAGAAGGTGGCATTGGACAATGCCAGATGCGTGAACGTATGACTGACATGGTAGAACCCGTCAAGGTGGGTGGCGAAGTAAGTTGCGAGGGGGTCGAGGCTCTCGCACTGCTCGGACCAGGTGTAAGTTCGCTGCTCCGGGGGCCAGGCATCCTCGCCGGTCCCAAGAGGCTTCTTGAATTCCTGATCGACAAGAATAGGCTTGGGTGCCGTGATGACATTCGACTCTGGGGTGCAGGTATTGGTACCATATGATTCCTCCACAGCCTCTTCGATATTTCCGTTACCATTGTAGGCCATCTCAATCAAATAGTCAGACCCAGCGGGCATACGCGAATTGATGCTTCTTGTCCACGCGGCATGAGCCTCGACGTCAGCCACGCGCAAGCGGAAGTCTCTCGTGGTCCCGTCTGTGATGTGTTAGTATCTTACTTTGGAGCTCCAAGTTGCATCTTTTGAATGTTTCCTGCGGGTTTATTAGGAAGCACTGAGGTAAAGAAGGCCCTGTGCTTACAGATTGTAGTTTTCAAGAGGACGTCGTCAATATGTGTTCCCAGGTACACCCGTCGTTGGCCGAGGTGTAGCCCACGTGTCATCCAGCTGATCCACGAATGCTGGATGAAGTTGGATGCTTGGGACCAGCCCGCAGCAAAGCTGGTGAAGAAGACCATCTGCTGGCGTGTACCGTTGGAATGTGGGATTTCGTTGATGACAGCAGCGGTGGCATCGCTTGAGAATGCTGGTCCAGCGTGCAACTTGGCAATAGGATGGGTCGTTGCGGCGTCGGTCACGTCGGCGCCATAGTAGAATAGGCCATCCATGGCGACAGTGCCACCTTGCTTGATCCCAGAGCTTTCGAAGCCCGTCAAGTTGGTGAAAGACCAGAGCTGGCCTGCGGCCGAAGAGCCTCCCGGCGCCCTGACGTTGACACCAAACTGCGGCGTGGGGAAGACGTCCAGCCGCGCCATTCGTACGCCATACTTCACTTGGTAGTCATATAGCGCAGTCCACTGGGCGTCTGTCAAGGCACTGAGCCAGCCTATCCGCCCGGGCTCATTGTACTCGTACGCAAGCTCCTTGAGCGTCACTATACCCGCATAGTTGCCGTAGCCGTCTTGTTCAAGTGTTGGGAGAGCGGTACCAGCTTGGGGGAACGTGAGGACTTCATAAGGAATGCCGAGTCCCTCGAGTCCCAACGTACAGATGCCTGCGAAACTTGCAACCCATTGGTCTCCGGTAGGGACGATGCAGAGGATGGTTTGTCTAACACCAAGAGCCCTGGAGTTGCTTAAGGATGGTGTGTCTGTTGTGTTGGTGCTGTTCGGGCTCGGTGTGACGGAGACTGTCGGAGCTGATGTGGTTATAGAGGCACTCAAACTTGCGCTCGCCGTGCTCTGGCTACCCGTGTTTTCTGTTGCGATGTTGATACCAGAAGAGATACTTGATATATCCGTTGCCGTGTTTGTGCCAGAAGACCCGGTTCTTGTGTTCGCGCCAAAAGAATTGCCGGCAGTGTCTACCGCTGAGTTCACACTCGAGGAGAAGACCGAGTTCGACGAAGAATCGTAGTCTGGGATTGTCACGGTGATGGAGGCCGTGCTATACTCCGTAACAGTTACAGAAGGGCATGTATCGCCTGTTCCCTGGGCTATAGTAAGGGCGGCATCAAGAGAGAATATGAGAAATGCTATGCGCAAGGGCAAAGTCCACTTTGAAGTCATATCGCAGGTCATAACGAATGATTGACTTGGAGCACGTATGCCAGTGTAAAGAAGTACCGGTGGAGACTTAACTTCATCGAATGCAACGCTGGCAATGGGAGCCCAATTCTTTATAAGCTAAGCTACCTCCTGAGGTACTGATATGGTTCAGAGTGGTGGGCTGGAAGACCAAGAGCAACTACCGGCGCCCGGGCATCAGTGCGGCCAGCATTTTCAGTGTTGATCATAAAATCTATTTATTCCAAGAGCCCCTATCTCGTCCTTGATGAATGGTTGAATGGCGTGCGGCTGGCCTGCTTATGCCAAGTTCCTCCATCGCATACCTCTTCAGCCGCAAATACGAACAAGTCCAGGTTTGACGTAAAAAGTTGTAAGCAGCATCGCGGCAGGGTATGTTTAAAATCAGTTGCCAAGTAATAGGCGACGCGCATCACGAGTTTGACAAGACTGCTTAAGGGTCCTTATCCCCGCAAGTTGGTCTTGGTAGGGGGTTCATCGCCAGTCTCTGGGAACGGCCAAGATGAATAGCACGTTAGCCAGGCTGGGCTTTCCCGTAAATCTGACGGCCCCACCTTGAAATAAGCGCAGCCAAGTATGCCTAGTATGGTCCTCTGTGCCTTTAATCCCCGAATTAGGGGCTGACAAAGAAAGGTATTTCCTTAGAACCGCGTCTCCTCCTATCAAGGTAGACACCAGCACGTTGACATCGTGCATTGTACTCGGCTGAGATGCTGAAGTAATACTTACTACAGATGGTTCATTAAAGCTGCTCCCACGGGATGTGTGTGGCAGCCTCTCCGCAAGACAAAGGCTAGCCAGGGCCCCTTTCTGCTCTCGGACCGCCCTTGCCCAGCGGCTCGACACTCCTTTTCGGGTACGACGTGATCGCCAAGACCGCCGTCGATATCTTTGGCGTGCCGAGCTAGGAGTGATGTGAATAACTGGGCAGCTGGGCCACTGCCTACTGCTGTTCAAATCAGAGGCCTTTCGTTTCCTCGTTGCTAAGGCGGTAGAGACGACCTCCGGTTCTGTTGTGCTGCTAGACTTTCTGTCACAGTGTTGTTTATTCCTTCCGCTAGTTAGTTTCGTTTTTATCAGGTCGCAATTCCTCTGTTAAAAGAATTTTGAAACATAAAAAATAAAAAATAAAAAAAAACAAAAGGGGAGCTGCGGCAGTCCCTTCATGCAGTCGTAAACTCTTTAAGACCCAGAGTTAGCCAAGAAATACAATACCGGCAACAAATAAATTTCAAATACGGTATCTTTCAGCTAGCTATCATGTTACTGAACAATGTGCAGCGTTTCGGGTTTCCTAACTTGCAGAAATGGCGCGTGGACTCTCTCTGGCACTTAGGATCCAGCCGCATGTGTACTTTGACTGCCATTGATTGAAGACGTATTATTTCCTTCCACAGAGTTGGCTGCTGACTGAAGGTAACAGCTGCCCCATAACTTGAACGGACAGGTGATACTTGCCGAGGTTACTACCTAGGTACTAATTGCTTACAACAGATTTGCTTTTCGTCCAGAATAGTCTAGGAACAGGATCTTAACACACAATGCCAGACAGTTCAAAAAATTGGACCAATTAGAGGCCAGATCATGTTTGCATGCTACTTGGCCCGAAGGAGAACCCTAACCCCAGATGGCCCTAGGGCCCCAGGAGGGTCTTTCTACCTGGTATAGAATTTCAATGGATATGTTTACTACAGCGAGGACTACTGAAACTAATAGGATTTCTGATTTTCTGCATTTCAGTTTACTTCTTCATATGAACAGCCTATCATCTAGTTGTCAAGCGCAAAAGGCTCACCTTATTAAGCTTCAGTACCCAGTCGGCTTGCCTACCGAGGCACTGATCGGATCAAGAGCGAAACTAGCAGCTACCGAGTCACAAAGTTTAAGCGTATGTGTAAATGGAAATGACTCCATTAGATGCCTAAGCTATAGTGCCCCATCATGGAAATCGTCAAATGATCTCGCAAACGCGTTGGCTAACTAAGTTCTTCGAAATCCCAGCCCATGCTGCTACTAATAACTATATATAAGAACCCCCTATCAACTGTAATAATATTGTTCAAGCGAGATACCTCGGGGTGCTCCTCTGGTCTCAGAGGCTCTTGAGCTACATGCCCCGAACAAATCACAGAGAGTCGAGACAGTTTGACACTGATGATGGAGCATTTGAAAAGAGTGGCTGTGGATGATATTTTCCCCAACACATGGTCTTCCACTTGTCCTGCTTCAAGGGTTAGGAGTATTGGCTGACCCCTGCTACCCTGGCCGGCTGCTTGACCCACTGCGGCTGCAGCTGCAAGCTGCAGCATGCAAGAGGCGTGAGAGGTTTACGGAGGAGTACTTGGTCGAAAGCCATACACACACGACTGTGTTCTCTGCTAATGCAACGTGCCGATATCAGATCCAGTCCAGCAAGTAGACTAGATCAGATGGGGATAAATCTTTGACATTCAGGGACATTGATTGTGAACATGCTGCTGCTCTGTTGGTAGCGGTGAAACGTCAGTGTGCTGCTTGGTGATCCACTCATGGTCACCTTTCCCAGCCACCTCGTAACAGACCGAGGGGGTCACCCGGGTTTGCCCACTACATACACCAGCAATAAGAACGCACCTCAAAAGACTGCAGCGGGTGCCACACCGCCTCACTGCCACACTGCCACCTCATCATCGCATTCAGCCTGCAAACTTTATCTCACTTCTCACTGTCACTCTACACTACACTATCGAGGCGCGCCTGCATCTCCCAGCATCTGTCATGGTCGATCTGGCGAATCAAGTTCAGGCTTTCCTCGGTTCCTAGTGGGCGTGACCGACCCCCATCGCCTATCTCAGGCCTGCGTCCCACGCTCTCCTGTCCTTCAGCATGCGACCACTGTCGGACCTCGTGCGGCTGCCGGCCTCGCTGCTGCTGCTTGTGGCAGCTCAGATTGGCCATGGCCAGGCCGACGCCCAGCGCCTCCCGACGGCCATTCGAAAGATGAGCCCTGACGCAGGCGAGAAGCTTCTCCACGAGTACTACGCGTTCGGGGACGAGGCAGTGCCGCAGGTTGGAACCCATGCCCGGCCAGCCATGGCAGCCGAGGAAGTCTTGGATGCTGAAGAAGAGGAGCTCTTGGCCGCCAACTCCTCGGCTGCCATCTCATTCCGTGCTCCTTTTGCGCCGCACTTTGACTCGCACTTGGCGGCAAGGGGCAATGGTGGCGAGGCGGGCGGGTGGCACCTGTTCCAGAGAGCCAAGGATGTCGTCGCGAGGCTCGAGAAGAGGCAGTTCGCGTGCCCGACGGGGACGTCAGACTGCTCGGCCATCGGCTACCCTAACAGCTGTTGTCAGGCGGGGACGGAGTGTGTGCACATCACAGACACCGGCTTGGGCCCAGTGGGATGTTGTCCAGATGGCATAACTTGCACTGGCTCAATTTCCTGCTCAGGATCCCAGCAAGGTTGTCCTTCGGATATCGGCGGGGGGTGTTGTATTCCTGGCTTCGTCTGTGCCAGCATTGGATGTGAGTGTGGAGCTGGTGCATCCCATCTCAAGAGTGACTCGCTAATGAACCTCCAGGCGTGCAGAGTGCGACTGCTACGGCCACTGTCATCACTCAGACAAGCACGCTGACCTCGACGGCCGAAGGGTCCGCGACGACGACGACCAGCACAAGGACCAGGACAAGCTCGAGTTCAACCAGCACGAGAGAGTCCTCCACAGCAGCCACGTCGACGTCGACGAGCCCAGCCGAGACCTCCTCTGGCCCAGGAGCACCCGTTCGCCCAACCTCGATGAGCACCCTGACCACGCCTCCTGGCTACTGCCCCACGGGCTTCTACGCCTGTTCAGCCGTCTACGGGGGAGGCTGCTGCCAGACCGGCCGAGATTGCCAGGTGACCTCTTGCCCGTCGACAGTATCCACCACCATCATCTCGGATGGTGGCAAAACGATCGCCGTTCCCCTGACGGCTGTTCCCACCACCACATCGGAGGGGACATGCGCCGGCGGTTGGACCCTGTGCCCCACGGAAGCGGGACCGACTGCGGGATGCTGCCCGTCCGGGTACAACTGCGGCACTGCGAGCTGCTTCTTGGCCACGGGCAGCGCAACGGCCAGCCTCGCAAAGGAGCTGCCCAACACCAGCGGGTCACGGGTCGCAAGCCATGGCACGATGATGGCCTTGATGATGGTACCCGCCGCTTTAGGCTTTAGTTTTGGCATGGCGATGATTTGATAGCTATTGCACAACAGACAGGTCTTGGTTTGGACTGTTTGCTGAGGGATAACGTCCGCGCAGGGGTGGCGGTTTGCGACCGATTCGGAATACGGGCATGGCAATCACAGAGACGGGCAAGCAATTGCTGGAAGCACAAAAGAGCCCCCCGGAGTGCAATCTATTGTTGAAAGCATACGATACCGACGAGAAACGAGTGCAGAAGTAAAACCGCATGGGCCCATCCACGCCTGTATTTGGGAGAACCACAGCCTCTAGCTTAGCAAGCTACTAACCACACCGCAAAATCTCCACCTGGCCATGTCAGCAAATGCCTGTTTCTAACCGATCACGTATTGACGAGGCACGCCTTGACAAGCGCGGTATCGGTCCAGCCGTTGCCGTTGCGCGTGGGCGTCTCGACCAGCTCGTACGACTGGTCAAACCCGCCAGCAGACCAGCCCACGATACCGATGAACACGTCCGAGTTCTGCTTGAGGTAGGCGACCTGCTCGCACAGGTACTTCTGGCAGCTGGCCGTGTTGCCGCCCCCGGTCTCGGTGTTGATGGCGAGGCGCTTGTTCTGCCTCAGCCAGGCCGCGAGGGGCTCGAAGGCGTTCTGGATGTTGTTCGTCACGCACTCGGTGTGCGTTCCCGAGTTGTCGCTGTCGAGGTACTTGTGCACGTCAAAAACAATGTTATCCGTACTTCCGTCCGGATTGGTCACCCTGAGCAGCGCCGGCCCGGCCTCGGTCGGCAGCGCCTGCGCAGAGGACCAGCTGCTGCCCGGGATCAGGATAAGGGTGGATGGCGCGACGGCCCGGATGGCGGTGACGACCTTTTGCACCGTGGCCACCCACGCGTCGACGGACTGCAGGTCGTGCGGTTCGTTCATGACGCCAAACACTATGCGCGAGTTGTTCCCGTACTTGGAGGCCAGCTGCCGCCACAGGCTGACGAACTGCTCGTCGGTCGGCCCGCCCTGGGACCCGATGATCTGGCCGTTCCAGCGAGCGTAGTTGTGGATGTCGATGATGCACGTCGCGCCCGTCGCGAGGCAGCCCTGGACGAGCTGGTCGTATCTCCCCGCATTGCCCTGGTCCAGGTTCCCCCCCAGGTTGTTGTTGACGAGGTACTGCCAGCCTACCGGAAGGCGGAAGATGTTGAACTTGTCGTCTTGGACGAAGTGTTGCATCTGTCCGATGCTGTGGCGCAAGGCTGTGGTCAGCGCACGTTGGGGCACTGGTTCGGACTGAACCTCGCGAGGACGAGAGATGCTTACCCATCTGCTCCTCCCAGTGACGAGAGGGGGGGATATGCTTTGGAGGTCGTGCAAGTACCGTCCGTCAGGCATCCAAAGTCAAAGCCCGCAATGTTGGTTCCCACTATTGCGCGTGGTCAGGTCAGTCAACTAACTGCCCTGCTCCTCACGTCGACCAAAGTGCGCGTCACGTACCATACTTCAGGGTACCTGAACCTTGCCTTGGAAGCACAACATTCGGTAGGCTTGCTGCCAGGCTGAGTGCCGAAAGCGACAGCTGAAGCACGGAGAGCAGCGTGGGATACATTGTGGCGACTTGTTGAATCTGCAAAAGAGCAGCCTGAAATGCTGTACCTAGCCGGTGTCCGGGTGACCTCCCAAATCGTAGGTCCAACGTGCCTTGGAACTGAGGGCACCGAAAGATTAAATACCTCTCGCGCGCTGGGCCTTTTATTATTAATTGTACTTGTTGGATTCCCTGGTGACCAGTTCCTATCCAGACAGGCCGTATTCTCTACTGGACGCAGGCCCGGTGTCCCGTTCAACGTTCCATAATTATGGATGGTCAGCGTGTTAGAACCTGGTCAGACGCGCAGTCCACCTTCTCCGCAATGTGACGCTCATTTATGACCGGCGGCATTCATCGACAGGTGCAGTCGTGATGACGCTCGGGCATAATGCGAAGTACGGACGGTAATATGGTGGTCGGCACTCGGGTTCGCGCTGGGATGGCCATGACCTCTGCCCACTGCCTACTGCCAGCAGATGAAGCTTGTATCGACATACACGTGTGGGTATTGCCGTGGGGTTGCAGGGATGCCGGCCAGACGAGCGTGTAAGCGTGACGAGCTAAGCAAGGGTGCACTGCCGCAGGTTGACAGATGCAACCACTCTTCGGGCCCTACAGGCGGCGCACCCACGAGGTAAACAAGCGTGCCTCTTCCCAAACCGGAAAACGGAGGGTGACGGCTCTGCGGGAGGGCCAACCGTGGGAGCCGCTGAGCTTGTCTCTCGGGGGCCGGCCTCCGTTGATCGACGCCTGCTAATGCTTGCTGCCAGAAACCCCAAGACGTATGCGTCATCGCACAGGGAGCGGGGGGATCTACATAGTATCCACCTTGTATTGACCATGGCTACCAAAGTTATCTGAGTGTGTTATGAAGAGCTTTGCCGGGCCCGGCGGCTGCAATACACTTGAGCGACATCTGCGGCCTCCCAGCTCTGGGCTCAGGGCACTTGTCACGAGAGGGAACAGAGACACAGCAACTGTAGTCAAATACGTCAATTCAAGTTGAGAGGAGCGCTACTCTAGAAGAGAGTAAACCGGTTACATTGCGGACAAGCCTTTTTTGGGGGGTATTGTGAATACATCCAGTTCCCAGGAGGCTTGCTCAAAGCTCTTATCAACTGTGCAACATCATATCAGAATCCCGTTTGTAAGCCTGCGACGCATCTTGAAAGGCTCTGCTCACAATTTGTAAGTGCCCCAGGGTGTACCTGTTAGTTTGTAATACCCACTCCGATACAGGTAGCGTCTCAAGAGAGCTCGTTGCTAGTCTTGCATCAATACCATCCGGCCATGTCCATTTCACAATTTAACTAAGAGGAACAGGAAGTCACACCGATCGCGTTTACTGACTACCTCTCTCCCGTTGAGTGGTTGATCTGAAGGCCAAAAGAACCTTTAAGGCGGAAAACCCTACCTTTGTGTTTTATTTGTTATGGTTCTTATTCTTATGATGCCGTCCATGGGCTTTACTCTTTCTTCCAGTGCCAATGTACTGCCAGAGGGAGCCACATTGAGCGTACTGTCCTCTTTGGGTCCATGGAAACTTCTGGGAATCTTTTGTGCCGGGCTCGGGTTGAACTGGGACCCTCCGGTCGGAAACACTTCAACTTCCCACTGAGCCACTTGGCTGGAGTTTAGGAGGTGCTTCCGGGTGGCGATAGGCGGAACTGGCTGACCTATAAGTCTTTCATTACATGCGATAAGAGGAGGGGCAGAAGCACGCATGCACAGACTCTGCGCAACTGAAGTCCCCTAACACCCCGTGCCCCACCACTACAACGTGTCTCTTGGCCTCCTGTCTTTACCTAGGTAATCAATAACAATTCCGCTTGTGACCAATGCTTGCGGACTGTGGTTACCTGATAAATATTGAGAGCGCAGAATCCTTATCATTCTGACAACGGGTGTGATGCTCAGGTGAGCGTTGAGTAATCAGTCAGCTGTGAGAGATGGATAATGTTCCCAGACCCTCAGTCGCTACAAGCGCCATGCAAGCCAACAAAACGCCTTGAAACAGCCCACAGGGCGAGGAATACACATTGGAATAGACCGCGAAGGGAAGAAAAGATCGAGTCATGTAAGGTGATTCTTAACGAGAGCAACTTGTCCAAAAGAGCTGGCCCAGCAGAATGAGACCTATGGTCTATCCTCGGCAGTCAAAGTCCGCCCACCCAGTATGAGAAATTAAGCATATATCTTATAACAAGCCCCCCCCCCCCCAATCCTTTCTCTTCTAAAAATATCCTGCCCTGGAGTCCCTTAATGCGCCATAGATATGTACCTAGGGGAAGGGCGTCTATATACCCAGAGGAACTCCCTCTACACACCCAGAGGAAGCGCTCCGCGAAGCCCCTCTGGACGCATGGAGACGCTTCCTCTAGGCCCTTCCTCGGTCTGAAAATCAATAGCCGTTATGGGTTGGACGGCTCGACGGCACAGACGGGAGCAAATCCATAGATGGGTGCTTGCAGCGGTCTTGATGTCAGGAGAGGATTGAGGAGCGGGCCGCAGTTGATTATGAATTCAATCAACCACGATCGATATGAGCAATTCTTCTGCCGTCAAGGGCAAGGGGGAGAAAAGAAATAAGGTCCAAACCCCGCTGAAGACATAAATTGAAGCGCCAGTCAGAGCTGACCAAATACACATGAAATGTGGAGATTGTAAGCCACGAGCCTCGATCCGCGCCGCGCTACTTTGGATGAACGGGATTCTTGCTTTTGGGTGAGCATGAATATAACCAACCAAGGAGTCTCCATAGGCCCAAGGCGGGTCTATGACGAAGAGAGGATCTGAGTAATAAATGCGAAAGTATTGCTGCCTGTCATGGATAAATGAATGACTAGGTAGGTAAAGAGGAGAGGTAATTACCGGACAGGAGCCAAGAGATCATCATTTATTTACCCAAAGAGGGGCCGACGGAAACAGAACGGTATACCCGCCGCAGCAGGGATGATAGTTTACCGATCACTGCACCTTATTCGAACGCCCAACCGAACAAGACCCTGGCCTTGACTTCTCAATCTCAAACATAATACCTTTGCCCGCTGCGCCGGCCACGGCGGGAAAACCTTCACTAGAACAGGGGCAAACAGAGTTCAACTATCAGGAGACGACAGCCTTGGCCCCATGCACGTTGCAGCTCACACCGCAGATTATTGACAAGAGGGGCCAGCAGAACAAATCCAGTGCGGCCCTCTTCAGACGCAAAGGAACAAAGTACCATCATGAAAATACCATGCACGATGACATGAGAGGAGAAGGTGGGGGGGGGTAACCTAGAGCTTGTCCCGGCGGCTGAGGGGCGACAGTCAAGCCCTCCGAGCCACAGGCATATTAATATTGCAGGTTGAGGCGCCACAACCTTCGTCTGAACCTTATGCGCCCCTTACAGGCCTTGTCCCAGCAATCAGGGCCGCGTTTGTCTCTCGAGAGCAAAGGAACCCAATTATGACTCCCGCGATGTGGCTTGCTCCTCTGGCGCAATATAACTAATATTTTCGAGGGCTGCTATGACCCACCCCGCTGTGTAGCACAGCTGTCCTATCGGCAATTAACCATCACAAATGACCATTCCAAGGTTGCAGCCCTTTAAACAACGTAGGATCCCAGTCCCCCCGGGGGGAGGGCTGACAGCCGCTCTTGGCTTCGCACAGGTCTGCATGGCGGCTGATATGGCGGGCTCATATATAGTCTCCCACGTCTGCCTCTTGTATGCCGCGGCAGGAATTGCACACACCACCTCGCCGGAACGACAAAGGAAGCGGGGTCTACGGATTCATGATGAAATTCTCACAGCGTATCGGCGTTGCGCTGGCCGCGGTCACTTTTTGTAAGCAAAACTATGTTCATAATTCCGTCGTATAGTCAGTCCACTAACAACAAGCAGATGGACAGCGATGCTGGGCGCAAGGTCCTGTCATGTACACAGAGCCGTCGACAAACATCACGTTCCCGACATGGGCTGATGAGGGCGGCTACACATTCGGTTTTGTGGTGCCAGATACGGCATTGACCACTGACAGCTATGAGTACATCGGATACCTGGTGAGACTCCATGCCCATTGGCGTGAACCATAGCCTCTGACAAGAAGCCAGAGTTGCACAACCCCGTCCGGAGCAGGCGCAGCATACTGCGGCGTGTCTCATGGCCAGTCCGGCCAGATGACGCAAGCCCTCCTCCTGGTAGCATGGCCTTTCGAAGGTCAAGTCCTCCACTCCTTCCGCTACGCCACGGGATACACGGAACCAGCCCTCTATACCGGCAAGGCAACATTCACAACCCTCGCGTCGACGGTCAACAACACCGCCTTCCAGGTTGTGTACCGGTGTGAGAACTGCTTCGCCTGGAGCCAGGACGGCGCGGAGGGCGGCATCTCGACGAGCACAGGGTTCACGGTCCTAGGTCGTGCCGCTTCGAACGAGGCACCTGGAAACCCGGGCTGCCCAGACCAGATCACGATCCCGTACCACCGCCGCCTGTTCGGGCAGTACGGAGCCTCGTTTGCCAACGCCACCGTGGCTGCTTACTCGGACTACGCGGCGCTGCCGCCCAAGCCCACGGCCACAGCAACGACATGTGCCGGCGGCGGTGCCACCCCGACTGGCAACGCCACCACCACCTCGGGCTTGCCTACTGCGACACCCACAGCGGCATGCAAGTCGATCCCTGCGAACAGGACGTATGATTACGTCGTGGTCGGCGGTGGCGCCGGAGGTATTCCCATGGCGGACAGGCTGAGCGAGGCGGGCCACTCCGTGCTGCTCATCGAGAAGGGGCCAGCGTCTACGGGGCAATGGGGCGGTGCCCTCCGTCCTGAGTGGCTGGACGGCACCAACCTGACCCGGTTCGATGTGCCTGGTCTCTGCAACCAGATCTGGGTGGACTCGGCCGGTATCGCGTGCACTGACACGGACCAGATGGCCGGCTGCGTGCTAGGCGGTGGCACGGCTGTAAACGCAGGACTGTGGTGGAAGGTGAGTCGGCGGTCACCCCTCTAGGACATCTTGCCGCAGATTCCCCTTTACTGACATGTCAACAACCAGCCCAACCCTGCCGACTGGGATGAGAACTTCCCGGCAGGCTGGAAGGCCTCCGACGTCGCGGCCGCAACGGAGCGCGCCTTCAAGCGCATCCCCGGCACGTGGCAGCCCTCGGCGGACGGCCAGCTCTACCTGTACCAGGGATACGACGTTCTCGCGTCCGGGCTCAACGCGAGCGGGTGGGAGGTAAGCAGCTTCTGGAGTCATTTTTAACGCGCTTTGGAATAAGAAATTCCCTCCCGGAGCCTTTGTCTCAAATGCTATGGCCATGCTATGGCCCGACCCACGTTGTGTTTGAATGAAACTCCCTCCATTGTTCTTTGAAAGTTGACTCTGAATGCTGCAGTACGTCGTGAGCAACGACGCTCCCGAGCGCAAGAACCGGACCTTCGGCCACGGCCAGTTCATGTTCGCGAGCGGCGAGCGGGGAGGGCCCCTGGCCACGTACCTCGCCAGCGCTGCCGCGCGCGATGCCTTCTCGCTGTGGACCGATACCTCGGTGGACCGCATCGTGCGCGACGGGGCGCACGCCACGGGTGTCGAGGTGTCGTGCTCGGCCGGCTCTGGCTACTCGGGCACCGTGAACCTCACGCCCGGCACCGGGAGGGTCATCGTGTCCGCCGGCACGTTCGGAACACCCAAGTTGCTGTTCCGGAGCGGTATCGGGCCGGCTGACCAGCTTTCCATCGTCAAGGCCTCGGGCGACGGCGCCAGGATGACCAGCAACGACTCGTGGATCAACTTGCCGGCTGGGTCCAACCTCGTGGAGCAGATGAACGTGAGTAGCCACTGCAGCCACCATCCAGAGCAAAACTGTGAGGGCCTAACAACTGATTCCACCGCAAATAGACCGATGTGATAATTACACATCCAGGCGTGGTGTTCTACGACTTCTACGCGGCCTGGAACAAACCCATCGAGTCAGACAGGCAAGCTTACCTCACCAACCGCTCGGGGATCCTCGCACAGGCCGCGCCCAACATCGGGCCCATGCTGTGGGAGGAGATCCGGGGGGCCGACGGCATCACTCGCCAGCTGCAGTGGACCTCCCGCGTCGAGGGCGACTCGGCCTTCACCAACTCGACGCACGCCATGACCATCTCGCAGTACCTGGGCCGCGGCCAGAAGTCGCGAGGCCGCGTGACCATCACGGGCGGCCTGACCATGACGGTTTCGACGCAGCCCTTCCTGCACGACGACAACGACAGGCTCGCCGTGGTGGCCGGCCTCAAGAGTCTCCAGGACTCGCTGCGCGGCATCCCCGGGCTCCAGTGGGTGCGCCCCAGGGCGGACCAGACCGCCGAGGCTTATGTCGACTCGCTGCTTGTGACGGCCAACGGGCGGCGGTCGAACCACTGGATGGGCACGGCCAAGATGGGGACGGATGACGGATCTGCAGGGGGCACGGCGGTTGTTGACACGAATGCCAAGGTATACGGCACGGACAACGTCTTCGTGCTGGATGCTAGTATCTTCCCCGGCCAGCTGACGGGGAACCCGTCGGCGGCGATTGTGATTGCTGCCGAGCATGCCTCAGAGAAGATCCTGGCGCTGTCTTCCTGACGCAAGCTGAGATGCCCGCGCGTGCCAAGTATAGACAGGGGTCGGGGGGCTTCTTTGTAAATACCCAAGTCTCCAGTATATCAGCAGACAAGTACTACACCCACTGACGAACCATTTCCACCCTGAAGAATTGATCGTGGACACCTGAGACTCCATTGTGCTGACCGTAACAAACTGCTGATTCCCGTACCAGGGTCGATTTAACACTTGTGCCGTCTCCCCACTTTACTGCAACATCGCCTGGCAGTCTACCGCTTGCGGGCCCTGAGGACCGCGGATGCTTCCTACGCAGAAGCAGCCACCGCCCGCAGAGCTTGCCCATTGCGCCCTGCCGCCACCCTCGCCGCGCGAGCTTCTTTCTTAGCCTTGATGTTCTGGCCCCAGGCATCCTCGAACAGCGTCGGTTTCTTCTCCAGGAACCAGTCCGGCAGGCCCATCCTGCGGACGACGTTGAACGACCCTGTACCAATCGACATGGACTGGCCCATGATGATAGACTCGGACACACCCTCGATCCTGTCGGTCTTCATCGCTGCCGCGGCCTCAAACAGGTGATCTGCCGTCTTCTCGAACGACGCGAGCTGCAGCACAGAGTCACGCATCTTCTGCAGGCCGAACCGCGTGATGCCGAGGACATCCCCCTTGTACGTCATCACATCAGCAAGCAGCTGCATGTGCCGAGGATCGATGCCCATGTCACCCATGACCTCTGCAATTTCGTTGGCAATCGTAGTTCGCGCCGCTTCGATTCCCAGAATATCGCGGCATTCCATGACGTTATTTGATCTTGTCTTGGTGCCAATAACACCCTCCGTCGTCATGCACTCCCGTAGCCCGTACCCTTCAACAAGAACAGTGTGCTCGAGGCTTTCCGACGTCTGGATGATGGCTCGGGTGGCTTCAGGGTAACCTGAGATTGCCACGGTCGGTAGCATACGGCGGAGGTAGTTGACCCGCAGCAAGAGGTCGGAGGCGCTCTCGATAACAGTACTGGACTTCCCATTCCTGGCCAACCGCTTCTGCTCGGCATGATCTGTCCAGGTATTCCGCACGCTAATCTCGATGTAGGACGGACCAACGTTGATATCCTCTCGTGATACCTTGATCTTCTTATGCCTGACTATAGCTTCGGCGATGTCTCTTGGGCCGATGCCCAAGTGCATATCCTGCAGGGCCTCCATGTCGACCTCGAGAACGATCAAGCCTCGGTCAGAAAGCCACTCGTCCTCAATGTGCTTGATCACATCTGAGACAAAGGTCTTCTCGATCCGGGCCTTGACGACCTTGGCAACCTCAATCTGTTTCTTGTTCTCCAAGGGACATGTGATGACAGGCGTGCTGATGTTCTTGGATGCGTTGATAATCTCCTTGATACGAGGCACACCTTGGGTGATACTCATACCTGCGACACCAGCAAAGTGGAACGTCTTAAGCGTCATCTGCGTTCCGGGCTCTCCGATGGAGTGGGCTCCGACAGCCCCGACTGCATGTCCAGGTTCGACATGTGCCTGCTTGTACTTGTCCAGGCAGAGGCGGATGAACTTCTGCAAAGTAGTCCGGGAGACCTTGGCAACACGCTCGACGCGTGCTAAGCTGGTTTGGTCCTCAACAGCCGTGTCGATCTCCATTCCCTCACCATTGTCTGGGTCCAACCCAACTTCTTCTCTGGCTCTTGACAGTTTCTTTGCGCGAGCTACCACGTACCCTTCTACGTCTCTGAGGAAGATACGGGCGCTTTCATGCTCGTCGATCGACATATTGCTGTCATCGTCGTAGTCAAGTATCTGGCCGTCCGTCATTCGCCGCCTAACGTATTTTGCACGCTCAATATCCAACATCGATTTGCAGACCTCAAGAATTTCGTGAGGTAGCAATGTTGGCTCGGAGTTATCCCACGTCAGCGTTTCGGCATGTGTCCATGTGCGGTCGAAATGTACGGGCTTTCCAGAGGCTTCCATGTCGACGGGATCCAGGTTATCCGCTCCGAATTGGAATTGCACAATTCCACCATTGGATGTACGGACAGTTTCGTCGTAGCCCGTAGACAAGTCTTCCAGTGACTTCATCAGTCGTCTCGACATGTAACCAGTCTCGGCTGTCTTGACAGCAGTATCGACCAGGCCTTCTCTTCCAGAGATGGCGTGGAAAAGGAATTCGGAAGGGACCAGGCCAGTATAGAAGCTGTTGCGGACGAAACCCTTCGAGTTGGGCTGGCGAGCGTTCTTGTGGAAATGAGGAAGACTTCGGTCTTGGAAACCGTCCGGCACACGCTGGCCTCCGATGATTTGTTGTCCGACACAGGCGACCATCTGAGCGACGTTGATGGCTGAGCCCTTGGAGCCGGAGTTGGCCATGGTAAGCGGTGCGTTGTTGTGGCTCAGAGTGTCCACACACTGCTGACCAGCCTCTTGACGAACTTTACTGAGAATACCAGAAATCGCGTTTTCCAGGGTCTGTTCCATGTCGCATCCCGGAGCCTTTTCCAGTTTTCCGGCCTTGTACGTTGCAATCAACTCGTCACACTTCTTGTAAGCAGCCTCCACGAGTCTGTCTTTCGATTCGGTCAAGCCGTTGATGGGGAACACATCACCGACTCCGATCGAGAAACCTTGGTTTGTCAAGGATCTCGCGCAGAGTCTCGCAAGCCGGTTCATGGCGCCAGCCGCGGCGTCCGCGCCATAGTCTCGTAATATCACGTAGAAGATCGAGTCCTTCTTTCCAGATCCAACAGTCGACTTGTCCATGACTCCACACATGATTTCGGAGTTCCGGATGACCAGCCAGCCGTCATTTGGACACATATCGGGAGCCATTCCGGGCCGCGGCTTGTACTCTCTGCACTTTGCGTCCAGGTTGACCTTGACTGGAGACTGCAGGTTTGGCCGGATAAGGATGTTGAAGATCTGCTTGCCAGTCCACAGAGCTGTGGGCTTCAGGATGGCAGGAGGTGGGAGATCGAGGTGGCCACTGCCCTCCAGCATCATCTCACAGATATAAGTGAAGGACTTTCTGTCGAAGAACCTGTCCTTGCTGCTGAGAAGATATGCCGCTGTAATGAAATCTTGTGTGGCTGCGATGATGGGCTCTCCGTTCTTGGGCGTGGCCAAGTTGTGCTTGACTCCCATAAGTGTCATTGCTTCAGCCCGGGCCTCTTCCGTCTGGGGAATATGCAAGTTCATCTCATCTCCGTCGAAATCAGCGTTGTAGGGCGTACACACACACTCATTCAGCCGGAAAGTCCTCCAGGGACGAACCTTGACCAAGTGGCTCATGATACTCAGCTTGTGCAGCGATGGCTGTCGGTTGAAGAGGGCGACATCTCCGTCGACCAAGTGGCGCTCCACAACATCACCCACGGTAAGGTCATTCGCGATCAGCTCTCTGTTGCCAAACTTCAGGTTCACCTTGTATCCGCCATCCTTTTTGATGATGCCGTTGGCTCCTGGCCATTGCTGAGTGCCATTTCGGACGGCCATCCTCATTTTTTCAATATTGGTCGAGTTGACCCGTTCTGGATACGTCATGTTCTTAGCCACGAGCTGAGGGACTGCGACTTGGTCAATTCCAAGGTTGGGATCCGGCGAAATGACGGTTCGGCCAGAGAAGTCGACACGTTTTCCTGATAAGTTTCCACGGAAGCGACCTTGCTTTCCCTTCAAACGCTGACAGAAGCCCCGAACTGCCTTGCCGAAACCCGGCTGTACCAGACCTGGCACATCACTGTTCACGTACATGGCGATCTGCAGTTGCAGATATTCCCACTGCTCCATAATGGTTGTTATTGGCTGTCCCTTGTCAAGGGCTGCGCGTATAAGGCCACTGATGTAGACAATCTCGGCGAGTTTGGCTGTAAGGTCGTCCTCGGTGCTGGAACTATCCTGTTGCACCGATGGTCGGATACAAATCGGAGGCGCGGGGATGAACTGCCACAAGAACATCTCTGGCCTTCCCTCGGCAGGATCTATCCCGAGTAACTCGCAGTCGGTCGGACCGATCAGCTTGAATAGGTTCAGCACCCTGAGGGGGTTCAGATCCTCCATGGCCTTCTTAACGTGCTTTTCGAGATCTGGGTTTGACTTCTTGGCCTCCTTGAAAGACGCGTCATACTGAAGCTTGCTCTCGGGTGCTACTTTCTTCTGAGCCGTGGACTTGTTGTAGGTGGCGAACTTGTCATGTGCCAGCTTGATGACTCCCAACTTCCGGATCTGCCCATTGATGGCACCACAGAATGGACACTCCTTGCATTTCCTGCACTGCTCATTGATTTTCTTGCAGATCATTGTCCTCCTAAGATTATCAATGCCCGGTCGCCTCAACTCCCTGAGGAATTCCCGTCGCTCCTCCTCGGTGAGGAGGACTTTGCCACAGTCCTTGCAGATGTTCTGGAGTATGGTCTGGGTGAATCGGAGGTAGCCTATGTGGAAAGCAGGAAGGGCCAGTCTGACGTGACCCCAATGCCCGGGGCAGTTCTGCAGGGGCATATTGCATGTCGAACATTTGCCGATCTTGCTAGATATTCCGAGTCGGGGGTCGAGGGCGCCGTTGGCGACAGGTGCTCGGTTGTTTTCCATATCGTAGAGGGTGCGCTGGGAGACCTCGAGGACGCCTTGGCTGACAACATCCTGGATCGACCTGTGTGGACATGGAATGTCAGCGTATGTTTGGTGGGACTCGAGCCCGGGGAAGGAGGGGCTGGGGTAGGCCGTACTGTACGCCGAACTTCATCTCCTTGAAACGCTTGGGGAGGTTGTCCACGACCTGCTCCTTCATCGGAGCCGTCGCAGTTGGGATGTGGGCTGCCATCGTGAGGTAAGGGTGTCAAACACCAAGTCCAAAGGCATATAGGGTACGGTGTAGTCTCCGTCTGCGCCTCAGTAGTTGAGGTCAGCAGCAGCAGCTCGCAATTCGCGACTGGGGAAATCTTGGTCACGGTCCGTACGTAGGCTTCTTTAGGGATGCTCGCATTGCTACCGAGGATGCATCGGATACGCGGGGAGATGCAGCGACCTTGGGAGGTGACTGGGTGAGAAACGAGTGTGACTCTTCGCGGCGTGTGTAATTTGTCTGTCGCGGAAATTTGGAGGCGGGAAAGCTCGCAGGCTCTCGGCTCAGAAAATTGTCGTCCCCCACCATGGATCAGCAATCCAATGTGGGGAAAACTGGATCGCTGAGGCTGTCCAGGAGTCACTAGCGGCCGTCTCCACCTTTGCACTTCACATGAAAGCGAGCCCGTCTCTAAAACACCTCCAAGCTCAAAAATATATCTAAGCAAATGGCCATCATTTTGACTCTCCACTGTCTATCACTATTAACTTCTTCTGCGACCTCATGAGCGACCGGAGGGTCCTCGCACAGCTTTGTCCTTGCGAGCAGTCAAGCCAACATCAAGAAGTACATGAATCCCAGTACCGTAGCAATAGCAGTGTGATGACTAAGCACCAAATTAGTCAGCCCCGACCAGTACATAGACCCAACTGGTGTGCGGGCTACGCCTACAACACTCCATAGCGAATCAGCCAACATCACTGTTATGAACCACCCAAGGTTGGCGGCTGACTACCGCAGAAAACAACCCCGCAGGTCGGGAACCAGCTCCCGAAAAGGTCGTCCCACCTGATCCAATCAGTAACGCTACCTTATTAGGGTTAGGGTTAGGGACCCACCAGAATCAATGGGATCTATATCAACTCCATTAAGTAACACTCAGTCAATAGCATCACTATCAATCCTATTAAGCTACTAAAGAGTCAGGATATATATATAGATATAATTATTACCACAATAGATAGCTCTTATAATATAAACTCTTCAGTCATTAATCTAAGTATTCAATCCTAGTATTAGATAGCCTTATAGCTAGTAATTATTATTAGTTAACAATATTACTTAACAACTGCCTAATAATATATTCTAAATATAAACCCTTAATCTTTTAGGTCTAATATATTTAGAAACTCTCTAATTATTATATTTTAATAACTCTTATTTATATATCATTATATGGACTTTAAGTAATATTATATATAAAACACTTTATAATATCAGACTCCGAAATAATTACTCCTACTTATGATCTCTTAAACGAGCTCAGTAATATTGCTAGTTAGCTAACTGCTGATCCTTAAGTATAGGAGTTGGCTAATGAAGTAGCCCAACTCTATATTTTTATAAATAAATGAGCCCGCTAGAGTTAGGAAATAGAATAACTCTAAGAGGAAATTACTACCCTCTAAGCAGGAGCCAACATTATTAACACCCCAATCTAGATAAAGGAATATATTAAACTTAATACTCTAGCCCTATATAATGGAACTGCTAGATAACTTTAGGTATACCTAATATAGGTTAGGGCCTATTAGTATTTCTATAGATTGGATATGCAGCCTAATGGGAAAAGGGTTATATATATCCTCTTTCCTTAAAGGATAAGCCTTAGCTTAGTTCAAACCTTACTTAATCAATTTTATTAATGCAGAATCATTTAAAGCCTGTAAACCTGAAATATAATAAATTTTTAGTAGCTATAAAGGCTATGAGAATGCCCTTAGGTCCCTATTCTAGGACCTGAATGAGGAATGATAGGCGGAAAGAGACCTAGTGAATTGTAAATAGTATGGCTTAATAATCAACTATACTATAGAATTCCAGTAAATCTATGCTAAAATCAACTATACTAATAATGTAAAGAAATTCATATTCTACTATAAATTAAAGGATAAAGTAAAGGATGAATTTAGTAAGATTATAAACTAACCTAATGATTTTCTATATTATATAAAAATAGCTATCTAGATTAATAATAAACTCTATAAATAATGCTTGGAAAAGAAGGAATGAACTTCCAAATGACCCCTATTTTATAAATATAAATTAAATATAGGAAGGAAGTATTAGAAACCAAGCACCTAGTAGGGATAATATGCAGGCCTTATAAAGCTGGATATTGCTTAATATAAGGATAAGAAAAGCGTTAAGTGTTATAACTATAATAAGATGGGATACTTTGCTTTAAAATGTAGGGCTCTAAAGAAGAATAGGGACTGGAAGTTAGTACCTGAAGGAACCCGATAGGCTAATGAAGCTACCTATTAGGTTAATATAGCCGCTTGCAGCATATAAGGACCACCTAGGTTTAAACCACAATAGGAACTTGCAAATAAGTACTATATCTATAGAATGAATGTATATAACTAATGTTAGGTATATTTAAATTAGGACCCGGATAAAGGATGCGACTTTTATAATTCTAATAAAGAAGACCTTTATAATAGTTAATATTTCTTATAATGTACTAAGTCCCCATATAAAAAACACTAGAAGAATAAGGCTTAGTAGCAGCCTATCCTACTAATGAAGAATCCCTAGAAGCCTAGAATGATACATGTATTACTTAGTTGGATAGCTTACTTTAATAATGGCTATGCTACTTATTATAGTAATAAGGAAGCTACCAGATGGTTTCCTAAAAATGCTTTAGGAAAGTAGGGAAAAACTCTAGCGGTAGGAAATAGGGAGGAACTCTTACGAATTAACCTTAGGATAGAAGGAAAATCTATCCTATAGGCCATACTTGCGCTATAAATATAGTAGAAGGAACTATAAGACTACCTAGGATAAGTACTTCTTCTAGCCCTAAGAACTAATATTATAGCGGTTATAATTGTAGGAAGACCCTTTAAAGAAACCATAAGATAGCCTACCTATGAAAACAGAAGGCTAGGAGATGCAGGATGTATGTATCCTGTGCATAATAAATATAAAGATATCTCCTGGGTATTATATATTTATAAGAGATACAAGGAATATATAAGGGAGAAAACTAAGTATGATTGGTTTCCCTAATAATACCTAGATAAAGATATTAAGTATATATATAAGTATAATGACTTTAAGAACTAGCACCTATATTAGAAATATAAGGAGATAGGGCGCGCTTTAATAAGGCTGGACTCCTGGATACCCTTAGGATGCCTATAAAACCCTAATGGATGGGTGGATTATAATAAGCTAGTTTGCAAGGTGCACATGCTCAATAAGGCTCAAGATTAGCATCTATTAAAACAATAGAAGCTGCTGCTTAAATCCCTAATGACAGAGAAGCAGGGTTATAGCATACAATAGCTGATTAATAACCTACAAGAATTATAAAACATTATAAAGTAGAACCTTAAGAGCATTAAGAAGTACTTAGCAGCAGACAAATAGTTAAAAAAACTAGAGGGGCTGTCTATGAAACCTCAGATAGCAACTAACTATACTATAAGGTATTTGTATGCAACAGTAAGCAACTATAGCCACCTGATGATTTAGGTTAAGCTAGGAATCCACATGTGCTTAGCACTTATTAATAGTAGAGCATAAGGGAATTTTATATCCCTAAGGGTAGTAAATGAATACTACCTACTATAGTATAAGAAAAGGGAACCTTATAGACTTAATATAGTAGATAGGACTGAAGTATCTTATAGTAATAAAATTATTAGTATGGAGACTAATCCCCTTCTAGTTTGGATTTACAACTATATGAAATTATTATTATTTAATATTACTAAGATAGTAAATGATTAGTTAATCTTGAGAATACCTTGATTAAGAAAGAATAATCCCTAAATTGATTAAACCACTAGCTAGATCTTTTAGGATAATGCTATTCCTTAAGAGAAGGTTATAATTAACGGTATAGGAAGGAGTTATATTACTAAGGATAGCGAATAGGCGATGTACTTAAATGGACCTATGGATACCTTTGGAAGTAGGTAGAAGGCCCGGCTTTAGGAAAATAGAGAAGGATTAAGCTACTTGAGCGCCTTATGGAAGGACTGAAGCCAATCAGGAGATTGCCACTCTAGTATAACTAGTTAGCATATAACATAGGAAATACAATAATACCTCCTTTATTTGGAAGAAGGAAAAGAAGAAGATAAACCTAATAGACTAGTATAAATACTAAGAGATTATTATGAATTTAAGAAAATGTTCTAGGAACAACTTAATACTATATTTTATAATATATGTAATAGGATTATGAGATACTATTGAAACCTGGAATAAAACCTTAATTTAAGCTTATTTATAGACTTAATAAGGAATAACTTAAAAAAGTATTTAGAGAATACCTTAATGAAAACCTTAAGAAAGGATTCATCAGACTATTATAATTACTAGTAGGATACCTAATCCTCTTTATATTAAAGAAAAATAGCAAGCTATAACTTTATATTAACTACTAATAATTAAATAATATTATGATTAAGAACTAATACCTTCTTCTACTTATTAAGAAACTATAAGATTAACTTGGAGGAGTAAAATAGTTTATAGTACTTAACTTAAAATATAGATAAAATCTTATTTAAATGAAAGGAGAAGAATAAAAGATAGTATTCAGGATATACTATAGATATTATGAGATAATGGTTATACCTTTTGGATTAACTAATATACCTGCATTATTCTAGGAAATATTTAACTAAGTCCTAAGCAAATACCTTAATATCTTTATTATTACTTATTTAAATAATATTCTTATCTTCTTAAAAAACCTTAATGATTATAAGGGATATATCAAAAAGGTTCTTTAAAAACTCTAGGATGCTAACCTCCTAGTAGAATTAAAAGGTGCAACTAGTATATATAAAAAGTTAACTACCTTAGATATATAATCAAACTAGAAAAAATCAAGATGCAAGAAGGAAAAGTTAAAGCAATTAAGGAATAGCTAACCCCCATAAACGTTAAGATATTAGAGCATTCCTTAGATATGCTAACTTTTATTAATAATTTATTGTATGATATAGTAATATTATAAAGCTACTAAGAGACCTTATTAAGAAGGATTGCGCCTTTAGATGGATAGATATTAAATAATAAGCTTTTTAGATACTTAAGGATAAAGTAATAGAAGACCTTATACTTAAGGAGGTAGACCTAGGAAAAGAATTTGAAGTTTATATAGATGTCTTAGATAATACTGCAGGTAGAGAACTTACTTAGAAAGACAACTAAGGAAGGATACATATTATTATAAACTTTAGCAAGAAGTTTAATAGACTAGAAACCTGCTATATTATACTAGATAAAGAATTTATAGCAATAGTATATGCATTCCAGGAATAGCAATACTACCTTATAGGAACCAAAAAATAAATTAAGCTCTATATGGATTATAAGAATCTTATAATCTTTATAATAATTAAGACTCTTAATAAATGATAAGTTAGATACATAGAGTTCTTATTATAATTTAATATTAAGGTTATCTATATGGATAGAGTTAGAAATGTAAGAGCAGACGCGCTTAGTTATAGACCTAATTATTAGGATAAGGATTTACCTATGGAATGAATAGTATTTAAAACTTAAGAAGACGGAAGCCTCATTCTTAACTAAGAACTTAATGCTATAATTAGAGTTAACCTCTAAACCAGAAAAACCCCTTTTAATCTGAAAGAACAAGACAAATTAATTACAGAAATACATAAAGTACCGGCATATAGCCACTAAGGTATTGCAGCAATAATTAAAAGAATTCAGCAGAATTATTAGATCCCTAACCTTAAGAAAAAGGTTTAAGATATTATTAGTAAATGTAACTCATATAACAAAAACAAGGCCTCTAAATACAAACCATATGGATTATTAAAACCCCTACTAGTACCTATAGCTATATGGTTATCCATTAGCCTAGACTTCATTATTAAGCTACCTCTCTTATAAGAACCCTTAACTAGAGTACTATATAATAGCATTCTAGTAATAGTTTGTAGACTAAGCAAGTATGCATACTTTATATTATATAAGGAAGCTAGCACTATAGAAGAGCTTATATATATATTCTTATAAATCATTATAAGCAACTATAGAATGCTATATAAAATCATCTTAGATAGAGATAAGCTTTTTATATTAAACTTTTAGAAGTTACTAATAAAGCAACTCAGAATAAAACACAAGCTCTTAATAATAGCATATCCATAAATAGATGGATAAATGAAATGAATTAACGAGATTGTGGAGCAATATCTCCAATATTATATTAACTAATTATAGGATAATTGGGTTAAACTGCTACCGCTAGCATAATTTACCTATAATAGCGTAACTAGTAGTATGACTAAACAGTCACCTTTCTTTATACTTTATAGATATAAACCTTAGGCATACTATAAATTACTGCTAGATAACACTCTAGCGGAATTAGTAGAATAAAAAGCAATATAACTTAGATAAATCTAGAAGGATATCCAAGCAGAACTTTCTTTTATATAAGAATAAATAATAAAATATATAAATTAGAAAAAGATTAAGGGACTAATTTTTAAGGAGGGAAATAAGGTTTATCTTCTTTACTAAAATATTAAAACTAAATAGCCTAGTAATAAACTTAACTATAAGAAAATTAGCCTCTTTAAAATTTTAAGAAAACTTTTAAATACTAACTATAAGCTCTTATTACGTAAAGGAATAAATAATATCCAGTTTTTTATATCTTATTTTTAGAGCCAGCACCTAAGGATGCAAAACTCAAAATATAAATTAAAACCCTTAATAAATATAATAAGGAATATAAAGTAGAAAATATTATAGATTTAAGATAGCACTAAGGAATAATAGAGTACTTTATTAAATGGAAAGGCTATAATTCTAGTGAAAACACATGGGAACCAGCTTAAAATTTGACCAACTATTATAATAAACTCAAAAAGTACCATATGCGGACCACTATGAAACAGTCCTAGGAGCTAGGAATGTAGCCTAAGAGCCCTATATATAATGAACCATAATGAACTAACGTTATAATGAAACTATATAATGAACCCCAGTCTTTATAGCTAAAATAAGGGAAACAACTAATAAGAGACTAATTATAATAAGAATAACCAAGGCTAGTAACCAGTTAACTCCTCGGGAAAGCATGCTAATACCAGTCACTCTATCCAACCAACACCCCAAATATTGGTCACGCCCAAAAACCATCTAAACAGATACCAGTATCTGCACCCTATGCGCTAATAGGTACTAGTTATAAGAAAACAAGATCAGGGTGATAAGGCATAACTAGTAAACTAAAGAAGCAGCTACAAACCAGGACTAGTTAGATAATATTAATATAAAATTTTATTCCTAGTAATAAGAATTAGGCACTAGACAAGCTACCCACAGGCGCACCTCCTTTATTACCAGTACCTACAAATTTAGACCAACTAGTATTGTTGCCTATTAAGGAATTTTAATTAAAAATACTAACCTTACCTTCGGAATGCAGCTAAGCCTCTTGCGCTACCATCCTACTAGCCTCCTCTGTGGAACTCCTCTGTGTAGCCTTGGTAGATTGTATAGCAATCTGTGCCTGCTCTACTTCA
This sequence comes from Stenocarpella maydis, assembly GCA_002270565.1. Taxonomy (NCBI): domain Eukaryota; kingdom Fungi; phylum Ascomycota; class Sordariomycetes; order Diaporthales; family Diaporthaceae; genus Stenocarpella; species Stenocarpella maydis. The sequence continues at coordinate 79,430 of NQMI01000169.1, forward strand.
GCCTCCTCCTTCTTTATACGTTCCAACTCCTTTATATTATTAATGCCTTAATGGACCGCATGCATTATCTTCTTATACCACATCTGCCTTTATTTGTGAAGGTATAGGATTCTTGCGTTTAGCCGCTGGGCCTCCTCTTCTATGGCCTCCAGCTCCTCCTCCAGCTAATGATGTGTTAGGGTGACCTTATTTAATTGATTGGGAGTGAGACCTTAGATGTTGCAATTGGATAAGTTAAGGCAAATATAAGTCTAGCAGCGGGTAGACTCTGAATCTGCAACCTTATAGTCCTTAGCCAGGTCATGTTCTTTATAGTAACAACAAGGTATAGGGATAATGCTGCCCTTCAAGGTAATGGCGAAAAGAAGAGCGGCCTTATGTTTAGCAATAGAGAAAGACTTTATAGGATAAGACTTAGTAACCCTACCCAATATAATGAATTAGAAAGGCATAAATAAAACTATAGATAAAACTAGAATTACTCATGAAATACTTTTAAGGATAAAAGAAGCAAGAAGGGAGATAGTATTATAAACTAATAAGCATCAGCGGCTAACTACTGTAGAAAACAATCCTATAGCTTAGGAACTGGCTCTCGAAAAGGTTGTCCTACCTAATCCAATTAATAATGCCACCTTATCAGGGTTAGGGTCAGGGACCTACCAGAATTAATGTGATCTGTATTGACTCTATTGAGTAATACTCAGTTGATAGCATTACCATTGATCCTATCAAGCCACTGAAGAGTCGGGATATATATATAGATACAGTTATTACCACATGTTAAACGGAACCGCTCAGCAGGGCGTTGGCACTTCCTGCAAGGAGTTACCCTAGACTTCTTGTAAGGAGTTACCCTAGACTTCTTGTAAGGAGTTACCCTAGACTTGCGAGTCAGGCGATTTTCGCTAAGTACGCCCAGTGCGTGCGCGACGCAAGATGAGTTTGGTGGCCGTGAGTCGATTATTTTGGCCTGCATTTGCACCTTAATTCAGACCTCTGCATTACCCTTATTTCTTACCCAAAAAGTATATAACTTGATGCATTAGATAGCTTGATTTCTGAAGTTTGTATGTACTTAATTTGGGCATTGCCAGGGCTATGGTTGGCTGGTGGCTTGGAACCAAAGATGGTGTGTTGGAAGGGCGAATTCTCCGGCATTTGCAAATTTGCACCAGAGCCTACCGCAGCGTGCCCAGGGGTGAGACGAGGTCGGAGGGTATATAAGGAGGGCTTACAGAAGCCCAACTTAATTCAATACAAAGTTGTCCAGACCACTGTCAATTGTCCGAATTCGCCTCAGGGCACCACACTGCGACCCTGCCGAAACACACGCTGAACTGAATGCTATTTTATAGCACATATTCATCAGACCACAGTAGATAGCTCTTATAGTACAGACTCTTTAGTTGTCAATCTAAGTGTTCAATCCCAGTGTTGGATAGCCTTACAGCTAGTGATCATTATTAGTCAATAATATTGCTTATTAACCGCCTAATAACATATTCCGAACATAAACCCTTGATCTTTTAGGTCTAACATACTCGGAAACCCTCTGATCATTACACTAAGCTAGGTTCGATAAGGAAAGAAAAAGTAGAAGGAAAATCCTGCGGAATCCCCAGTGAGTCCGGAGGAAGCCGGACCGCGCCAACACCTAGGGTTCCACTCTGTAACGAATAAGATCTACTTATATTTAAAAAGCATTATAATGAAATACTAAATATTAAATATTTATTAGCTAATATATTAAGCTTGTATTATTAATAATGCATTTAATAACTATAGTTATATTATTAATACTTTTATTAAACGTTTTAAATAAAGAAAGTTAATTATAAGACCCTGCCTTATATAATAGTTATTAATAAAAGAACTAATAATATATAATCTTAAAACATTTCCTTTTAGAAAAAGTCTTATATAGAGCTATATTCCAGATTATCTTCTAACTCATAGTTAAGAATAAGAAGAAGATAAGGTGTTATATAAGGGTTATAAATATAACCAAAATAAACAAATATATATAGCCGCTAAGTAGCGAAATAATAGTATATAAGTACTATATTCCTTAGAAGATAAATACAGCTAAATTTATCCCTTCCTCCCTCTCCTCCTATTTACTCTTCCTTCCTCCTCTTTTATATAAGAATTTCTCCTTACTACTTAATTATTTAAAGTTACTTATAACTTATAGCTTTATAATAATGTTACGATCCTTGGCCCAGACGTAAGCTATATATATGGTTGGAAGGAATGTTCGAACAGAGAGTTCGAATATTAGCTGATCTTTTGATCTATGGCGTAGTAGTACCTTCCACCACGATCGTTACATTAGTGTTATGAGCCAATACGATGGCACCCCAGAGACCCCTCCGCAGGACTAAAGAAAGCAGACTCAAGGACCACAACGCTGTCCCACCAGCACTAGCACGAGGAATCAGCGGACACATAGGGTTAGGGTTAAGGACCCACCACCTCAGGATGGATATATTGGATACAAGTTATCTAAATATATCCACTAAGGAATAGATATATTAGATATAAGTTATCTAATATAGCTACTAAAGAGTTGGAATATATATATATAGATATAATTATTATTATAATAGATAGCTTTTATAAAATAAATTCTTTAATCATTAATCCAAGTATTTAGCCCTATTAACTAGATAGCTTTATAGCTTTTAATTATACTCTCTTCATAAATAGTATCTTTATATACTATAATTTAGTTAAGTATTACCTCTTGTGCTGCTCTGCTAATATAAACCCTATAGGTTACCTACTAAACCCTATTAAGATTTGATATAATTATAACATTTTAATGACTCTTATTAAGAATGACTATATATATAATTAACTAAGTAATACAAAGATATAATATTAACTACCTCCTTTAATAATGTATAGGCCTAAAGCATAAGTGCTTAAAAGATAGCCCTATAAATTAAAGGCCTTTAATAAGAAATTAATTATCTCTATATAATTTAATAAGCTAAGGCTTATAAGATAAATAAGCTTAGCCCTTAAAAGGGAGATAAAGGAACCCTTTAAGTAATATAAACTTTAGTTTAAAATTAATATAATAAGATTATTTTTATAAGATATTAACTTAAGAAAAACTCTCACACTTAATTTAAACCTACTCTTAGGGACTGTTTAGAGAATAATGAGAAGGATTAAGATAATAATATTAAAGCTATTTTTAAGAAAGATAATAACTTTAAATAAGCCTTAAAGGATACTTTTAGCAACCTAAAGAAAGAATAAACCACTAAATACTTGAACTTCCTGG
>NQMI01000017.1:10149-27785 GCA_002270565.1 Stenocarpella maydis
AGATAGCAGGGTCGCAATATAGTGCTCTAAGGCGAATTCAGACAATTAACAATAATCTAAACAACTTTATATTAAATTAAGTTGGGCTTCTGTAAGCCCTCCTTATATACCCTCCAACATCATCTCACCCCTGGGCACGCTGCAATAGGCTCTGGTGCAAATTTGCAAATACCGGAAAATTCGCCCTTCCAACACACCATCTTTAGTTCCAAACAACTAGCCAACCACAGCCCTAGCAATGCCCAAATTAAGTACATACAAACTTCAGAAATCAAGCTATCTAATGCACTAAGTTATATACTTTTTAGGTAAGAAATAAGAGTAATGCAGAGGTCTGAATTAAGATACAAATACAGGCCAAAATAATCAACTCACGGCCACTAAACTCATCTTGCGTCACGCACGCACTGGGCATACTTAGCGAAAATCGCCTAACTCGCAAGTCTAGGGTAACTCCTTGCAAGAAGTCTAGGGTAACTCCTTGCACGAAGTGCCAACGCCCTACTGAGCGGTTCCGTTTAACACTCTTAATAAATGATAAGTTAGATATATAGAGTTCTTATTATAATTTAATATTAAGGTTATCTATATGGATGGAGTTAAAAATGCAAGGGCAGATGCGCTGAGTTAAAGACCTGATTATTAGGATCAGGATTTACCTACAGAATGGATAGTATTTAGGACTTAAGAAGACGGAAGCCTTATTCTTAACCGCAAGCTTAACGCTATAATTAGAGTTAACTTCCAAACTAGAAAAACCCGTACTAATCCAAAAAAATAAGATAAGTTAATTATAAAAATACATAAAGCACTAGCATATAGCTACTAAGGTGTTATAGTAATAATTAAAAGGATTTAGCGGAATTACTAAATCCCTAACCTTAAGAGGAAGGTTTAAGATATCATTAGTAAATGCAACTCTTGCAATAAAAATAAGGCCTCTAGATATAAACTATATAGACTATTGAAACCCCTGCTAGTACCTATAGCTATATGGTTATCCATTAGCCTGGACTTTATCATTAAGTTACCTCTCTTATAAGAACTCTTAACTGGAGTACATTATAATAGTATTCTAGTAGTGGTTTATAGACTGAGCAAGTATGCATACTTCATACCATACAAGGAAGCCAGCACTATAGAAGAACTCACATATATGTTCTTGCAAATTATTATAAGTAATTATAGAATGCTATATGAGATTATCTTAAATAGAGATAAGCTCTTTATATTAAACTTTTAAAAATTACTAATGAAGTAACTTAAAGCAAAGCATAAGCTCTTAATAACGGCATATCTATAAATAAACAGATAAATAGAATAAATCAACTAGATTATGGAATAATACCTCCAATACTATATTAACTAATTACAGGATAATTGGGTTGAACTGCTACCACTAGCATAGTTTGCCTATAATAGCGCAACTATTAATATGACTAAGCAGTTACCTTTCTTTGCACTCTATAGATATAAACTACAGGCATACTATAAATTACTGCCAGATAATACCCTAGCGGAATCAGCGGAATAAAAAGCAATATAAATTAGATAAATCTAGAAGGATATCCAAGCAGAACTTTCTTTTATATAAGAATGAATGTTGAAATACATAAATCAGAAAAGAATTGAGGGACCAATTCTTAAGGAGGGAGATAAGGTCTACCTCCTTTACCGGAATATTAAAACTAAGTAACCTAGCAAAAAGCTTGACCATAAGACAATCAGCCCCTTTAAAATTTTGAGAAAACTTTCAGATACTAACTATGAACTCTTGCTACCTAAGGGAATGAAATAACACCCAATCTTTTATATCTCACTCTTAAAACCAGCACCTAAGAATATAGAACTTAAAATATAGATTAAAATACTTAATGAATATAATAAGGAATATAAAGTAGAAAATATCATGGACTTAAGATAGTACTAAGGGATAATAGAATACCTTATTAAGTAGAAAGGCTATAACTTTAGTAAAAATATATGGGAACTAGCCTAAAACTTAACCTACTGCTATAATGAACTTGAAAAGTATCATGCGCGGACTACTACAGAATAGTCCTAGAAACCAGGAACATAGCCTGAAAATCCTATACATAATGAGCTATAATAAACCAACATTATAATAAAATTATATAATAAACCCTGGACTTTATGGCTGAAATAGGGAAAACAACTAATAAGAGACTAGTCACAATGGGAATGACTAGAAGCCAGGACCAGTCAGACAACAGTTAAATAAGTTCCATTCCCAGTAACAAGAATCAGGCACTAAGACAAGCCACCCATAGGTGCATTTCCTTCACTACCCTCATTACCAGTACCCACAAATTCGGACCAATTGGTACTATCACCCATTAGGGAACTCTAGTTAAAAACTCCCACTTCACCCTTGGAATGCAACCATGCCTCTTACGCTACCATCCCACCAGCCTCCTTAATGAAACTTTAGCAAATAACCTTAGCAGACTACTTAGCAATCCGCCTTCACTCTACTTTAGCTTCCTCCTTCTCCACCCGCTCCAACTCCTCTATATTATTAATGCCCTAATAAACTATACGCATTATCTTCTCATATTATAACCATTTCTGCTTGCAAAGGTACAGAATTCTTATGTTTAGCTATTGGGCCTCCTCCTCTACAGCCTCCAGCTCTTCCTACAATTAACGATGTATTAGGGTAACCTTATTCAACTAATCAGGAGTGAGACCTCGGATATTATAATTAGATAAATTAAGGCGAATATAGGTCTAATAGCAAACGGATTCTAGATCCATAACCTTATAATCCTTAGCTAGATTATGCTCTTTATAATAAGAATAAGGTATAGGAATAATGCTGCCCTTTAAGGTAATAGTGAAAAAAAGGGCGGCCTTATGTTTGGTAATGGAAAAGGACTTTGCAGGATAAGACTTAGTGACCCTACCCGATATAATGAATTAGGAAGGAGTAAACGAGAATGCGGATGAGTGAAAATGACTTATGGAACACTTTTAAGGACAAAAGAAGCAAGGAGGGAGATAGTATTATAGGCTAATATATATTAGCGGCTGACTACTGCAGAAGACAACCATATAGGTTGGAAGTAACCCCTAAAAGGAGCGCCCCGCCTAATCCGATTAGTAATGCTACCTTATTAGGGTTAGGGTTAGAGATCTACTATAATTAATAAAATCAGTATTGATTCCATTGAGTAACACTCAATCATAGGATCATTATCGATACTATTGATGACGGATGAAGAGTTAGAACATATAAGGATATAGTTATTACTGCATTAGATAGCTTTTATAGGACAGACTCTTTAGTTGTTAATCTAAGTATTTAATCCCGATATTGGATAGCCTTATAGCTAGTGATTATTGTTAGTTAATAATATTGCTTAACAACCGCCTAACAATATATTCCGAATATAAACCCTTGATCTTTTAGGTTTAACGTACTCGGAAACCCTTTGATCATTACAAAGCCTTTAGCGCTATTTTGCAATATTCTAAAGCTTGATAGCAGATGGATTAAGAATATTATACCCTAAAAGGTTTTAATGGATATACTTATAGTAATAACTAAAATAATGCTTAGAAACCTAATAACTCTCCTTAAGACCCTGGGATTTATAAGAAGAATATACGGGTATATTAATATAGTTCTCCTTAATAGCCTATAATAAAGCGTAATGATTTATAGTTAACTTCAGGATATTAAACTTCTAGATATAGAACTAAATGATTCTGCCTAATATAATGAATTAGGAAGGCATAAATAATAATACAAATAAATAAAAATAACTTATAGAGTACTTTTAAGATAAAAGAAGTAAGGAGGGAGATAGTATTATGAGCTAACATGACGGCACCCTGGGGACCCATTTTGAGAGCTTAGGCACTTAGGGCGGATGCCACGACACGACCCTGCAGGACCCCAACTGCTAAGTTAGCACTATCTACTATAGACCCAGGGTTAGGGTTGAGGAGAGCCCTAGCCTGGCTTCAGTTGATTAGGATGAAGCTAATGAATCTAGAAAGATGGCTTTAGTTAATTAGGATGAAGCTAATTAATCTAGTAAGACGGCTTCGGTTGATTAGGATAAAGCTAATGAAGCTATCACTAGTTACAAATGAAGAGTCGGAATATATAAGGATATGGTTATCACCCTAGTAGATAGCTTTTATAGAACAGACTCTTTAGTCGTTAATCTAAGTATTCAATCCCAGTATTGGATAGCCTTATAGCTAGTGATCATTGTTAAGTTAACGAATATTGCTTATCAACCGCCTAATAATGTATTCTGAATATAAACCCTTGATCTTTCAGGTTTAACGTACTCGGAAACCCTCTGATCATTACAATTAACCCAAATAAGACTTTTGCTAATATTAAGGCTATTCGGAGGGCTCAAATTGAGGCCGGGGCTATATCGCCTGATAGTAACGATTCTAATGATTCCTCAATACCAACAGAAGAGGGCTTGGTAATAGTTGTGGCGGGGAATTAACGTTGGGAATAGTGGCATGGTGGGTGGGTACGGCGCCCGGAAGGGGGGCTCGGCCAGAAGCCGGGGCGACGATGTTTGTTAAATAAATAAAAAAAGTAGCAAAGGTTTAACTCACGCACCTTGTTCACATCTAAACTCAACTCACACCGATGAGCTGTTTCACACCTCGGACTTATTTCCAGGCTTACAGCTAGTCACGAGTACATATGAAGCTGCGGTATCGGGTGTAGGGGTTAGGTGCAAGTGTCATAGATGTAGATGTGGTAGACATGGTTGTCAGTGGGTTGGGCCTTTGAGTTTCTACTTAACATCGTGCTCGCGGTGTGCACGCGTACACACTTTTACTGCTGATGTGAATATCTAAGTTTTCTGCTTTTGAAAGCACTTATCCAGCCGCCACCACTGAAACGCGACAACCGTCGGCGCTAGAAAGGACCAATGTCAACCTTTGCCGCTCTGTTCCCACCGGCTCTATCTCCTCATCTTCAGGCAGCTCGATGACTCTGAAACTCTGAAACAGTCTCACGAGTGTGTAAGAAACTTCCATGATGGCGAAGTCTTCTCACAGGCATTGCCTCGCCCCACCATTAAACGGGAAACACGCCCATCCTATCTCAGACAACTCGCCCGATTCCCAGCGGTCTGGACGAAACTCGTGGGCATCGTTTCCGTATATGCTTTTCATGCGAGAGTTCACGTATTGAGAGAAAACGACCAGTTCTCCCTTCCGCACCAAAATAGGGCTCTTCCCTAATGGACCGCCTCCTGTTGGTAATACGGTTGTGGTGATGGCTTCACGATTTTTTAAGGGCACTGATGGATAAATTCGTAGTGCTGACGCGGAGAAGGAAGTCAAAAAAACTTTGAAATAGGTTTTGTACATGTGTGGACAATTCAACGTACTCTCTTTAATGACGCATGATAAAAACGGCAGCTTTCTGATCTGAGCTCGGCTCGGGTGCACTTGATGTCCCATGACGGAACGAACTTCATCTCGTAGACGATGCATAACTTGTGGATGGCTGACCAGGAGACGACTGGGTTCGAAGTGATAAGCAATGGACTCTGCGATTCCTTTGATGGCCCAGACTCACAACATCCAAGAGAGACAGCACGCAGTTGTGTCCCGTCCTGCTAGCAGCACATTAAGGAGCTGATCACGCAGATCAGTTTCTGAAGCAGATTCGGCAGCGACTTGATCGATAAACCAAGACAAGGTGTCACTGTCTGTGGTAACAAAGTTGTGCTTCTGTTGACACCTTACCGGTTTCCTTTCCTGGATGTAGTTCTCCACGAATTGATGAACATTTCGACATGCTTGGCGGAATTCCGCGGGACTGTAGAGAAAATGGAAGGGTGCCAGACGGAATCGCTTGGCGAGTCCTTCTTGTGCGAGCTCAAAACTTTTGGCGAACTCTCTGTTCTCTTCCGCTTGATCAATATTAGCTCTCAGGCTGTGAACTGACTTTCCAAAAAGCAAGGCTCTAATGAGAACTAAGTTAGTGATGATAGCTCTCTGAATCGCAGAAAATCATACCAAATGAGCACTACGAGGAAAGGAAACAGAAGAGAAGCCAGTGGAGCACCCCCTCCCTCCAGATACAATCTGAGAGATTCTGAGTGAGGCTGGTGAACCCACCATAGAATGGTGGAACAAAAAAGCTTAACGCAGGAGAAAAGGAACATGAAGACTCGGGCTTACGTAGCAGCGTCCAGAGTCAGACTGAAGAAGAGTGGCTGCAGATCAACTACACCACTGCGAGGCATACAGGCGATAAGATTGTCAACATGCTGACAAAATGTCTGTTCGAGATTTTGGTACTTCACTCTAGCAAATTGTTTCCTTAAGAGCTCTCTAGAATGTAGCCACTGCAATGGTGGTGATTAGTGCCCGTAGGCTCGATGGTCCTGACCGGGGTTGAAGAGAAGAAGCTTAATAGAATTCACGCAATAGACCAGTCATTCTCGAATCTGCAGCTTTATAGGCACGCAGAAGTGTGCTCTTGTTCTCCCTCCAGTCTCAAACTAAACTTACTGCATGGTCTTCCTGCGTAAAAACTCCATTGCCCAAGAGCGGTGCAAACACTGCCGGTCTACAACCGAAACCGTAGTCACTGAAGTTCGTGGATAATAACGTTTCGACGTTGGCAGGATGAAGGATGTGATATGCGCGAGGTCCAACCAGAAGGTATTGGCACAGGTTGTTGCGACCGTCATAGTCCTTGGCAATCGAACAAAGAAAGGCCAGCAGACGACCGTCTGCGTTGGAGTCCCACAGTTCTTTGATTCTGTCAATACCCAGTGGCCACCTTTTGGGTAGTTCTGGGGGCATTTTGCATCCATGTTTGTGTCCCAGCGCCAGGTCAGCCTTTGAGATTGGTTAGGAGGGACTTCAAACGTCTCAGGTAGTCTTTGCCGCAACTTGTCGCCTGCTGCTTACCCGATAGTCTAGAAACTGGTATATCAGCGCATGCGATAGCCATGCAGTTAATACAAGAAGCAGCGGAAAAGGCCAGCTGAAACAGGTCTTCGGTATGAGATCTGCAAGAGAGCCGACCAGGTGATAGGAGCCCGCCATGGCCGAGCGCCGTGGTTTCGGTCGGTGAGGCGGGGTTTGGAGGGAAACAGCTGTCGTCAAAGGGGCAACCGCCAACCAAAATCCAATCAGTGTGATGCCTCGTGGCATTTGGCTACTTCATGGAGGTTGCTATTTGAATTGGAAGATGTTGGACTCGCAGAATGAGTGAAGTCGGAGCATTAGTCGTTGCCTGGTGGTGCCATTCTGGGGTATCGGTTCCCAAGTTGGTGATTGGTGAGTGCAGTTGCTGTATTAGCCGGTGACGCATGCCCCTTCGGATGTGCCATGGAAGCCTGGTGGAAACCTGTCGACAGAGAATGAATTGTATCTACAATTCACGTTCTGTCTGTAACCATCCGAGTGAGAATCTGGTGTCTTGACCAGGGCGCTGGGATAATTATGAGGGATCAACTTTTGTTCACATTAGAGTAAAGGTCAGCGTCGGCTCATCAGCTTCATACAACCGCACAGAGACCAGGTCCAAGATGTCTTCCGGCCTGCACTTCATGTTGAGATTTTGCAATCAGTGCAGGAGTTTGGGATTTCAGAGCAAGTCGAGAGCAGGCAGAGGCTGACAGTGATGAGCAATGACTCGAGGACAGCCAGGCACATCAACTTGCGGGGTTTATCTGTATTATCTATACATCTGTAACCAACTAGCTAGGCACATTCCTATTGTGATCAATCACTATTGAGCGCATGTGTCAGTGCTTATTAGTTCGAAGTAAATGTATTTAACGCCATTGCAGATTCTACACTTCGCATCGGTACAATTCTAAAGTTGCGCTCAATGCACGGTAGTCACGACACAGACTTCAAGCCAGGGAGTAGCGCCGTGATGGAAAGAAACAAGGTAAACCGATTATTTTGAATTTGCTTCTCAATATCGTAATCCAACTGTCCAACGTCGAAGGTTTATGGGAACCATGGCACTGGATAGTAAGCCTTGCCTGCCTAGGTATTCCAGCCGCATAACCTCACGACTCACGTTTCACCCTCTACACCCTCACAGACTTCGGGACTTGGCACGGGAGAGGTATATTCAGCTTAGAGTGAAAAGAGCTTGGATATTACAGCCAATGTGGCCTGTTTCAGCCGTGAGATTGATGAGCAGAAGCATATGCATGCAGCATTGATTCCTCGCGCTCAGAAGAAGAATCCGGGGCCAGGAAGTCCGGGCGTCGAGGCTCCCGGATTGGGCGTGCGTCCCCACGGCCAGCCGCCGGACGCGACAGGTGTTGGAGGTTGTTGTGGGGGGGGGGGGACGAAGTGAGAAATGACTACAAATACTAACGAATGGCGATCGGCTTGCTAAGCGGCTGTGGAATCGCGCTACGGGCCGCTTCAAAACGGTTGTAGTTTTTCTCCCGGAGGGACGGAATGATTCAGGAGAGGCCAATCAGACCCATGGGAAGTGGCTCGAGGATCAAGAGCGCCGACAAAGGCAGCGTTAGTGCTTATGCCACGCGATGTGGCCGACGCCACACGGTTCCTAGGGCAGAGTATTGACGACATATCACGTACATTCACGCAGAGTCATGACAGTGTTGATCAGATCTGCGCAAAGCCTGAGGGCTATGTATATATGATTTAACCATTAGACTCAAAGGCGTGCCCGGCTTAGACAACACACAAACTCCGTACTTAAAACAACGTCATGCGCCACGCTTCCCGAATAGCAGTTTTGATAATTACATAATGATTATATATTATTTATACAGGAGACCTCGGGACCGTCCAAGTGTCCCATCACACGGGACTGCGGTGCATGTGACCCTTATACATGCGGAGGCCCTCCTTGTTCATGGTCGAGTCCGCCCGCTCCGACCCAGGCCCGGATCCGTCGGATGGCATTTGCTCAATCTTGACCCGCACCGTGCTGGTCTTGACAATGCCGCCGCCCTGGACCAGCTTCGTCGTAGAGGCTTTATCGTCGTGCGCCTCCTCGTCCTTATCCACGCGTGAGAACAGCGCCCCCATGTGTAAGATGTCGCTGCTGCGGCGCATCGCCTTGTTTGATGAACCAATCGTCGGTGGTGGCTGTGCACCGCGGCCGGACGCGCCTCCGGGGAGGTGCTTCGACGGCGGGAAGTAGCTCTCGGTCGCTAGGCCGAGACGGTGCAACATGACCTTGAAAAGCGGCCGGATGCAGGCCAGAGATCCCGCTGTCACGGCCAGGCCGCATTCGACAGTGGACCAGATGGCGATGTCGACTGTGGCAACTATATCGCCATTTGTTAACGAGGAGGGGTCAAGTGTAAGGCCGGAGAGGGTTGGGGCTTACAGAGAAAGTCGGGATCCCTGAAAGTTTCAACGTATGCGAGTCGCACGACGATGGCGGAACTCGCGATACAGCCCATGCTGAGCAGTGGGATGATGGCGATTTTCGTCCTCGGCTTCATGTTGAGCTTGCGGACAATGAAGATCGGCAGTATGGCGAACGTGAAGTCGCAGATCATGTTGAGGCTTGAATAGAGATACGTCAGGCCGATGATGATGTCGATATTTATACATGTGCCAGGCTGTTCCTTGTGCCAGAAGTATGACACAGGGTGGCACTGTAGCGTAGTGACAAAGAAGAACACCAGACCGGTCATGACGTTGATGACGAGGGCGACGTAAATGAACCAGACTTGGACGCGCTCGACGATGATGCGCAGGAGGAAGATCCCAATGGAAATCTTTGAGAAGATCATGGTCCAGCAGTACCAGATATAACAGTAATACCAAAACTGCGAGGAATCGATGGTGTCAGCAGCGTCGAGGGCTATATCGTGAAGCGGGAGCCTACTCACCTGCATGCCGCTGTCGAAGTCAGACTGATCCAGGTCTGCATAGTGGCGGCCGGTTCCATAGTGCACGCCGACATTTACACAAGCGACAAAGAGGATAAACGTAATTGTCGCAAGCAACATGAACCAATCATCCACCCCGAAGGCCCTCACCATGCGCGTGCGCACATAGGCCCTCAGCATGAACGAAATGGTGGCCATCATCACGAAAGAGATGGCCACGGCCGACAGCACCGGCCCGCGGTTCTCGATGTCGCCCATGGTGGTGCGGGACTAGTGGTGGAGGTGGAAAAGACGAAACGGCTTTGTTATGTATCAAGGCGACCTCGTGGTCGCCATGCCCATCCAATGCCTTTCTTGTCCTGTTTTATCCTCGCTTCCTGCCTCTTGTCGTGAGCGGTCGTCTCCTCGGGGTCGTATTCTGATATAAAGCCGAAGTGTGTCGGGAGGCTATATGTCAGGAGTAAGGGGGCGGCCAGTTAAGGGCTGGGCGAGGCAAAGTCCACCTAGCAATTCTGCGTTGTTGAGGCTAGCGCATATTAATAAAAGCTTACGGTTCACCAAACACCTCGTCTTTGATCCTTGGCAGTTCTTTTAGACTAGCACGCAGTCTACTGTCATATCCCTGATGCCCTGCCGGACCGACATATCCAGGCCGACCTTGCATTAAGAGTTGCGGATCTTATCAGTTGTAGAGCGTACACTAGTGTAGGTGCCAGACAGTACAGGGGCAAACATGACATCGGCGGGGACCCGGAGGCTCAGAGTGATGTCTGGCCAAGAGAACCTGGTGAATTCGGCGGGCATAACCACCATGGTGTGATGGTCTTGCCCTCATTGATGGGCAGCCGTCTTTGGGCAGAGTTGCATTTAGACCCGGGTTGTTCGAGCCCAGCCGGTTAGTCACCTTGACATTTGGCTGGGCCTTCCTAGTGCAATGCCACTCTTTTCCGAACCCGGGGCGTGGCCTGGAACCCGCGCTAGATCTACTGTATACACCTCTGTCGGGGTTTCAAACATTAAGCAGTCTTGTACTCCCTCTATTAGCAATTCTTGACCCGCAAGGTCACCTCTTGTCCAACCCGTTAGTAATGAAGACTTTGAGTACGGAAGTCCATGCTTAGTATTTAGTGTCCTGGAGGAGGTGTAGTATACCACCCAGGGTGTCCCCCCCCTGGCGATGTGTTTAGCGTGTGAATGCCCGTCGCTATTGCAGTAGTCTGCTTGGTGGCTGCAGATCCCCACATGGCCGAGATTGGGACCGTCCTTTTTAGGGTTTGCCGCGAACTTGAGGACCCTGCCTAGCCTTCTGTCGGGGTCTCCTGGACTGATACGGTCGTCTCTAGTGTAAGTGTGAGGAGGTGGGATCCATGCTCGCGAATCTGACTTCGTCTTCGGGTCTACAGTTAGTAATTGTCGACGGAGCCGGGTCAGAGCCTGTGCACCACATGCAAATGCGCCATGTGCAATAGACCATATACCACTACGACCTACTATAATGTTTGCATGAAAAATATCGTCACGAGGCACGGGTTTGTTACGCCACATAGGCCAGCGTAGAGGGAGGCGTTGTTACGGTGGGATAGTGCGAGCATTGAAGTGATGCCCCTGCATACGAAGCGGCTTCTTCTCGTTGGTGAATGCGAATCTTAACAGCGGCAGAAGCTTTTGCCGGCAGATATGATCATCCTTTCTCTCGTCGACAGCCCTACGCCTGTGCACGAGAGCCGTCTTCTTGCCTCACAGTGAGGTCAGGGGCACCAGAGGGCGAGCTTTAGCCTCGAGGTTAGGTTGCTCTGGAGTTGCCAGTGGTTCGGAAACGTCTCACAGACACTTCAGCAGGCGGAGGAAGGTTGGACCTTCGAACTCGAGGGGAAGGGCTAGAAAGCTAAGCGACGTTGGGTAAGGTGGAGCTCTCGCGAATGATCATTGAGCTGCAATTTTGAAACACGTCGGCGGCAGGGAGCCCCGTGAACTTAACCTTCAGCTGCACCTTCGGCGACAATAGTCTCCTCCGCCAGACCGGTCCGTAGTATGGTGTTGGGTAACATCGACAGAGTATCGGTCCATGACAGTCGCATGCTTGCCCGACCTCTGAGCTCACAAATATACGCCGACGCCAAAAACGCCTCCAGTCAAGAGTGTGCGTGCCGGTGCGCGCTGCACGAAAAACCTTCCCATTCTGGTAAGTGTCCCCGCGACGACATTGCTTGAGCCTCCGAAGCCACGTGGATGGAGTGACATTGGCGCACCATGGCGTTTCGAAACGGGAAGGCCGACTGCTCAATTGAGCTCGCTGTGAGATCGGAGGCCCAGGACCGTGCTGTGACATCGCTTAGCAGAATCTGCAGGTCTAGTAGTGTAGTCACTGCAGCGTACATAGTAAGCAGTTTCGGCGTGCTCTCAAAGCACCGGGAAAACCATCTCGCCCTCTGCAGCAGTCCATTTAGGCGTTGTTTCCAACCAAACTATCTTTGCTGCGTCCAAAGCTGGGCACGCCGGATGCGATGATGATTATCCGAGTCGGGCCGTCCAGCTAGTCCTCAAAGAGGTACCGTGCCCCTTTAATCCGGCAGCCGCGGTCTCGCTACCAGGGCTAAAAAGTTCCAACCACTTCTGCCACTGTCGCCCGGGTCCCGGGCTCCACTCTCCGGCTCACTCGGCGATGCAAGGTCTTGCTGCCAGGTGTTCCCAGGTTTGCGTGTCAGCCCGGACCACATTGAGGCCCTTGGTCACCTTGTACTTCGTGGTGTGGCCCGGCAGTCCTTCATCCTGTGATGACCGGGATGACATGAAAGCACGTGGGCAGCGTTCGCCTTCCGCAGCCGAGGGTGGCCTACACTACCCTTTGCACTTGCTCTGCCGATGGCGTTTGCCCGGCCGGTGTGAACAAGCAAGAGGTATCCTCGTGTCAGCCACCGGCCTGGACGTAAACGCAACTATATTCGAGGGCTCAAAACCGATTGGGAGCACTCGTCGCCTCGTTCCGATGGAACTTGGCGCAATAGTGCGCAGCACACAGGCCGTGCGCGAGACTTTGGGCTCAAAGATTGGACAGTGGATGCTCCGGTGTGATTAATTGCGACTCTGAAGAGTCTGCGATAGGGTGCGGGTTGTGATCGCGAAAAGAGGTACCGGTCGCGATTGCCAACGACCCATGCAACGAGGCTGTAGCAGAGCCACTGCTGCTTGACCAGCCTGACGGAAACGTGACAGGTGCGTGCCGCGTAGAGTTCGGACAAAGGCGGCGGCTCTTTGTTGACAGACGAGCTGCAAGAGTTTTTGTTGCAACCGACCAGCTTCCGTGCTTCCCTGGTTGCTGCAAGGATCCCGACTGGCGCTCTGCATAATGGCCAAGATAATCAAGTTGAAGCCCACAAAAGAGGGCGAACAATGTGTCACCTTTACCCACAGGTTTGTGATGACGAATGTGCAGTTCAAGAGGAGACAGCGGTTGTCACGCCAGGGGCGAAGTCATAGTTTCAACATGCGGTCCTTGCCCCCAACACGGGGAACCACTAACTCCTGCGCCCGGGTCAGGGATTTTTTCTGCGGCCGCCCCACAGCATTCAGACGCACCAAGGAGCCCCGGACGAGTGAGGATCCAGCTCCTCCCAGCAGCGGCTCTGCGAAGTCACCCTCCGACAGAGACAGGGATTGCGGTGTGTGTGGGAGATAGGCGGGCATTTTGCGTGGTGCGGAAGCCGGTAGAGGTCTTGTGTCGATCTTGATGCCCAGACAAGTCGCCAAGGCAAGTGGCCTACAGCTTGCAAGGGAGGTGGCTGGTGTCTACTAGACGCTGACTGTCAGGCAGCCGGATGCTGAATGCGAGACTGATGGTAAAAGACGTGTTGTAAGGCGCGCGTGGTTGTCGCTGGCAGCGCCGAAGAACTGGCATTTTGAGCCTGCAGAGAGCATGCAGTAGAGACGTGGCAAAGCGATAATATCATGTTGTTGCTGCGTCCGGACTCGGAGCCAGCCCAAGAGGGCCGCATAGCGGCTTGCTGCGCGCAACACGCCCGCAGGGAGGCACGAGGGAGGCTTGTGGCTTGGCCCTGGAGGTTTCCGAGAAATCCATGGCCTGATTTTTGCTTTGCTGTGTATTGCCCATCTGTCGTTTTCCTGTCGTTTGAAAGCTGCAACCCTGCTCCGTAAGATCCCGTGAGTCGGGAGTGCTGCTTAGCGTCGAGTTTACCGCTGTGGCGGTCTGCCACTGCCTACTTGACGACATTTCCGAGCGGCCATCGTGGACCAATTTCGCTGCAATCTTGAGCGCAATAGACGCAGCTGCAGTACAGTAAACAGGACATCATGTGCATCGTCATCCTCACTACCGCACACCCCAAGTATGCGCTCATCGTGATCGACAACCGAGACGAGTTCCTACTTCGCCCGACGTCCAGGCCCCACTGGTGGAGCGCGCGAGCTTCCCGCCAGCCTTCCAGGACGCCCACGCCCGATGCGTCGTCGCAGCAGACGGGCGCCGGCGGGCAGCCGCCCAGCGTCGGCTCGGATGAGATGCAGCACATCCTCTCCTCCCGAGACCTCCAGCGAGCTGAAAGGGGCACTTGGCTTGGAATTACCAAGTCGGGCCATTTCTCAGTGCTTACCAACTATCGCGAGCTGGACCCCGGCAGGCTAGACCAGCCGGTGAGCGGACAACGGAGCCGGGGCTCCATGGTCACATCATGGCTGGAAACCTCGGCAGAGCGCAGCGTGGAGGACTATGTCGAGGCAGTCATGGCAAGCGGCGGGTGCCAGGGCGTTGGCGGCTTCTCGCTCATCTGCGGCAAGCTGAGGCGGAGACGACGAGGGGATCAAGACGGCTTGGAGCCCATGGCGATCCTGTCCAACCGCGCCCAGAACCCCAGCCAGATACCTTGGATCGCCGGGCAGAGGTGCGAGACAGTCGGACTGAGCAATGCGGCGTTTGATGACCCGGTGGAATGGCCCAAGGTGAAGAACGGAAAGTCGCTGGTCAACCAGGTGGTCAGCGAAGCAGCCGAGAAGGACATGGGCGAGGATGAGCTGCGGGAGAAGCTGTTTTGGGTCTTGGACCAGGACACGCTGCCCACGCACCCAGGGAAGAGTCTAGAGGATCACCTCGTGGACCTCAAGGAATCCATATTCATTCCTCCGATAGGCGACTCGAAACACCAGGACGACATGGTGAAGGCGGCAAGCAACGGCTCGAAGGGGGGCAACGACGCTGGCCCTGGGTTGCAAGAGACGCTGTCCAAGGTGGTGGGAGCCCAACGACCAGACCCTCAAACAACGGGATTCGCAACGGGCATGTACGGTACGCAAAGGC
The DNA here is from genome assembly GCA_002270565.1 of Stenocarpella maydis. Taxonomy (NCBI): domain Eukaryota; kingdom Fungi; phylum Ascomycota; class Sordariomycetes; order Diaporthales; family Diaporthaceae; genus Stenocarpella; species Stenocarpella maydis. The sequence continues at coordinate 25,327 of NQMI01000017.1, forward strand.
AGACAATCATCCTGGTGGACTGGGACGGGAATGCGACGTACACGGAGAGGGCGTTGTGGGATTCAAACGGAAACGCCATAGAGCGGGGCAAAGGAGACATTACCTTCAGGTTCAGCATAGAGGGCTGGGAATGACAATGGAGGTCCGGGAATGGGTAGACTGACTGATGAATGGCGGCTTTTGCATTCAGCAATGATGATGGCATGTTCAATAGAATAGATGAATAAATGACACGGCCGTTGGCACGATGGACTGAACGGGAATGAGGCACGTCGTGCTCACTGTCTGCGACGACGCCTCTGCTCACATGTCTGGCTGGCCTCAGGTCTGAGTCCAGAGACCAAGGCCAAGGACAGACAAACAAACCAAGGCGCGGGGGAAGAAGCTTCAGCGTTTACTGTTTATTGTTTCCTACTCCAGGAGAAATTGTGCGGCGGTGCTTGAGCCGGAACGTGGCTCGCGCCTGCTGCCACCGTCTCTGACGTTAAGACGCGACTTGACCTGCGAGAAGTCACCCATCGCCTTGGGCATTCCACCGGTATGTGCTTTCCCTCAGGGTCCAAAAGCCTCTTCTCTCTGAGCCAGGTAAGCATCAAAGGACTCCACCCCTGGCTATGGTCTTCAAGTCGAGTGGACGTTCTGTGTCAGCATCTCGCTCCCACCATCACCATCGCCATAATCATTTCCATTTCTCCTCCCACACCTTGACACCACCATCGAAAACCTCACAAACAGCTCCAGTGCACACCTTCATCGTTCACAACTCCCACTCATCATGACTACAGACACTGGCCGAATCAGCATTGGTCACTGTCCCATTGAATGTGCCTCACCCGTACCAACCTCCGACCTCGACCTTGGCCGCGACTCTGATTGCGACGGCTGCCCACGCCCAGGACAACCAGCCGAAATCACCCAGGTCATTTACTTCGTGGCATTCACTCTGAGGGAAGGGATCCAGCAGACTGTGCACGCCTTGTCCCAGAGCCTCAAGTGTACATACCTGCTTGCCTCCGAGCTCCACAGACCCTACCTCGACTCGGTCCGCGTCCTCATTCCTCTGTGGTTGGCCGTGATCCACGCCATCTTCCTTCTCTTCTTTGTTTTGGCCCACAGGACTGCCGCAGACGCCATCCAAAGGCTTCACCAGTCAGTTGAAAGACCGGTCGCACGATTCGCAGCATGGACCAAAAGCGCCGTTCCTCGCGTCTTCCGACGCCTCGCTTGCCGTTCAGGAAACGGCCCGTCATCAGTGCTCCATACGGACCAGTCCAGCACAGCGGCAGAATGATCATGTCATCCCTCCCTAATCCTAATCCTCGGGTTTCCAGCGAGTATTGTTCTGGTGGAGTGGTGTCTGGAGATAGCATGGGCGGAATGAAGGAATCTGGTAGACCACCCACCCCAACCGTCAGGATTCTTGAAGACTCGACGCCACGAAAACTATGCAAATCACGTACCTTCAATGTCTTCTCCGGAATCACATCGTCCTTCTCTAGATCTAGCCTAGCCCCAAGTCGCCGGACCACTACTTCGTCGAACGGGTCCTCGGCTTCCCTCGCCCACGCCGCGACAGCGGATGCGCCACTATCCAAGGCACCAGCTTCCTCTCAGCTCCCAGTCTCGAAGAGCGGCCGATTATCTCTGGGCTCGCACAAATCGGAATTAAACCTTACACAGGATCCTTGCTGCATCTACACCGATCAGCCCTCGGCGTACTGGACCGGCCGCTTCAACTCCCTGCACGACAAGTTTCTGGCCGAGTGTCTGACCGCCAACAATCTGCACAGCATACTTTCTGCCCAGGCAGCGAGCGCCACTGCTCGCAATCAGCGGCTCCAGCCACATCTACTGAGAGAACAAAAGTACAGCCGATTCAACACCCGTCTCCCCCAGTCCGCTACATCAGCAGCCGTGCTCCAGCAGACCGGCGCCGGCGGCAGACTAGGCGGTGACAGAGCAATGCATGCTGCTGATGCAGAACTGCTCCTCGACGAAGACGAGCGCTGCAGGCGGGTTTTCATCCACCTCGAGGCCTTCTGTGCCACCAATGAGGCCCGGAGGAGCCTGTTTGCGTTTCAGCAGGAATATGCGCGCAAAATGCGCCGTCCCAAGCTCCTTCCGAAGGGAGCCACTATGGGTGACCGCAACTGGGTGTCACGGATGGGCGTGAGAAGGATTGAAAAGAGGGCAAGTATGTATTAATGCGTACGAAGGGATGGGAGGGCGATGCTCTCGACTTGGCATTCGTGTTTGGTAGCGGAGGCATGATACCACCGGTGGGTCTGAGGGAAGAAGTATTGGCTGTTTTCACCTTGCTTACAGGAGTTTGCTAATATTGGCATTCGGGCGATCGGTTTGCGAATCGATGGAAGGGGCTTGTACTATTGTAGGACAATGGTGTAACTTGTTAGTTTACTTACACATGTGCTAGGCAGAGGTCCCCCCAAAGGGGGGGG
>NQMI01000017.1:27792-61491 GCA_002270565.1 Stenocarpella maydis
CCCCAATTTTTGCTCTTGAACGCCAACCGCTCAAACTTTCCCCTTTTTTTTTTCCTTTCCAAATGCCGCACGTATGAGAAATGGACATCCGATGATCTTCGCCGCCGCACCAGATCCTCACGATTGTGACTTTAAAGATCATCAAACAGCCGCCGGTCATATCCCGAGAGGGGTGCTTCACCGGGCCTGGTCGAGGCAGGCCAGATGTCACATTTACACCGTTTTCCCATATATCACAGGCGGGAAGAAGCCTGGCCGCCATTTCTCGGGGCTGATTATGGCCTTGGACTGTAGCCTGGACTCGTCCCCATCGACGAGGATGAGGCGTGGCGAGTCGTAGAAGGCGGAGTCCTAATTCGCTTTCTTCCACAGCCTCAGGTAGTCGCCCAACTGCTCGACCTTGCTGGCGAAGAAGGTCTGGCGGGCGTCGCTGCGCCAGACGAGGACGCCGATCTCCTCGGCATAGCGGGCCAGGGCCTCGTACTCAGCCTTGGAGTCGAAATCCTTGAATAGGAAGCCCGGGGTGGCGCGCATGCGCTCGTTCTCGAGCTGCCAGAGGCGGATCTGGTCGACGACGGTGGGCGGCAGCACGGGCTTGGCGTTGAGCTGCGCCACGCGGTGCATCTGTTCGTGCGCGTGAGTTGCCAGGTACGACACGATCTGGTCCGCCGTGATGCCGTAGCTGATGGCCTTGCGAATCGAGTCGCGCGTCAGCCGCCCCGTCACCATGCCTGCAAATCTGTGTCGCAGGTGGCAGAAGAGCGAGAGCACGCAGATTTGCAGCGGAGACGTCGTGTACGCGTAGACACGGTAGTTGGTCTCGACAATGATGAAGCCTTTGTGTTGCCCGCTCTCGCCGCCGCCGCCTCCGCCACCACCACTGCCGCCGCCCTCCCCACCGGCGGCTATGGCAGCGTCGAAGCCTGACGACACGCTGCGTAGCGCCGACGCGCCGCTCGTGAGGGTCGTGGCGAGCCGGGTGGGGAAGTACTGGTGGTGGTTGGCCGTGTCTATGTAGACCAGGCCAAAGTCCACCAGGCTGGGAAGCATATTCTGACGTTTCTCAGTCAGAGCGTCCGTATCGTAGGCCCTCCCTAGCTCCAGGCTGGCAAGCATGAATAGGAAACTCAGCATGTCGACGCTGTCCAGCTTGGCCTCCCTGCCCGACTGCTCTGCCTCCTTGCGCGCCTGGTCGGCCGCCTCCAGCCACTGCAGAAGCAGCGTCCACACCTGCGCGTTGGCCTCTTGTAGCAGGAAGGTGAAACCCGACTGTGTGATCCCCACGCTACCCAGCCCCCTTCGCTCAACAAGACGGCCTGCCACCAAGAGATCTTTGACGGAGGCCTTGGGCCCAGATGACCCAGACACGCTTTCGCCGCCTCCCATTGCGACACTGTTCACCACGAAGTGCAGTATATCGTCCCACTTCTTCCGCGCGTACTTGTCGAGGAAGGCGATATCGACGTGTTCAGGTACCGGGAGCGAGCTGGGCACACCGAAGCTCTGGTGCTCGCCGCCGCCTTCGAGGGCTAGGCGCAGGGAGTTCTTGAAGTTGGTGGTCAGGGCCATCTCCTGGGGCTTGTCCTTTACGGCCATCGAGATTGAGACTATGTGGAGGCGGCGCAGGATTCCGAGTGCATGGTCGCGGTCCTTCTTGGCATCGGGCTTGACCCAGGTGTCGAGGTCATCGAGAAGCAAGGGCGTGGGCATGTAGAGGATCCCCATGATGAAGGTCTTGGCGAGGTTCGGCAGCATGCGCCGGAAGATGGCAAAGGCGGTGGAGGGCTGCTGGTAGAGGCGCCGGAAGACAGCACCGGAGAGCTTCTCCAGATAGTCGGAGAGGGTGAGCGAGGGTGCTGCAGACATGGTGCGACAAGTTTGCGAGGACGACGGGGGAGGAGTAGTAGGAGGCAGCTGGTTGTTGGCTGGCCCGGCCAGTCAGTGCCGTCGAGAGTCCAGACGAGGGCGGAATGCTATCGCATTGCTTGGATGTGGATGGATCGTCAACGTATCCTCCCGATAGCACTGCCCAAGCTGACTGCAAACAGGTCTGTTGGGTGGTGTAGCGAGGAGGACACGGCTCGTGGTGGTTGAAGTTTGGGACTTGGGACCTGGAATCGAAATGTAGGTCGTCAAAGGGCGCGGGCAGGGATGGACGCTTGTGAACAGGTGCCTCGATTAGCGATAAGCCCCCACCGAGTGACGTCTGGGGTTCTCCAGGCGAGCGGCCAGCCGGAGACCCCAACCAAACACCTAGCTTTGCGGTAAATTTATCTCGCTACATTCGGGACTCCTGGATATCCTAACTACCTACCCACAGGGTTCAGCAATACACAGTCTGTCAAGACACTCTAACCATGGCTTCCATTCTGAAGGCCGCGGAATTTGTCCCGAGAGTCAGTCAATCAACTTCGAGTCCAGCTACACGATAATAGCCCGAATGACTGACACTCGGTACATTGCCTGCTCAGGTTCTAAGGAACTTCATGTCGACATCGGGTCTAGAACCAACGTGTGTGCCAGCTTCTCTGGGCATATGAAACGAGCAGAGAGGTACTGACGATTCATAGATTACTGGGGAACAACAATGTGAGAGAATTCAAGGAATGACGCCTCTGTTCGACGACCCTTAATACTCATCGCGACTGTCGTCACAGCTGCGTATCGTTGCTGCCGGCCCGGGCAAGGTCACATTCGATCTCCATATCCATAGGCAGCATACAGTAAGTCGGCAGGACAGACAGAATCTGGCCCGAGCAGTGCGAGCTCAAGATGTTGACGCATCAGCCAGAACCGGCTGAACATCCTGCACGGCGGCACCATCGCCAGTATGGTTGATCTGGGAGGCTCTCTTGCCGTGGCGTCCATGGGGCTCTATTCTACGGGCGTTTCGACGGACCTCAACGGTACGCAGCCTTGTGTGGTGCAGTCTCGAGATGCCTGGTATGGCTGACGGCCATTCACTAGTTTCATATCTGTCTGCTGGTGGCAGGGCAGGCGACAAGATCCGGGTGATTGCTGAATGCGAAAAGAGTGGGTGTCCCAAGTTGACGTCTATCAGAATTGCGACTATTGACACCCATGGATCGCAGTGGGGAAAACCCTGGCATACACTCACATCAAGTTCTTTACGAGCAAAGGCGACATGTTTGCAAGAGGAAGTCATACAAAGTGAGACCCTTTGCCGGGCCGTATACACATCTTATCACCTGTGCTGATCAGTCTAGATTCATCGAGAAGGCGCGCCAAGATCAGGAATCGCTGTATGCGCTCCCAGCATGGGACAGGGATCTCCCAAAAGCCCTCCTGAAGGACCTCCCAAAGGACCTCCCGGAAGACCTCCCGAAGGATTCATAGACGGCGAGGAGAACGAGCTCAAGCGGTAGGATGCCCAGGCGTGCGGTCTCAGCTGCCGCACTGGCGAGACGGGGAGAAGTCTGCAAATGCTCCAGAATCAGACGTCGACGGTACAAGGAGGGTTTTAGAAGAGGGTGTCCAATACGGTAGACTCTGCAAGCCAGACGAGCCAGGCAGTGCCTTCAGCAGTTGAGGTAGCCATGGTAATTGGCAAGGGACACCGGGGCCACTGCTGGCGTTTGATTGCATACCAGCTCCGAACTGGATGGTGTCAATATACCTAGGTATATACTTGTGTCCATCCTTGTTGAGAGAATAGCCCAGAACTGTGGAGACCTCCCAAGGCGCGACAAAGTCATGGCAGGTCAAAAAATTGATGCTGATAGCAGCCAAAGCGACAGTCTGCACTGGTCGTCTTTGGCGCCTGAGGCCAGCATAATGGGTGGATCCAATATTTAGCGGGGGTTGGAGTCGCCTAATAAATTCCAGGGCACAGAATTTTCCCTCCCGTCACAACCACAAATACTTTCTCCGGTACGAGCCACTTCGCACACGGCGCTGCTGACATGCCAGATCGTGTCGTGTCGGGACCGCAATGGAGATTGGATGAGGTGCCCAACAGCATGAGGCTGAAGAGCCTCAATAGTTCAGACAGCTCCGACCAAGGGTCCAGCCCTTTTGGACTGGCAAGCAAGGGACCGGGCGTGCGGTGCGGGTGGGGTCCGTCTCTCGGGCTTGCAGCTGGCACTGGCAGCCTCAAAAGCTCGCAGAACAAAATGGAATCGCCTGGATTTCTTCCAGGCCATTCCGGCTCCCTGGCTCGATGCCACCACAACAACCACCACCACTGGCACTGCCACCCATACCACATACATCATTCACTCTCGTCGCCCTTTCTTCTCACAGCCTAACCTCCTCTGCCTGCGAACAACTACCGTCGTACCGCATCAGAACAGCGCTCTCATACCCACTCTCGGGCCTGAAGGTATGTGTGTGTGCGTGTGTGTGTCTCCCTGCCACTCCTTCCTGACACAACCCCACCATAACCACCGCGACGACCACCACCAACGTCTACGTGATGAGATTTATAGCTGGCACCAGTCATAGGGGTTTTTTGTACTCTCTCCCTTTGATGATCAAGCTGCGAATTTAATTCATTTCTGAAACGGCATTCTTTCTCTCAATTGGCACATTGCGGCGCATCTCCAGTGGGAGCAAGACAACGCTGACTGACACTGCTTCTCTGACCAAGACTTAAACCCTCCTGCGCCCTCTTCGCGACTGAAGCCAATCTTCCCATAGCCCGCCAAGATGGTCCTCCACAACCCGAACAACTGGCACTGGGTCAACAAGGATGTCTCGGAGTGGACAAGAGCCTGGTTCACCGAGAACCTGACCAAGATCGAGGTGGAGGATGCGGGCACAAAGGTTAAGGTCAGCAAGATAATCACTTGCGACGGCGACGTCGATGTCAGCCAGCGCAAGGGCAAGGTCATCACCATCTACGATGTGAAGCTGGTTCTCGAGTTCTCCGGCTCTGCCCCGGAGGCAGGGGATGCCTCCGGCACCATCACCGTGCCCGAGGTGGCACACGACACAGACGAGGACGAGTTCGTCTTTGACGTTGACATCTACTCAGAGTCCAAGGAGAAGCAGCCCGTCAAGGACCTCATCCGCGCCAAGCTCATCCCCCTGCTGCGACAGCAGTTTGTCAAGCTCCCTTCTGCCCTGATTGCCGAGCATGGCAAGGACATCCAGCACGCGCCGGGCTCAAACCCCTCCAGCGGCTTCTCGACTCCCAAGTTCGAGCCAAAGACCTCCGCCCCCGAGCCCGCTCCATCATCAGTCAAGTCGAGCACCGGCAAGGTTGTGAACACGACCACGGTGAATGACAGCGAGGAGTTCCGCACGACCGCCGAGGAGCTCTACAAGACCTTTACCGACCCCCAGCGTATCGCAGCCTTCACCCGCGCGCCGCCAAAGGTCTTTGAGGGCGCCAAGAAGGGCGGCAAGTTCGAGCTGTTTGGGGGCAACGTGGTGGGCGAGTACTTGGAGCTGAACGAGCCCACCAAGATCGTGCAGAGCTGGAGGCTGCAGCAGTGGCCGGCGGGCCACTACTCCACGCTGGAGATCGAGTTTGACCAGAACGACGTGGACTCTGTAACGGTGATGCGTGTCAACTGGACCGGTGTGCCAGTGGGCCAGGAGGAGGTCACCAAGGAGAACTGGCAGAACTACTACGTGCACAGCATCAAGAGGACTTTCGGGTAAGCACCTGCAGGCAGCATCGAGTCCTACACTAGTAACATGCTAATAATCGAACAGCTTCGGCACCATCCTATAATCTTGCCGCGAGCGTGTGCGTTTGCGAAATGCTATCTGAAGTTTCATACTCTAGATGTCGAGACGAGCCACCGACTAGAAATGAATAAAAATATCCATCAAAACTGAACCCAAGCCGACTCTTCACGCTGCCATGGGTTAAGCCAACGAGCCATATTGGATGCGTCTGACCCGGACCCGTAGAACAACCACCTGCCTCTGCATGACATAAGCGTACAGTATTCACATGCCTCCAAGATGTGCTCGTACATTCCTGGTTTGGACAGCTACTATGCAGTAGGATCCTGGCCACATCTGTGTCCTTGGTGCCCTCCCCCCAACCGAATCATATTGACAACGAATCTCTTCGTTGCACTCTATTCACTACCACAGCAGAAGTAAGACTTTTTGCCTACCCGTTGCGGAACACAAGCAATCGCGACCGGAGGCTCATGGCCGGAAGCGCCGGCGGGCCGGTCTCCACACCCCCACCCGGCTCCGATGATCGCTCCCCTGGCAATACATTGCTGCGTCCATAAGACCTCAGGAAGTCGCCTTCACGGATCAATCGACGGCACAGGTTACCGCCCGGTTCTCCTTCCAGCTGCGTCCGTCCCGCACGCTCGTCAGAAGCTGTCTTCAAGATGGCACCCGTCTACAAATTTGCGCTGATTCAGATGCATCCCAAGGTCAGTCTTTCAACTGCGTCGTTAGCTCTGACAGGCTCCATCCTGTCCTGGGTCCTCCTAGGAAGGGCTGTGCAGATTGGAGCTTCTCCCGTGCTGCGTTGAGGCAGTTACCCCCGAATTCTAGGACCAAGACTACAAGGGACCGGCTGTCGTCTGTCGCGTTGCGATCATATCACCACCTACATCAGCCACCCAAACTCTCGCCGCCTAGCTGATCATATTCATACCTCAGCCAGTTGACCCAGCAGCAAACTTCGCAAAGGCAGAATCAGAGATCCGCAAGGCCGCGGCAGACGGCTGCCACGTCGCCGTCCTGCCAGAGTACCACCTCACCTCCTGGGTGCCCGAGCACCCGGGCTTCATCGCCTCGTGCGCAGAGTCGGAGGCCTACCTGCCTAGGTACCAGGCCCTGGCCCGCGAGCTGGGCATCAGCATCGTCCCGGGGACGATCTGCGAGTCGCACCCGGCCGGCGCGCACGCCCCGCCGCCGCCACCGCAGGACGAAAGGGCCAGGGCGGCCCTGGCCGGCAAGGAGCTGCGCAACATGGCGCACTTCGTCGCGGCGGGGACGGGCGCGCTCGCGGGGAGCTACCAGAAGAAGAACCTGTGGCACCCGGAGCGGCCACACCTGAGCCCCGGCCGCCACGAGCCGCACGCCGCCTTCGACACGCCGCTCCGCAACGCCGACGGGTCGCCCGTGCGCGCGGGGCTGCTGGTGTGCTGGGACCTGGCGTTCCCGGAGGCATTCCGGGCGCTCGTGGCAGACGGCGCGCAGGTCATCGTCATACCGTCGTTCTGGCTCGTCACCGACGTCGACGAGGCCGGCCTGGCGCTCAACCCGGACAGCGAGAAGGTCTTCCTGGAGTCTGCGGTCGTGTGCCGCGCTTTTGAGAACACGGCCGCCGTGGTGTTTTGTAACAAGGGCGGGTGCAGCCAGGCCGCGCTGCCGATCGTTGGGAGGGTGAGAAACGAGGGCGGGAAGGAGCTGGGGCTCGACGAGGACGGGACGGTGTATTCCGAGGTGGACCTGGACGTTTTGAGGGTTGCTGAGGAGAATTACAAGGTGAGGGAGGACATAAAAGGTAAGGGGTGGCACTACGGGTACGAGTTGGTCAAGGAGGAGGGATGGAGCGAGTGACGGCATTCTGGGTTGGACTCGTTGAGTCGACCGGTGTACTATACTACCTTATCACGTCCTGTGCCATGGCGGACCTTGAGGAGTCGAGCTGATAGCCCTGCTAGGCATTGCTGCGGTGTTGAAGGCCGAGGCTGAAAAGGTATGAGAAAGTGACAAAGCAAGCGCCAGCGAAACATCATGACCTGTACATCTTGCATCAGCGACATGCCCATATGTGGCCCGGTCCGAGCGTGGCAGCTAGAATCCATCGGTACGATTACCAGGTACCTGTTTCATTTTTCATTGTGGCTCATTCTTAGGCCTAATTACTAGATACCTTGCTGGTGGAGGAAGACGAGGGGAAAGTATTTCCCAGTCACAGGGAAAAGTGGGCATGGCGGCGTATATGTCGACCCGGGAAAGAGGAATCCCCAAAGGATACAAAATTGATCTAATTTACTATGAATCAAGCATTACCTCACCAAGCGTCAGTATTGCTTCTTTTTCCGTCAGTTCCGTCGGACGCACTTTCAATCAGGCCATGGCGGAATATCCGGCAACTTTAGAATGTTCGGATGCTTCGGCGGGACGAGCGCCGCCAGGTGGACACGAAAACAAAGATCGGTCAGGGCCGAAAAGAGTGGATAAGAATATACGCCATTTACATAGTACATTAATGCTGATGTATTGTGGGGCTGAGATGTGTGCCCTCCGGCTATGTGCTGACTGAGGGGCAATTAATTACTAGACAAGGTAGCTTAATAAAGGATGCTCGGATCTCTGACAGGGGTGATGTCTGAGAGAATTATGCTTTCACCCAGTCATGAAGAAGAGCGTAGACCATGAGCACGACGGTGTCTCCGTCCAGGCGCTCACCAGCCTCTCCTACCAGGTGGTGTGGATAGATCATGGATTGATAGGTGGGGAAGAGCGTCAAATACCACCAGTTCAATAGCCCGGCGAAAGTGTGCACACAAGAGGAGAGCGAGACGCTGAGCCATGGACCCGCAAACTGGGTGAGTACATTGCACAACGTCTAGATGAATGGTCTACTATTCATTCGAGCTGACGTTGATAGACACTCGTCTTTAGCGCCGACGACACTGGAGTGGGAAAACTTAAATTAGCAACATTGTCTGCTTAGGCCTTGACCTGTAGACCTGTAGATGTGGCATTTTATTTCAACTCGGCCCCATGTGGAGGGATGGATATCAACAATTTTACTTTTACGCGTGTAAGCCTTCTATCTTGAATACGCTGCCAGCCCGGCCCAGCCCAGTAACTCCTTCAAACAAACCATTGCTCAAGGCCTGGCACCGTGAACAACAAGAAAACCACTTAGTATTCATGTCCCCAAGCCCTGCCGTACCAAGGTACCTATTTCGTAGCTACCTCCTCTCCCCTTCCAGAGAGTAGATCCGCCTCAGGCTGAGGTATGTTCCTCGGCGAGAACGTCGTCCAAAAGTCAGACTGCTTGACGAACCAAGAATTTGTAATCTTCCAATCCTTGGCTGGGTCTTTGAAGTCGATCTGTGTTTCAATCAAATGGTTAGGAGCCTGGCACAAACGGACTGGAGTTTTGGTTGTCAGGTGGGAGTGCTCACGTCGAAAGCCCGCAACAGGCTCGGCACCAGTTTGTATATCTCCAGCAAGCTGATGTTCTTCCCGATGCAGGTCCGGCTGCCCATGCCGAACTGCAGCATCGTGCCCGTCATCTCCTTAATCCTGGCCTCCTCCTTTTCCCCGTCCAGGGACTCGTCAACAAGCCACCTCTCGGGCCTAAAGACGTCCACATCCTCACCGAAAATCCTCTTGTTCCGGTGGAACACCCACGCGGAGCAGCCGACAATGGTGCCTCCTGGGATGAAGCGGCCGGCGATCTCTGCTCCCTGCGGCGGGACGATGCGCTCCATGGGGAGCCCTGGGGCTGGGTGGATCCGGAATGCCTCCTTGATGCACGCGTCCAGGTACGGCAGCTTCTGCGCCTCGGTCCAGGTGACGAGCCCCGTCTCGTTGTCATGGAAGATGCCCCTGCGCCCCGCCTCGTCCAGCTCGGACCGCAGCCGCGCCATGGCCGCGGGGTTGCGCAGCAGGTAGTAAAACACGGCGCCCAGGCTGATGGCGGTCGTCTCGGAGCCGGCAAAGGCCATCGACACCGCCATGGTCTGCACAAGCCCCTGGGTCATGAACTCGGGGCGGGTCTCCTGCGCGGCGAGGAACTTGGAGAGCAGGTCCAGCGTCGGCCTCTTCTTGTCCGATGTTGGCAGGATGGTGCCCTTCTCGCTGTTGAGGTCTGGCAGGCGCTCGGCCATGCGCGCGCGGGCGAACCTGGCGACGGGGAAGGTCGCGTCGATGATGCCCCACTCGCCTAGCTTGAGATAGATGGGGTTCTTCAGGAAGAGGCGGTCGAGCAGGGGGATTTGTCCGATCTGTCGGGGCCGTAAGTAACTTGCCTCGCTCGCGGGGGCGTCAAGACACGGGCGATGATGAGCTTACGGGAGCAACATAGTTGAACAGCGAGGTGAGGTAAGCCACTATGCCGTCGATGTCCTCGTTCTTCTCAACGAATCCGTGGCGCTTGCTATACGTGATCTCCCCGATGACATCGAATGCGTAGAACTGAAGCCAGCGAGTAAAATCACAGCCCTCGGACCTGTTTGCAAACAGCCGCTCGGTCTGCTTGAGGAATAGCTTCGTGGTGTTGTCAACGAATGGTTCGTATTGCACAAGAGCTGACATGGCGAAGGCCGAGTTGACGCAGCGTCGGAACTGCTGGTGGAAGTCATTGTCGGTCGTGCTGAACAAGCTCGGCTGCGGCTGCCCCTTGACAACAGCCTGTTGCACGACATAGAAGTCGGACTGGCGGGCGTTTTAAGAGTCCTTGTCAGCCTTGCCTTCCGGGGACTACAAGCTCGTTGCCCTCAAGCCCCTGCTCACCTTGATATAGCCCTTGTTCAGACCGTAAATCGCCTTGAGGGCTGCCGGGTCTGCGAAGGACAGAGTGTTGGGTCCAAGCCGCACCACATCTCCGTGCTTCTCGTGAAGCTTGAGATGGGTGATTTCAGGCCGGCGGTTCCACACATCCACGAACCGCCACCAGTCCGTCAGTGATGCCAGGAATGGCCCAGGGTATTTGTTGAGTCCGTTGTGATATCTGTTTCGAAGGAGCCATGCGGCGAGGATAACGAGTAGCGCGGGTGCCCAGTGTTGAAGCACCGCATGCAATATCTGATCTGTCAGCCCGTGCATATTGCTGTCGTTGATTGCCGGGTTGAAGACGGCGGGTGGGCTTCCAGGGTTGATGTCGTATCGATATGCCTGTGTGTGTGTTGGAAGGCGTTGTTGAAACGTAGGTAAAATCCGCTCTACTTTCGCACTAATCTCACCTGGCGTGCAACCTCATCGTCTATGGTGAATCAATCTTGAAGGGATGAGCGCTACACGACCGAGATGTGAGGTTTGGGGATGGGCTATATATAAGTGAACAAGCCGTCTCGGGCGAAGTGCGGGACAATTATTCGCAGCTGTCGCTGGACCGTCGGAATCACGGAAAAGCACTGCTCGCAACATGGAACCTTATAGGTATGACATTGAACTAGCTGGCTAGTGACGAGTCGGAGCCGCAAAATACGCACGTCGCAAAGGGCAGTGGCTCCAGGCCGCGTGGGAGATATCTCTACCGCGCCCCCAGATCGAGAATCCACACGAGATGGGGGTCAATGGGGAATATCCGGAAAACCCGCTTGGGAGACGGCATTTGGAGGCACGCCGGGAGCCAAAGTGCGAGCCCTCCCCAGCTGTGCTACCGCCCTGGGCCCCCTGGGGTGCCAGGTCATCCCAGGATCCCCAGATCGTCCAGGCTGGTGGGGGCCGCCTTGATGGGGTTACCCCGTTTGCCAGGACGGTCGCTGTGGGCGTCACTAACCTGGCAACAACCTGGAATCCTGTACACCATGTCATAGGCGCCAGTACGACATTAGCACGCTACGATGAGTTGGTCCTTCAAGGTCTCTCGGCGGTCTGCACTGGAAACTGCTGTGTTGCTTCGCTGCTCGTGGCAATGGAGGCTGTCAGCATCACGGCAGACGACTATTGGCAATGGCCTCCCGATTCCGATTCTCCTCTGGCCGGAGACGCCGGCTGCGACGGTGGAGGGACGGAGCTGGGAGGGTGTTTTGGAGTGGGCGGGAAATAGTTGACCCCAGGTTAACCCGAACTGGCATCAACTGAATCGGGCGCCAGATCAAACGACGACATTGAACGACATAAAGTTACACAGCGTCATACTTCGTACATGGAACCACGACGCCAACCTAAATGTGTGGTTGTCTTGTTGAAGTGAGAGGGGGGGGAGTTGGGGTTTTCCAACATGCGAAATTCAACACATGCAGTTTCGGCCATAGCTACTTACTTTTAAGTAGTAGCTAGGACTGGGAACGACTGAGAGGACCGCCTGTTGAGAGAGCTCTTACGCCCGGGAACCGGGTGCGTGGAACGTTGTCCTTGCAAGGCATTGTTTCCATTCTCTCTGCGCAGCCCACTAATAGCATAGCGTCTGAGCCCCTTTCGCTCTATTCGCGTCCTTGGGATTGCGCGAGATACATGTTGCAGACCCCGCTGACTTTCGTAACTCAAGCAGCGACCCCTGGCCAACTGGCGTGGTGTTGTCAATCTGTGCATACCACTTACATGTGCGCAAGCACGGCCCGGTTGTGTGGGGCTTCATGCTTTTAACTAAGTTATATTAACAATATCATACACCTCGTGTTGCCTCATGTGGCCAACTACTGGGGAAGTGCTTGGCCCTCCACCATCTCTCCACCATAAGCATTCTTCCAGCTCCCGGCATAGTGGTGCATCACCAAAGGTGGGCCAACCCTTTCCAGGTCTTCCGCGCTGTACGCGTTGCACTGGGACGAGAATGAATTACCCGGGAGGATCAGGACGTCGCCGGCAAGCTTCGGCTCCAGAAGCTCGTAGTAGTCGTCCCATCCACTCCAGCCGTCAGCCTCCTTCAGCGACGCCTCTAGGTTCTTCATGACGCTCATCGCGAGCCTCCTTGGCCCAGTAAACTCCACAACGTCGGGGATCGTGTCCATCTTCAGCTGCGAGATCGTAGCGTTTTGCCTCATGGCCTCGTTGGCCACTGATCGCACGATGTCGTCCACCACGGCCATCAGATGCGGCACACCTTTCCTCGAGATAATGGCCCAGGTCGTAAACTGCCGCTCAAAAACGCCCTCGTACCCTGCGTCGAATTCCCAGCCCACCACCAGACTAGCATCCTCTCTAAAGTCTTCCGGTACCCACTCCTCTATTGGTATGCCCTCGCATGAAACGTCCAGGTCGAACCAGACGCCACCTTCTGCGTAGAGAATCAGGTATCGCAGCATGTCGGCCTTGAGGATCGGCACGGTGAGGGCCTGCAGACAAAACGAGTCAGACGAGTCTCGATACACCGAGGTAGCACTTCAATTCGAGTATAGGAAGGCCAAGGCCGCAATGCGGTCGTGGCTCATTCCCAAAGTCTTAAACCCGATGTGCCTCTGAAGTTCACACAACACAGGTTGGAGACGTTGGTTCTTGAGCGGGTTTAAATCACTGGCATGTGGGAGCTGCATACCAGGTATGTCCCGACAATGTCGGGCCGGTCCGCATATTTCTCTATCACAAATTCGTCGGCGGACTGGTCTGTGAACATTTCTGCGTGGTAGTCAGGGTTCTGAGCAATGCATGTGCTCGTCCAGTTACGGGCATCTTCGCTCAGCCCCCTTGGCCCCATCTTGTACCATATTTTCTTTGGTATTCCCCTAGGCCCTGTGCCCGGGTCGGAAAGTCGTGGCTCGGTTTCCTCTGATAGGTTCACCAATGGAATGTTGGCTGGACTACCTGCGGGCGGTTCGGCCTGGGTATGCGTGGGCATGTCCTTCCGTATTTCTTGCTGGGCTCCTGGAGTCTCCAGAGACTGCGTGGCCTCTGGCGATCGCAGGCTCATCGTATAGTCGATGCCCCATGCTCGAAATTGATAGCAGAGTACCAAGAGAACACAGAGGATTGCGATATACTTGATGCCTGGCATCCGGTATGGCCGTCGCCAGATTGCCGTCGCCATTGTGTACGTTTCTTCTCTTCAAAAATATGGCCATGCAGTCATGGATGCGATTTGATCATGAGCTTCTTACTATATAGGTGGTCTGACAGAATGTACCTCGGGTCTAAAGTAGGTCTTTGCAAATGCGCAACGGACTAGGTGAAGGACTAGACCAGTAAGGGATGAGGCATCAATCTGCACCTACCACTGGCTTTCAGTCACATGTATACTTGGAGATGGAGTGGTGTGCCAGAGAACGCACCAGAACTGAAGTACTCCGACGCCAGGGACGTTCAACGGTGCTTGGCACAGAAAATGTGAAGCTATGCATCAACTAGTCCGTGGACAAATAGCCCCATTTCAAATAATATTTCTTTTTCTGTTCATGTCTCCGAAGGGTAACTACTGCATCTCTCATTTTGTTGCGATACTAGTATCTTGGCAAAGCCACAATGTCTTGCTCTGCATGTGCTTTTTGTGCAGGTGTCTTTGCCTGCTCGTTTCCCTTCCCGCCCCCTTTCGATATCTGTCAGGAAGAAGGGAAGATCCGTCGTATCGAGTCTCAGCCGTGCGTGGATCATGGGTTGTGCACATCGCATCTCAGACCTGATACGAGGTGACGGTACAACATACTACTAAAATCAGTAATGACATTTGTAGTCTGCAGAGACGTAACTGCAGCTGTTGCACGAAATGCAAGCCTTGTGGTGTTGGCGGTATGGGCCCCCCTTGGATGCCTACATGGACACAGTTGTTCTTCTACCACTCATCATCCTCCTCCAACTCTGGCTTCAGTGCTGTATCGACGTACTCATTTCATACGACCGTGATCTTATCTATTAAGGAACGAGGCACTGCAATCCCGACAACAAGCACCGGGGGCACGGGTGTAGATTTTGGAGGACGACCTCGAGGTTCTGCGGCAAATGGCGGTACTCAAGTACTGTTCCGGCGTTCCCAAAAAGTCTACCATAGGCCTTGAGCTTCTAGTCTTGACGGTCTACGCGCGGCTTGGAGTTGGTCCCGACTAGCCTTATCACGAGGCTGTCACTAGTTAACTATTTTCCTAGTGACAGGCTATTGTGTTTTGAACCTTCGTTATCGGCATTGTATTCATTGTCTAACGCTGCATCTTCAAGGGGTTCACGAGCGTATAAAGGGACCGCTGTAGCTCTTCCTTTTTCTTTTTCTTTCTTTTCCTCGAAAAGAAAGAAAGAAAAAGGGTATTGTGATTGGATTAAGAACGAAATATACTACCATAGCAGCCATAGTGCAGGGTTCCCTCTAGCTATGGTCTGTTAAGGCGTTAGGCGTTGAAGTGACGCCGGCAGTGCGTCCCAGCCAATAAGAACCAAGGGGAGATTCCGAAGAAGATGAAGCATTGTCATTAGACATGGCGAGGACGGGAGTTGGTTGAAGTGGCGGGTATTCTCTATGTATGGAAGAGCTTCTTTACTTTACTTGACCAGAGCATACAACATCCTGCCCTCGTGCTCATTATCAACACCATCAAACAAAGCACCTCGCGACCCCGAGCCCCGGGTTCAAGCCATTGAATGCTATCACGGAGCTTGCACAGTACTTAAGCGAAGCTACCTATACTATCTATCCTCGCCCATCCGATTGAGCCGGCCGCGCCTAGTTCTCTGTATGTTTAGGGCAGCGGCACAAGAAAGGCACTGTTGTGCCATGGATAAATGAATAACCGGGCTTTGGCGTCTGCAATAGTAGCCAAGTATTTCATGGGTGCCAAGGACGGGGGCTATGCGATTCATTCCCCGACAACTAGTAGTTCATTTTTGGAGCAAATAGATGCAAAATACTGAAGGTTACGGCACTTGTGGTTGAACCTGAGACGAGAGTAATAATATTCATTATATTCTAATCATGTGCACGTGGATATCATCGATATTTTAGTGTTTATAATGCTTATCTAAACACGATTGATAAAGACCACGGTACTATTATAGTCGCCCAGCAGCGAGTACTGCAGGCCGACGTTCAGGAGCGTCGCGCCCGAGTAGGTGCCGGACCCCTCAACTTCGTAGGAAGCGGCAGGGTCAAGGCCCTGGAGGCGGATGAAGGGTAGGGCCTGGTTCCAGACGGAGCGGACCTGGAAGTAGAACAGGACCGCCTGGGAGCCGTCCTCGGAGATGAACAAGGCAGCTGGCCAGTTGGACTCGTCGGGCAGCTGCAGGCGCCAGAGGTCGCCGTGGATGATGAGCGGGTTGACCCGCTCGGCGAGGGCGATCAGCGCGGGCAGCTGCTCACGGTCCTCCTCGGCGATCTCTGGAGGGTTGAGCTCGAGCCCGAAGCTGCCACCCATCATGGCGACGTGGGCGCGGAACTCGATCGGGATGCTGCGCTGTGTCTGTTGGTTGGGGATGGCGCTGACGTGTGCGCCCATTGCGGAAGGAGGGTAGACCAGAGAGGCGCCGAACTGGATGAAGATGCGCGCCAGGGCGTCGGTGTTGTCGCTCGTCCAGACCTGGGGGAAGTACTGTAGTATGCCCGGGTCGAAGCGACCACCGCCGCTCGCGCAGCCCTCCCAGAGCACCTGAGGAAAGCGGGTGGTCAGCGTGTCAAAGACGCGGTAGATGCCGAGCATGTAGGCATGGTCGACACCGTCGTAGGGGATCGCGTGGAAGCCCCGGTTGTTGTCCCACTTGACGTATGTGATGGAGGCACTGCTGAGGATGTTTGCCACCGATTCGATGACAAAGTCCTGCACCTCGGGGAGGGCGAGATCCAAGACCAACTGGTTGCGGCGCAGCGTGCGTGGATAGCTGCCGGCGCTCAACACCCAGTCCGGGTGCTCATTATACAGTGTCGAGTTGGGGTTCACCATCTCTGGCTCAAACCACAGCCCGAACTGGAGGTTGGTCGTGCTGTTGGCCGCCTGGAGCTGCGTAACCTGGTCGACAAGAGGGCCGAGCGAGCCGCTTGGGAAACGTTCTGGGTTGACCTCCCAGTCACCTAATCCGGCCTCGTCGTCGACGCGAGGATACTCTTTTCCGAACCACCCATCGTCCAGCACAAACAGCTTGACACCAAGATCAGCAGCCTCCTGGGCGAGCGTGTAGACCGTGCTCTGGTTGTAGTCGAAAAACAGGCCCTCCCAGGAGTTCAGCAGGACCGGGCGGGTCTCGGACTTGAGAGGACTTTTCATGAGATGGTTGCGATAGAGGCGATGGTAGGCCCGCGAGAGGCCACCAACACCGGTGTTGGAGTATATGGCTACTGTCTCGGGCGAGGTGAGGCTCTTGCCAGGACCGAGATCCCATGACAGGTGATAAGGGTTGAAGCCAAGCTGGGCACGTGTGAGACCCTGGGATCCCTTCTCGACATCGACCTGAAACGAGCCTGTGTAGACCAGAGAGAAGCCCCATGCCTCTCCCTGAGACTCGGTGGTGCTCGGTGTGGCCAAGGCGAGGAAAGGGTTGTGCAGGTGAGATGAGTATCCAGTAGCGCTACCGAACCTGATTTGATGCAAGGTCAGGGTGGGCACTACGTGATAGCTACGGCTTGCGCGGACTTACCCTTGGACACCGTACTCGACCGTCCTCCTGACTCTCATGGCCTCTCTCGCCCAGTCTCCGCGCAGCTCGATCATGTCCAGGTCGGTGTACGGCAGGTCAACGCTGAAGCTGGCAAGCCTCTCGACAGTGATGTTGCCCTCTCCCAGGTTTGTCAGGCTCACACTCCTGACCACGGCATCGTACTTGGGGAAGATGGAGTAGGTCAGGTTTGCCGCAATGGAGGAGTAGTTGTCATAGAGGTGGACCACGACGGTTGACACGTCCTCCTCGCTGCCAAAGGTCGAGGGGAGGCCCGGCAGCTCCGGCTTCCCAGGGACGATGGTGTGAGACTGGTACTGGAGGTCGCTGATGGCGTACCCGGCGGTCTGACGGACACGGACGGCTGGAATTCTGAAGTCGCCACGGCCAAGATCGGGGAACTCGCGCCTCACACGTCCGGGCATGCCGACCCAGCCGTCGACTTTGGGCACCGGAAGAGGCACAGTCTCGTAAGCCAAACCGCCGAAGTGGTCTCCGATCAGATCACCGGTGGCATTATCGACATGGAAGCGGTACGAGACCTTGTCGCCGTTAAGGGCGAAGTCTGTGCCGTCAACCGTGACGCCTGGCGTGGGTTAGTTTTCCCCCCCCCCCCCCGATGTAGCGCACACGCAGTAGGTGATACATGTAGCGCATGTGTGTCTTACCTGAGGTGGATTGGGCATGGGCCCCGTTGGCGAGCAGCACCGAACCAAAGCCCAAGACGGCGACATAGCGCCCCAGGAGTAGAATGCTGAGCATCTTTACCGGTACCTGAGTGATCGAGGCACTTGAGGTGGGCATGGACTCCTCAGGAGAGCAGCGGCGGTCGTGTCCATCGTCCCTTATGTATCGGTTGTGCTGTCGTATGCGGTCACTTACTCGGACCGGGTGTAACCTATACTAGTCGAGAGGCAATGATCCGGCCTGTACCAGGGCCAGAAGAGGGGTAGGCACACTTCGGTAAGCATACGTGTACCTGTAGGTACATAGTGCAAGTAAGGACGAACTGCGGAGGCTGGGAGACGCAACCTGGCGAGCCTGGCCCTGATCCTGTGTGCCGGCCCTTGCCTCGCCCGCCTTGGGTGGTTCCATCGCGGTCCCATCGCAGAGCGCCAAGGCTGGCGTCCTTGAAGCTCGCAGTCATTAGTCATTAGGCTGGCCCTCTCCGCACAAGGCGAATACACTAAAAGGCGGTCGCTGATCAACAGGGCAGCAAGGCAGCAAGGCTAACCCCCCACAGCCGCCAGTACTACGTAGAACTTTCTGCTTGCTTGGCATGGCCGGTTTCCACCTCCCATTGTCCAATGGGACAAACTTCGGGCTGACCCTGGTAATCCAAGACGGTCTTCCATGACTTAGTGTACTTCGTGGGGAAACACCCTTTTCTTGCAGGCACCACGTCAAGGCCCAGCAGTCTGGGGCGAGGTGACGCTGATACTCCAATACCACCCCACACATATCATCTCGTTGACATCCGAACTCGCACTGGTCATCCATTTAACAGACCATCCAGCGACTGGCCAAGCTTCGCGAAGGCTCCTGCTCTCGCTTGACCTCTGATCCCTCAACTGCCAAACCGACTATGCAATGCCCATGTCCTTGACCACCATGGCAGCCGGAGTTGCCGTCGCAATCCACTGTGGTTCGAGTCTTTAGTCTCCCATGCCCCCCCCCCCCATACACAGCGTATGGCCAATCAGGTTTGATGTGGGGAATCCATGTGAAATTTGCCGGTTGCTTTGCGGGGAGCCGTCCGAGGACGTCCGTCGGGAACATGGCCGGGCAAGAAACCCCTACCAGACGCCCTACCAAGAAAGCTGGGTGGTTATAGTGTAGTAGAGGTGTATGGAGGGGGCAGCGTAGAGAAAGCCATGCAGGGCTTCTGTATCACTACGTCATCGTTTGTGGAGCAATGTCGAGGGGAAACGCTTTTCTCTATTGCACAGTCCTAACGCTTGAACCTGCCCGCGCCCTGTCAGCCCGATTTTATACACGCTGGCTGCTGTATCTCATACACTGAAGAAAACATCCACAGGTCGCCGTGGTCGCACAACAGACGCGCGTTTAAGCATTGTCAGAAAAGCGACTATATGTGACCGCGCATATTTCCCAGAGACAAAGCAGAGGGTGCATTCCCCAAGGTTGCCTCGTGGATGCAGTAGTTGGCAATGTTGCGAGTGCATTGCGATGCACTCACGGGACCAGCATTGTGACTCCTCGGGTGTCGTTGCTCAAGCAAGGTAGAGGCTGGCTGAGCCCTTGCGCGGAGCCAACAATTGACTAAAGAGTGCAACCCCGATGGTGGCCTAGCTTGAAGATTCCTCGGCTTACTTCGGGCTCGCCTCGTTTTGAGTCATGACATTTTGCTTGAATTATGCTGTTTTCAAGCTTCCTCGTCTTCGAGGATCGTGCCAAGAGGCGCACCTTTTTCCGCTCTGTTGTCTGGGGCTTTGGCTTTGTGGTGACAGTTCGGGGTGGCTTGAAAGCCTTCACTGGGGAGATTCGTCGTATACTGTCTCTGCTTTGCACTCTTCGAGCCCCTGGGCCGTACCTTTCCACGGAGCTTTGATGCACTCCATTGCTTTTTGGGTAGGCTGTCTTGCCATTCCAAGACGCCCTTGACGCCCTCCGTATTCGCAGCCTGTGCATGAGCCAGCGCATGACCTGCCGGCGCACTGACTCCGTCCTTTCCTTTGCCTTTCGCTGCGCTGGGTATCTGCAATCGCTGGGCAGAATTGTCCTGGCTTCCCAAGGCTATGTTGGAAATCATCTCCTCCGCGCCTGTGGACTCTCTGTCAGCAACAGAGACTTCCCGCACAGGTTGTTCTTCTTCCCCAACGAGATTAGTGGTGGCGCCTTCTTGTTGCTGATTCACGTGTCCCACGTTTCCGCTCGTGTTTCTCGATTCCACGTAAGTTTGAGTGAAAAGACTCAAATTTGAAAAGGGGGGTGTCTAATCCTCCTCGGAGTCACTATCGTCCTGGTCCACTAGGGCTCTAAACCGGCGGCTAGCCAGATCTTCCTCAAGACCACCCTCGCTCTCGGGGTCAAGGTAGCCCTCGCCACCCATAAAGCTGAGGATGACGGGCAGGAAGACCAGGGCATGCGTAGCTGCGAATACCACGAGTGCAACCCAGATGCGGAAGTAGTAGATCTCAAAGATCTTGCTCCGCGTGAAGGCCAGTACAAAGACGCCAAGTATCTTCGTAACCGTAATTCCCGAAAAGACGGAGCCGCCGACATTGACGAGCGCAGTCCAAGCACGCGCATCGCGCCCCCGGAAGCGGTTCTTAGCGCGTTCCATGAAGGTGCGCGAGGGGAACATGAAAGCCCTCGCAATGTGGGCGCAAAACTCGACCGCGATGCCCACACAGATAATCAGGTTGACCAGCGACACAGCGTTGAGGCTGACATCGAACACCGCCATTGCACCGATGATGTCCACGATGGTCATCACTACTGAGATGGCGATGGCCGCACCAGTGAGTGCTGAGCCGAGCAGAATTGACGAAATAATGAAGATGATACCGATCGCGGCGCTGAGGAGACCTGCCGTCAGGCCGACGATCGTCACATACTGGTCAAAGAATATGTAGTAGACGCTGTATGGGAACACTTCCGCCCCCGTCGAGCGGCTAACGTCGTCGGCAATTCGTCTTGCCGAGGTATAGGCGTTGATGAAGTCATCTTGACTGCGCAGGGGCGAGTGCATCGTCCGGAAGTGACTTGCAGGGATTGTCTCCTTGTCTTCGTCGATCACGACGGCAGATCCGTAGGATGCTTGGCCGCCAAGTGGGCAGTCCTCAGTAGTCGGCGCGGAGAGGAACTTTTGGAGGTAGTGGATGAATTCATCTCCCTCCGGCATCCCTGAAAGCGTGATATTCCAAGCTGGATCTCGGTCCTCGAAGCAGGCAGATCCCTTCTCGACACAACACTCCTCAAACTGAGGATTGAGCCACAGGAAGAAGTCATCAACCCAGCTCGCGGCTGGGGACGAGATGTACGACACATCGGTGCGCTTGCGTTCTTGTTCCAAAACGTTTGTGAGGGACAGTGTGTCACAGGTTGTAAACCGCGCGCAAATCTGTCGCTGGTGCTTTCTTTTGGTGGCATCAACGTCCTTGGCCACGAAATAGACCGGTGGGCCTGAGTCGAAATAGTCGTAGAGATCGTTGAAGTAGGGGATGAGATAGGAGTCATCAGGAATTGCTACTCTCTGGTCAAGCCCCAGTTTGACCTCAGGGATCAAAGCAACGCCGGCGGCGAAGAGACCAAGGAAGATTGTGACGATTGCCACCTTCATCTTCTTGCCAAGCAGAGAGGGCGCGTAGTATCGGATTATGAAGCGCTGTAGGAGACCCTCCTCGGGTGCCTCGTACAAGCGGGCGCCCATGTTGCCGTTGCTACCGTTCAGGTGGACCCTAGCCGCCTTAATTGTGATGCAAGGCATGCAGTCCATCCTGGAATCCTCAACCCGCTTCTGGTTGAACGACAGCAACGAGATGAAGAGCGTAACTTGCAAGAGAGCGTTGATGAAAACCGCGCCAGCGGCATAGACGGCAAAATTGCGAACAGCTGGCATGCCGACGAATGCACCAAGCGCGAAAGACACCGTCTCAGTTGTCGCAGATAGAAGGATCGAAGGGCCCATGCGCCCCAGGGCTCTGGCAACACGCATTTCGACGTCGTCATCAGGGTTCCTGATGTTGACGCGCTCGAACTCATGGACAATGAGAAAGATGTTATCGACACCGACAGCAAGTACGATGAACGGAATCACATCAACGATGATGAGCGTAGCCCTCAGATTCGCCCAAGAAAAGAGACCGATAGATGCGCTGATCGACATGAGGACGATGAGAATGCCAGCAACACCGAGGGAGAACTTGGACTCGACAATGCTGACGGCTGGGTTTCTTATCATGTCCTTAAGGGAGAGTGTCGTGGAGCCGAGGGCGATGGATGCATACAAGAACATAATGATGTAGCTAACGATAATGATCTTAGCATCCGTGTTGGTCGTCTTGTTGAGCTCTTGCTCCAAGCTGATTTCCGTGGAGAATGAGAGTCTGAGGCTCCTGGAGCTCGCCTCCTCCTGGACCTCAAGCAAGCGGTCCTTCAAGGCCCTTTCCCAGTCCATGGCTCGAGCAAGCTCAGGTGTCCCTTCAGCAAAGTTGTTGACGACCCAAGTCACCGTCATGGCAGGGGCGTCTACCACATCGTTTGTGTCGGAGTAACCACCGAGAATCATGTTCGGTTCCAGAGGCTGGCCATAAGCCGGTCGGCACTCCGCGGGCGCCTGGGCGCATTGTCGTAGCTTATCTTGCCAGTCATCCTGGCCTACAAGCGCGGGCTCGTTCTCGAAATACGCCGCCACCGACTGAACAACACAAGCAGACCCGGTTGGCTTGAAGCAGACATCATTTAGCCTCATCCTAAAGGTCTCGCTCTCGAGCTGCGAGATGCTCTTCTCCACTTCGAACCACCAGAGTAGTGTCTCATATGTGAGAACAGGCCCCGGTCCCGAAGGGAGGGTATCGTTGACCAGAAACACCTTCTCTGCTCGGTAGAATGGACCGAAATTGGAATCGAAGAACTCCTTTTCCTGCGCAGCAGATGAGGTCGGCGCGACCCATAGTCTCGCTGGGTCCTTTTCGATCTCAAAACGCACCCACCCGGCGCTGAGGACAATGATGACGATGAGGGAGCTCGTTATCGTGATGGCGGGAAACCGTGCTGCCAGGTGGCCAAGCTTATAGAAGGCCGTATCGCACCAGGTATTCAGTCGGTAGGGCCTGGTCGGCCGATCGAACATGGCGCCATTCTGTACGAGCCGGCCCTCGTCATCCTCATCGTCGCTGGCGTCGATTCCACCCTGTAGCAGGGTCCTCTCCTCCTGTAGACGCGCAGCCCGCTTGCGGTACCACACATGACCAACGATGGCCACGATGAGTGTCAGAAGGAGAATGCTGTAGACAAATATAGCGGCAAACGAGAGGCATGGCAACACCCCAACCTTGCAAGCGCCAGCCTCTTCGACCTGGGGCAATTCGGGGCATACTTCTGGGCAGTCAACGCATGCGCAGCGGAAGTTTGGGTCTTCGTCATTGCATTTCTTGGGCGTCATGGGGAGAGGATCCATCTTGGGCTCCTTGTATGACGTTGGGAAATTGATCTGGAACGGAGAGCCGACCAGCTTCTCGTCGCCCAGGTACTTGAGGAATTGGGTATAGTTCTTGGCGCCGCCTCCAATGAGTTTCATGGCCTCGCTGTTGCTTGGCCCAAACTTGACGTTTTTGCAGCTACCGTAGAAGCCGGTACCATAGTCTGCGGAGATAAGCTGGTCAAGCTCTGTAACGAGCATCTTGTCGTTCTTGGACATGGTTTTTGTAACGTTTATAAAGAGCGACTGGTCGGGAGAGCAGGTGAAAGTGCAGAAGAGGTTGTAGAAGTTGTCCTTGCAAGCCGGGCATGACGATACGATGGTGTTGGCGGTGGAAAGTTCATCCTTGAGAGAATCGACCTGCGGTGATGGTCCATCTGTCAGCTGGTGGAGAGGAGATGGCTACAACGGAATGAGAGACGCACCTGGTCCTTGGTGCAGCATATCGGGCCGTCGTTCCACTTTGGACCGCACAGATCTACCAGCTGTTGCCTCAACGCCTTGTCGGGTTCCTCGGCAAGACCGTTGTCGACACAGGGAAGCTCTTTTCCAAAGAAGCTCTTCTTCCCGCAGTGGTTGCGGATGGCACAGCGTCCGGCCTCGTGCTTGGGCGTGTACAAGTCGTCTGCCAGTCCCAGGCCGGCGAACAGAGCCAGGGCAGCGAATTTGGCCATGTTGACCGAGAGTGCCGCAGAGCGGCGGTGGATGGCGAAGAGCAGTGCAAAGCGCAAGCGGCAGAACGAGAAACTCCTGCACCTGGCAGATGGGCGGGTGCTGATAAGGATGCAGGTAGCTCTCGCTGATGAGCAAGTACGTATGTAGTTGAGATGGTTTATGGTTGATGTTGTGACGAGACGAGGCCGAGGCAGGGGCGGCTAATCCCTGTCCGTACCGAGTAGTGCACCAGAGCTGTCCTGCGTCATCAGCAGCCACTCTGGCACTGCAGAACGAGGTGTTGCCGGGGAACCTATAGTCACACCCACGTTTGGCGTCAGCACATGTAGTGCTTATCAAGGCGCCTCCTGTCACACGCCAGCCTGGGCCAAACCATCACCTGCACAACCACACATGGATAGGCTTGGGCACACACAAGACTGCCGTGGCTCGAAACAGAAGCAACGGGCACTCAGGGTCTGGGAATTGAGACAGACAACCCCTTTTTCGCGATATAAGGCTAGGGGTGCTATGCAGCGTGTGGCGTCACACCTTTGCCCTTCTAGTACAGTGGTCTACTTTCGCGACACCTTTGGGGGTTATCTAACCGGCTGATGACCACTTTGGCAGCGTAGCTCATCTAGAAGCTCAGAACAGCTCATGGAGATAATAGGACGTTCTAACAAGCGTGGATTCCGATGAATATTCTGACTGAGGCCGCGGCGACATCTGTAACATGACAAAGGTAATATACACACACCATTAAAGTGTCGGCCTGTCCTCTCAAAATGGCCCCCAACACATTCATGTATGAGAAGCCACGGTTGCCTTGCTGGATGCCATCAAAGAATTGTGGGCTGTCTTGCGGTGCAACGCACCTCATAATCTCGGCAGCTTTGAACGTGAAGAGAAGGTTCTTGATTTTGCTCTCCCAAGATATCGGATAAAGTTCCCAGACTACATTTTCTCCCATCAGCCTTCAAGGCCGACTGCACGCCTGATGGTCAAGCAGATTGCAGACCAGAAAAACCGCAACGGAGGAAGCAATGGAAACAATTATTCGCCTCTAAGTTGCTATTCATAAGGCGGATTTATATCAGTGTTATTTTTCAGCCACTTGTTGGTCTCTGCCCGTGTATTGACCTAAATGTACCATTTCTTTGCATACATATCCAGGGAGGGGGAACTTTTGAGCGAGGCGAAT
Source organism: Stenocarpella maydis (assembly GCA_002270565.1). Taxonomy (NCBI): domain Eukaryota; kingdom Fungi; phylum Ascomycota; class Sordariomycetes; order Diaporthales; family Diaporthaceae; genus Stenocarpella; species Stenocarpella maydis. Next base: position 52,950 of record NQMI01000017.1, read on the forward strand.
GATTAATGGGTATCTTGAAACCTTGGCTTAGCTGGTTATAAGAGCACTGCTATCACTGATCAGGTAGATGTAAAGAGGCAGGTGGAAAGTCCGAGCTGCCTTTTTGCCTTACCAGAGCAGATTGAGGATTGTGGTAGCTCCTCGGAAGCCTAATGTCAAAAGTTCTTCATCATGAGTACTTCCAGGGGAACGCACCAATCAGCTCAGCAGCCAAGACAAAACTGAGCCTTTCTTGTCACGGAGTTCAGGTTAAATAGGAAAGCTCATATGATAAAGACGTAGCACATAACCTATTGTAATTGGAGAGCTAACCACATCATTCAGAAACAAGATGTATAACTGTGGTCATGCATTTGGCCTTAACATCATGCTCAACTTTCTGCGATTCTTTGAAGTTGCTACAGCTCGCTCGTGGGCAGGCTGGGCCTACCTAATGTCGCTCGCGGAAGTCCTGCAGCAGTCACTCCTAATACTGTTGTGACGCTGCCTCAGGAGCCCACCATACCTACTTGAGTATACCTAGCCTACTTTACCTAGGTAGACAGCTATTTATCACAGCGATCAAGGGTCACCAAGATCACAACAACTCTCCATCTCAAACCTCATCGTCAATAGTTATCTGTGAATTAGTATTACCAGACCGTATCCCAACACAAGATTTGCCGTCTTCTACGTCCCTTAGGCGTCTTATTCTTCCACACATTCCAGCTGCTCCTTTATGCAGCTTCCCCCAACTATTTGTGGCTTACCGTACATTAACCTTCGCACCAACCACCCACTCTTATAACCCCCCCACCCCCCTTTTACAGAACCTTCTTTGTTACACTAAAGCCGTCCAAAGTCTTCCATCAATCTCAGCCTTCGATACTTACAAGCGCTTTATACAGGCCAGCCTCATCACCGGTGGTCAGAAGTCAAGTGAGAATACTCGTCACCCAACTCGGACCCAGGTGAAGCTACTAACTGGACCCTCGTCCGATTCAGCGATCTGACCATATACACGCTCCTCGTGATATTCATCAAGCTCACTCTGCTCCTCTGCCCACCATGCCTGTCAACCAGCACAACAATAGCTCTCCTGCCCCTGAGGCCCAGGAGGCACCCTCGACCCCGGACCTTCTCACGATCAAGGTCACCGACAACCACAACGAAACTCATTTCAAGATCGGCAAGTCCACCAAGATGGAGAAGCTGATGGACGCCTTCTGCGATCGCATTGGCAAGAATCTCGGCAACACCCGTTTCTTCTTCGATGGCAAACGCATCCTGCGTGACCACACTGCCAGCGGCCTTGAGATGGACAATGGTGATACCATTGAAGTCTTCGATGAGCAGAAGGCGGCAGCAGATGCCTCTAGCCACTTGGAAGGGCATACGAACGGAGGGCTTTGGAGGGCTTTGGCACTTGTCTAAGGGTTTGGATGAGGTGCCTACCTGTGGAGAGAGGCCACTCTCATCTTTGACACACTCTCTCGAAGCACTGGCATGGGTCTCACTTGCAAGGTGTTGTAAGAGATCTTGACAGTCAGGTACCTAGGTATTTGGTAGGGCGCGAGATAGCTGCGTTCTCTCCTCAGAGTGCGCCTGTAGTCCATCAGGCAAATCTACTGTCAGCCCTCCTCAATCATCGAGCATCCCCATCGTCAATAGTCCAACCATCATTCGCCACTGGCCAGCCTCAATCGGCTCCTGCTCGGGCAGTTCTGATGTTGCTTCCTAACACTCGTCTACTGCCGTTGGGATTTTCAGTACCCAGCCTGGCCGCTGGTGCGACTGAGTTCAGTTTAAATGCCCTCAGCTCTCTGGCACAAGCAGCCCTTCAGCCTACCAACCCCCTAGCCGCAGCCTGGTGTCGTCTCTGCTTATCTGCCCTGTCACCCACACCTGACCATCGCTCACCTTGACCTTGGCCTTGGCCTTTCTGTTTGAATAGTCGATGCGGCCCGTAACACTGGCCGGCATGGACATTGCCTATAAGAATGGGCTCAGCCCTGAGCACCTCGGTGGCACCCATCTTCATGACACTCACCGGAATCGGCACTAGACCAAGCCTGCTTAACTACCTGGATAGGCAATGCCCTGCGAAGAATCGGTCACCACACCCATATCTCTATGCCCTTTGAATAACGCGGAAAATCACGCCTGGTTTGCCCCGGACCTCCTGTTTCTTAAAGCGAACCAAACAGTCAAGCAACGCACAGATCCTGAGCGAGAGGAGCCTATTGGCCGGGTGGCACACGACGGTTACCAGAGCTGGCAAAAGGCCTTTAGGAGTCGACTCGCCTGCTGGCTCAACATAATCACGGCGTCGATTGAGGTGCTGCCGGGAGGGCTATGGTTTTGGCAATTTGGATGTGGCAGGCCGGTCCGGTGATCTCTTTGGGGCAGCTTGTCCTTTGGCATGATGCGTACCATTGGCATCATCACGGTCTGCCTGAGGCTCTCACTTGGCACGATGTCTGCGAGTAAGGATCCTGACAAGATGGTTCTCTCGCTTTCTATCTGGAATGATGCGGATATACCTCTCGGCGCATCCAAGCCACCTCTTGCTTTACTCCGAAACCGATTTGACAATCACATATGCAACAAACATTCCCGAGTTACTCCGACAATGCAGACATGCCAAAACCTCGCAGGATCCCTCGCCCCAATGCTACACCTTCCCCGTCACGACGAACTGGCCCGTCTCGGTCCTCACCCTCCACCCAGCCCTCTTGAGCGCGGCCCCGACGTCCTGCCGCATGCGAGACACCCCGCCGGAGCTGTGCTTCCCCAGCCCCGTGACGACGGTGAAGCCCTCGCCGGACCGGGCCCTGCGCGCCCTGTCCTCGCCGAGCCCCACCCACCACTCCTGGGTGCGCTGGAGCGCGATGCGCACCCCGTCGGCGACGGGCACGCCGTGCAGGTCGATCTGGTCGCTCGTCGAGCTCCCGTCGACCAGCGCCTCGTACGCCTCGCTCTGCGCCGCCCGAGACCGCCCCAGCTGCTCGCGCGCACGCTCCGCCAGGACGCCTGCCACGGGGCGGAAGAGCGCGTCCGACTTGCCGCGCCGGTAGCCGCTGCGCGGCGGCGAAGGCTGCGCCGTCGTCGCGCGGGCCTCGGCTGCGTCGCGCGCCAGCTCGGTGTATGCCTTGCGTGGCTTGGCGGACTGGACCGTCTGCCACCCGGTGGGGGACGTGGTGGCGGCGTTGGACGAGCTTGATGATGGCATCAGCCGTGGGAGTGAGCTCCGCCGGGTGAGGGGCCGAGACGCGGCAAGGGAGGGCGAGGCTGGGCTGCTGGCTGCCTTGTCCTCTGCATCTAGGCCCAGAGGCTTGAGGCGGTACTCGACGTCGAGCGTTGCCTTACCAGCCTTGTCCTTTGGCGCCTCCGCTCCGGAGCGACCTGCATGGAGTCAGCGGGTTGTCCGGGACATCTCGTGAAGGTGGGGACAATAGGGGGTAGGCCGTGCATCACAGCATCGCAGCATCGCATAGAGGGCATTGATTGACTCGGGGGCGAGCTGGAGATCTATCCTTGCCTTTCTTGTGGCCAACATGGTCATCGTGCCGGAAAGCCCCATCAATTCCCCTTGGACGAAGGCCGTTTTCCTCCAAGAAGTGGGTGCTAAGCAGCTCCTCACAAGCCTTTGGGAAGTCACCGTCTGCCTTTCTGAGGGCGAACCTAATATCCATATCCTTGAGGAGAGGAAACATGGCTTTCAGCTCAGCTATCTTGCCATCCTCATCCAAGGCCAGGACGTCAGCATCCTGGAAGTCCAGCAACCGGAACTGCTCGGACAGGGTGTCACTGAGATCGGCCCTGGAGGAGACGTCGGTGCAGGGCTTGGAACCAGAGAGGGAGTGCGATGAGTTGGAGGCGGCAGGGCCCTCGAGACCTGCGAGGTCATCCGCGGCGCCGTCCACGCCGGCCGCGCTGAAGCGAGAGGCCTCTTCAGCTTCTGCGTCCTGCGACAGGCCTTGCAGGACAGCACGGGCCTCTCCGAACTGGGCGGTCAGGTCGTAGTCACCGACAATAGCAATGATGAGGGACTCGTCGAGGGCAGAGCGAAACTCATGCTTGTGAGGCATTAGCTGAGTCCTACATGCATGTTGGGGCTCTGGCTTACAACGAGGCTGCCCATCAGCGAGGCTTCACTGTCCCCCATGCTCCCACCACCACCGAGAAGCGGCTCGAGTTCAAAACCAAAGCAAGAGGTACAGGTCCGGGCGTTGATCGAGTGCAAGTGAGCAGAGACAGTGTTTCATTTCCGTGCGCTGGCGGGCTCACGTCCTTGGGGCGGTGGTGCGGGCCTGTCATAATCAGCGATGGGTTGTTGTTGTTTTGGGCAGCCATGCGAGCGTCGACACAGGGTCATGATTCAATTTTGAGGGTGCTTGGTTTGCTGGCCGCACAGGTGCCTGATGCAGCTTAGCGCGGGTTGGTCATCTGGATGATTGTGCTGTGCACTCTTGAGTCTCAGGCTGAAGTCTGCCCATGACGCGAGCCTGCTTGTCCTTGGTGTCTGCTGTGCATGAGAGGCATCATGGTTCTCAGTTCCATGACTTCAGCTGCTGGAATATGGATCGGCAGGGGGAGAGAGAGGAGGGATAAAATGGCCGGAAACGGTGATGCCTTGGGAGGACTCGCGAGCCTGTTGACAACCTAAGCATCCATGTGTTGTGCCCGCAGCCGGGACACCCTGACATGCACCTGGCCTACGTGGCAGCCGGCTACAAACCTACCAAGCACACTACGGCTGCTGATATTAAGCTCTCGTTGCATGTCAGGTCAGGCAGTCCAGCGGCGCCGGCGCCGGAATAAGGATCAAGAAACATGGACCATGGCTGACGCGGTCGTATTCCCCGCGGCCCATCAGATGCAGCCCGTTGCCAGCGCCGCGGGGGCCGTCCAGAGCTGCTCATGTCCCAGAGTTGTGCTATTTCTGACGCGAAGAAGGGGTCCGCGGACGTCACCAGGATCTACACCAGCACCCGGCAGTGGGTCTGGATCCACCCAGGAAAGGCGTCCGAAGCTCCCGGAGACGGACGCTGCGCACTGCTCTCGTAACACCAACGAACAAGCCTCTTCGGTAATCTGTAGACTGGACCAGCTGGATTATATGACCTGGACAGCGGCAGCGCCTGCCTGCTGCCACGGGCCATCAATGACTGCCTCAGTCCATCCGCTGACGACTCACCGGTGACCACATTGCTGCAGCTGTCCAGCTCATCAACACCACTGATATCACCGCCTCCACCACAGCAACCGTCTGCCGTCTGGGGTCTGGTGCGCAGCCCGTGACTCGCGAGGCAGGAGTGGATGTAAACAGGTCAACCTCGGGGGCTCAGGCTCACTCCCACTCACCCCCACTCGTATTGCTGGGGCCGGACAGGCTCATCTCGACAGGGAAGCCGTCCGTTTGGTGGCACTTCTCATCACCTTCCCTGCCCGCAGCAACCTTAGCAGCAGGTGGGCCGACATCATCCAGGCATGTCCTCCCGCGACCTCCCTATAAGCCGAGCTCGCCGCTGCCGTCCTAGCCTGTGCTCGTTCATGCGCCAGGCCTCTCCGGATTCTGATACGGGCAGCTGCTAGCCTCAAGGTGGACTGCAACAAGGCTCGCCATCTACGACTCGGCCTAGCATTGTTTCAGATGTCCTCACACCCACGGATCTGCGCATTGAACGAGGCTCCCTAGGCCCCGGCCCGTCACCTTGTCGCCGCCCGCCGTCTTCCTCCCGCATGCCTGCATAAAGATCAGCTTCCCCTGGTGTCCAAGGCACCTAGCAGCGCAGCACACTCGCCTCATTGTTTACAGCCCGGTTCCTACACCTGCTCATAATCTGTCCTGCCGGCGGTCCGCGCCGTGCGATCTTCACATCTGTCTTGCTCTGCCTCGTCGAACGAGGTCCGCGCCATCAGCACCGAGGACCAGCCACTTGGCCATCAAGCCCTGGCAAAGGGCGTGATGGCAACCGACAACAAGCACCCCTTTTGGGGTTACCCGGCGCCCGTCAAAGGGTGAGTGAGCCGGCATCCGGACGGGCCTTGGCGAGCAGCCACCCGTCATGGAATGAAGCCACCAACCCCGCAGACCTGGACAGGACAGAGGCAGGCGGCTGACGCAAACACAGGCCCGATGTTGCGTACAGGCCCGAGCGCAAATCGAACCCGGCCATGCGAGGATGGATCCTGATGCCGGCAGCGTATCTGCTCGAGCAGGTGCGCCCTCTCAGGGAGATGATCTGGTCAAATGCCGGCTTCTCGTCGCTGCGTAAGCTCCGCGAGAAGATCGAGAACTACGAGCCGCTGCATGATCCGACGGTGGTGCCCCTGGATCACAGCCTTCTCTCTCAGGCCAGCGGAGATGGGGACACGCACCTCAATGGCAATGGAAACGGGCACGGGAGCGGTGGCGCGCCACCACGGGAACCAGCAGACCCGGCCCCACGTACAGACTCATCCCCCCACAGCATCTCACTCACCAGCTACTACTCGGCCAAGACATATCGCGACCTGTACCTGAAGGGCGATCTGACGCCTACCGACGTCGCAAAGGCCATACTACCCCTGATCCGGCGAGACATCGAGCCCAAGGGGTCTCACCACCTCATCTTCTTCGACAGCAAGGCCGAGCTGGTCCTCAGGGCAGCCGATGAGTCCACCCGGCGCTACCGCGAGAGGCGCTCGTTGGGCCCGCTCGACGGCGTGCCGTGCGCCATCAAGGACGAGTATGACCTCGACGGGTACAAGTGTTGCCTGGGCTCCGTCAACGACTACACCGCCGAGGCCGCCGAAGAGGACGGCAGCATCACATCCTGGTGCGTCAAGAAGCTGCTGGAAGCCGGCGTCGTCATTGTCGGCAAGACGAGCATGGTCGAGTTCGGGCTTGACACGCCCGGCAACAACCCCATCTACGGCACCCCGCGGAACCCCTTCAACGAGGACTACTACACGGGCGGGTCCTCGTCGGGCACGGCGGCGGCCATCGGGTCCGGCCTGATCCCCATCGGGCTGGGCAGCGACGGCGGCGGGAGCATCCGCATCCCGGCGGGCTTCTGCAACATCTTTGGGCTCAAGCCGACGCACGCGCGCGTGTCGTTCTGGCCGAGCGCCAACCACTCCAACACGTGCGCCGTCAACGGGCCCATGGCGGCCGACATGGAGTCGCTGGCCATGCTCTTCCACGTCGTCGCCACGCCGCACCCGGACTCGCCCTTCGCCTTCCCCAGCGTCCCGAGGATCCCCCCTGCGGCCAAGCTGCTCGAGCAGGCGCCGCCCGGGAGGCCAAGGGTCCTCGGCATCTGCCGCGCCTGGTTCGACGACTGCGCGCCTGCGGTCAGGGAGCTGTGCGAGGGCATGGTAGACACGCTGGTGTCCAGGCACGGCTACAAGGTGGTGGACATCCAGATCCCGTTCCTGCCGGAGGGCCAGTTCGCGCATGCCATGACGGTGCTGACGGATGCGGCGACGCTGTTGCCAAAGTACGACAACCTGACCTTTGCGAACCGGTAAGTCCCCTGCTACCTGTTGTTCTCTTGGTATGAGACCACAAGGACACGCATCGCTGACCACAGACCTCCCCGCGCAGCATCCTCCTGGCCCTAGGCCGCACAACCCCAGCGACGGACTACCTCCTCGCCCAGAAGCTGCGGCGCTGCCTGGTGTCGCACCTGTCGTACCTGTGGCGGCAGCACCCAGGGATGCTGATCATCACGCCGACGACGGCCTGCGCGGGCTGGCGGATCCGGGACGGCGGCGGCGAGCTGAAGGTGGGCATCTCGGACGGCGACAAGACCATCGAGACGATGCGCTACGTATGGCTGGGCAACTTCTGCGGCCTGCCGTCCATCAACGTCCCCGCGGGCTACGCGAGCCCGGACGCCGGCGGCAGGGGAGAGAGGGTCGCGGACAAGAGCACCGTGGGCAAGATCCCTGTCGGGCTCATGGCTACGGGCGAGTGGGCTTCCGAGGAGAGCCTGATCAAGTTTGGCGCCGAGGCCGAGAGGGCTGGCGCCGAGTGGCGGGAGAGGCCCAGGGGGTGGGTTGACGTTGTCGAGCTGGCTAGGAAGGCGAAGTAGAAACACTTTTGGGGGGGGGGGGATATCCATTCCGCGTGTTTTGCTTTGGTTGCAAAAGAGAGGTCATTCCTTTACAGATACCACGGGGCTTAGACAACAGGCGTCAATGTGGGCTGTGCTTTGTTACATATATATATACATATATATGTACCTAGGTATATATATATGCCGTACCACAATCCCTGCTCCACTGATGAGAATCAAGGAGTTGTGCATCTGAATAAAGGGCGGTGCATTTATACATGGATGCTACCTCATTATTTCCGCTTCCCAACCTGGGTTCCTTCTTGGGAGGCCATCAGCTCACCACAACGGAATGGTCACCACCCTCCACGCCCTCGACTACAACCGTGTCGAATACCAGGCCAGTCTTCCTAAACCACCCCGTCCGGACCTCCTCCCCGTCCACCACCACAGCCGGCTTGCTCCCCTGCTGCACAACAGGCAGAAGGTCCAGTCAAAGACGAGCCCAACGACGA
>NQMI01000017.1:61502-117993 GCA_002270565.1 Stenocarpella maydis
CTTCTTGGGAGGCCATCAGCTCACCACAACGGAATGGTCACCACCCTCCACGCCCTCGACTACAACCGTGTCGAATACCAGGCCAGTCTTCCTAAACCACCCCGTCCGGACCTCCTCCCCGTCCACCACCACAGCCGGCTTGCTCCCCTGCTGCACAACAGGCAGGACCAGCCTCCCCGCCGTGCCAGCGGGCGTGCTCACGCCCGCACTATACCCAGCCCCGTCCGCCGCCACATCCCACCGGGCCCGGAACTTGCCCAGCGCCGTCACGAACCCGCCCTCGGCGAAGCCCAGCCCCCCAAACTGCGGCGCAAACAACCACGCGCTGCCCGCGCGGGCCGTGACGCTCAGCCCCAGCACGAACTCGGTCAGCGCGCTCGTCGGCCCCGACGACCACCCGTGCGCGTGCGAGACGTAGCTGAAGTCGCCGCCGTACCCCCTGCCCCAGCGGTACCCAAACGTGCCGTCGACGAGGTACCCCTCGACCGCGGTGCTCTGCGTGCCGTTCCCGTTGGCCAGGTACCACCCCCAGCTGGTCCTCACCAGGTCCAGCGCCCGGGCCGTCTCGCCGGCCGCCAGGTGCGCCTGCACCTCGAACGACGAGACGAACGGGCTGATGTTGCCGGGCAGCTCGGGCGCCTCGGCGCCGAGGGGCGTCCAGTTGTCTGTCAGGCGCGACGAGATGGCCCGCGCCGCGGGGGTGCTGGGGTCGACCACGCCGAAGACGACGGCCATCGAGTTTGCGTCCTGGGGGTGCAGCGCCGTGGCTGTCGCGTTGTCCCTGAAGGCGCCGTAGGCCGCGTCGAAGCAGTGCGCCAGCGTGGCGTTCCGGAGCGCCGCGGCGCGCCTGGCCCACAAGGCCGGGAGGCCGGTTGTGCTGCTGCTGCTGCTGCCGCCGCCGCCGCCGCCTTCCCGCCAGGCCGCCAGCTCTGCGCCGGTGGTGAGCGTGCGGTACAGGATCATCTGCGCCGAGGACATGTTGAACCCCGTCTGCCAGCGGGCCCAGTCGCGCGTGCCCGTGACGTTGAGCAGGCCCGACGACGGCTGCACCTTGGCGTGGATGTAGTCCATGGCGGCGCGGTACCCGTCCCAGTTGCGCGCCAGGAAGCCCGTGTCGTTGGTGTAGAGCACGTAGTTGTACGTCCCAATCATGGTCCACATGTGGTACGTGTCGCTGCCCTGTTGCAGCAGCGGCGGGCCCGCCTCGGGGAAGGAGCCGTCCCTGTTCTGGTGGTCGTACATGGCCTGCAGGGCGTTGCGCACGCTGTCGAGGTCACCCACGCTCACGAAGGTCGAGGGCACCGCGATGCCCATGTCACCCGGCCACACCGCGCGGTCGCGCTTCGCCCCGTCGACAATGATCGTGTCCCCCGGGCCCAGGGTGCCGTTGTTGGCCCAGCTCGTGTCGACGAAGGGGACCCAGCGGCCGGTGTTGACGGGCACGGCGTTGGTCTGGAGGGTGTATGCCCCGCTGTACCAGATCTTGTTCAGCAGCTCGTCCGAGCTGTGGAAGTAGCCCTGGTAGGCCCGGAGGTTGGACCACGTGGGCTGGAAGCCGATCTCGAGCTCGATGGAGGAGACGTCCGCCGATGCCGACCCGGATATCAGGAACAGCGTGAGGTAGCGGAAGCCCCCGCGCAGCTTCTCGTCGGGCATGGTGTAGGTGACCGCCCCTGCGCCGGTGAAGTTGGAATAGATGGCCCCATCTGGCCCGGCAAACTTGCCATTGGACGAGTCGGACCATTCTCCGATCCAGTTCTTCGCCTCCGTAAAGGCCAGTCCAACCGCGCCACCCCCGGCCCCGGAAGCAGTGTACTTGAGCGTGACGATCCCGCCGACCTCCTTGCCGAAGTCAAGGACGAGTTTCGACCCGTTTGTGGCCAGGTGGGCGGATCCGTTCCAGGACGATATGACGGTCCCGTCAGCGGCGGACAACACAGTCCTTGGGCAGACGGTCCGTGACTCTGGCGCGAAGTTGTTGGCGTCCCATTTCCCGGGGAACGCGGCCTCGGAGGTGGTGCTGCAGGCCGTGTCCCGCCAGCAAGACTGGCCGGCAGCGGTGGAGGCCACGAGGCCAATGAGTAAGGTCAGGGCCATGGTGTTGAAGCTTCTTTGTCCGGAGGCATCCAAGGACGCAACCAGCTTCTGTTATTTACCATTCTTGTCGTGCTACCCCGGTCGACCTCTTTCGGTGGCGCTCGGTTTTGGCCTTGGTTTCCGCATTGCTCGGTGCATTTGGGGACCGAGACGTGGTTGACAATTCGGGGATCTCCAGTGTGGGCAAACCTGCACATGCTCGTTTTCTTTGTGGATTACAAGGGTGAAGGAACCGGAGGTCACTCATGATAGACGGTAGCCTGTCGAGTAGCCCCTCTGGGGAAGCTGGAGAAGCTGGGGAAGACCCCTGAGATCCCGGATGCGCGGGGACGAGGCTCGCTACAATTATGCCGAGACTGCGTATATAAGCAGGGGCTCGATTGCCATAGACAGACAGCTCGGGGGCTCGGGTTCTTCTCCTCAGCCTTCATTTGCATCAGTATCGATTCGAGCTCCGCGACGGGAACACGCGGGCCTGTATATGCATGACTTTTCCGGCTGCCAGTTGATCTTGCTAGCCGCTAGTTCCTTGGGTGCCTGTAGGTAGTCTGCTGAGGCTCCTACCAAGATCCCGCTTGATCGTATTTCGGCGGGGTAGAAACCCCATGACAAGAGGTGTCGATCATGCGGTGTAATCTCATCCGTGAGAAACGCAGTTTTGAATTCCAGCATCGGCTTTTTGAGCTCGAGTACCTAGGTACCTATACCCGCTTGGCACCGGTGAAGGTGCATCAGAGAACCTTGGGAAGTATACTAATTCGTCTCAAATATGGGCCTTGCCGATCATCCGTAAACCTTACGATGCACTACGGAGTATACGCTTTTCAACGGCAAGGGCGACGAACGCCTGATCGGGCCCATGAGTCCGGGCCGCCGAGGACGTGGTTGACACTACTTCCAATGCTCGGTCTCGTACAAGACCCATGCATAACCATGCGTCCTGATGTGCTGCGAGCGTTGCAACCCCCCTCACCTCCGCCCTTTTCAATGCTCCTGCCTCCGAGGACTTGACTCATCGGACTTGCGTGTGTGGCATCGTTGCGCACGGTATTGCGGGGGTATGAAGTGTACGCTGTAGTCAGGCGTCCGGGTGGTGTTGATGCCGGGAGTGGGGTCGCAACTCGAGGATACCTAAGTAGGTATGTGTGCTGCCACCATATGATTACCATTTTATCTACCTTGTGACGGATCGCCTGTCCATATCGGAAATCTGGTCAATGATGCAGTCCCCTCCAACATCCTGACGGATAACAGTTAGTCAGTCGACTTCAGGCTGACGCCTCTGGTGACATAGCTCAAGCTACAGTGCTCCACGTATTAATATGTAGTCATCTGGGGCACTCGGAGACGACGAAACATCTCCACCAACAAACGTCCAGGTGGCAATTCCTTGTGCCCGTTGTGTTTCATCATCTCATCCCAACATTCTCATGATAGTCATATGAGCGCATGGTAATCATAAATGCCGCGCAACTGGGAACACTGTTATTGCCAAGCCCGGATCTGCTCGACAAGTCCGCCCTATCCCACGGGATTGGCCCCTTCGGCCTCACTACCTCGAGTTCTGGCAAGCCTCCCTTCGAGGCTGCGCAGCGTTTTCCAGCAGACCCCGATGAACTCACCTTGTTTTCAGCTTATGACAGGCTCTTCCCAGCCACACACGCCGGCCATGCGAGGGTTGGGGGCGGCAGGCCGTAGAGGCTTGATTCTTCGGAAACCGGAACCGTGAGAAGCCTGACTCTGGCCTGGGAGCCCCTGCATTGACCATCTCGTCTCATCGCCCCGAATAACCTCAGCCCTAGCGTTTCTACTTCCAGTCTTTCAGACCAAAATCTCGGCGGACACTCGCAACCTTTGTCTTCGGGCCCTCAGGGCCCCAATCCATACTAAGTGTATAAGGCTGCAACAATCTGGAATGGCATCCCGCTTTCAGGCCGCATGTGCCCAGCCGGCCCACGCTGTTGGGTTACATTCCGGCGCTGGATACCTCGCTATTAGTCACCTTTGATCTCTCTCCTCAAAACTCTCCGCGGTGATAAACTAACATTTGAAAGCATCTGGACGCTCTTCGTTACTGAACCTCGACTCGGCCATCTCATCCTGGCATCCATCCTGCTGTTTGCCCCTGAGCGGCTCAGTTAGACCATCTCAAACAGCCAAGCCTAACAAGACTGTCCATAGCTCTGGTCAGGTGAACGTGGAACCCAACGGCGAGGCCAGACTGTGTCGGTCCATCAAACCCTGAACCATGCCTCCCGCGTGCGGCCAGCTGGGAGTGCCTGAACTACGATTCGAATTCAGACTGCTTTGACCGTGGTCTTGGCATCTTCAACCAAGCACCCCTTCGGCCCCTGAGGGCTTGTTTGGTAGCACTTCAGACAACGACGAAACCAGGTCTTGAAGTCAATATTGGCTTCGTCATCCAGACCTGCGGGTGCGAGGCGGTATAGAGTTCTAGTATCTTGGATGACATGTCGGGAACGTCTGAGGCCGACAATTAGTCCAGTCGACTCGGAATACTTGTATAAAGAGACCCAGACTCTATTCATCAGCACGAGGCTGTCTATACTCCTGCCGTCATCATCATTCATTAGCTTCATTACATTCTTCCTGAGTGCAGGCACATTCGTTCTTTTCTGGGTTCTCCAATACTTGCTTCTGGACTGGACGATCTTTTCTGTTTAATTAACTAGTTAACACTATTTCCGACCTTCTTTTGACAAGATGAAGTCTACCGCAATCATCTGTGCCTTCTTGGCCATCGCTGCCAATGCTGGTCCGATCAGGCGCCAGGCCGCTGGAGGTAAGTGAGGACCGCGGGATTCCATCTTTTTGGGACGTCCCATATTGCATTTGTCTGCGGCCACAAGCAGAGATTGAGTGTCGACTCATACCAGCCCAGTTCGTGATCTGACATATAGAACAGGTAACTTGCAGACCTTCACCGGTGATCTTGGCGGAGCAACCGCCCCTGCTGTAAGCTACTCCTCCCTTTACGACTCCGGAAGCGTCTCGAATCTCCTTTTTTTTTTCTTTTTTTCTTGTCTGCGCTTCCCGCGTACTGACTATGCGCCTTTAGGTTACCAACGTGGGCGGCAACAGGCCCTTCGAGGTCAACGGCGTCACATTCCAATCCGCCGCGGCCGCTCTTGACCGCTCGTGCGCCATCCAGAAGAACGCCTGCGCCAATGCGGCCAACTCAGGCGCCGCGGCCGATGTCGACGTCGCAGACTGCGAGGCTCAGGAGCAGGAGTGCTCGCAGGCCGCCGAGGCCTCCGCAGCAGGTTCACAGGACGACCAGGCCGCTGATGGGGCCGCTGCCGACAAGAACAACGACGGCCAGGCTGCCGCTGATGATGCCGATGCCAACGAGGATGCAAAGGATGCCGACGCCAATGGCGGCCAAGATGCGCAGGACGCGAATGCAGATGAGAAAGCCCAGGCTGGCGCTGGCGATGCCAATGCGGACCAGAATGCCGAGGACAACCAAGCAGCGGCCGGTGATGCTGCAGCAGGTGCAGTTGTCCTCCCAGACGGGCGCATCGCTCAGGATGCCGCGGCAGAGGACTTCAACGTGCTGGCGAGCCCCTTCAAGTCCGCAGTGGTCAAGGGCGACGGCCTCGAGTTCAGCGACGTGATCACCTTCCCGGACATTGAGCCGTCCATCTTCGACGCTGCTGGCAACACCAAGGCGTTCGAGATCAACATCAACGACCAGTCCATCTTCGTGCCCGAGGGCCAGGCGCCCCAGGAGGAGTTCCGGCGCGCGGACCTGCTGCCCAGCATCGCTTCGACTCTGAACGATGTCGCCACTACCGGGGTCAAGACGATGCACTTCTCGATCCAGCAGGATCCGGCCAAGCCGCTAGCCCTGACCACCAACGAGTACCAGGTCGCGTTCCTCGAGACGGCCGACTTTGAGAGCCGCATCTTTGACGTCCGCGTTGGCACCGGTACCACTAGCCCCAGCCTTACGGGCGAGAATATTGTCGTCCTGGGCCGCTCCGGTGATAACCTCCAGGAGATGTTCGTCGCCCCGTTCTCGGCCGACATGCAGAACTTCGCCGTGACCCTGGACTTTGACCAAAAGTAAGCTGAGCACGCCTTCCCTCTCCCGACCACCCGTGCCGTGAGCGGACAAAATATCACCACTTGCACAGTGGAAGGCTAACGTGTGTCCGCAACAGCACCATGCAGGTCTTCCACAGCACCGGCCAGGAACCCCTCGCCCAGGTCACGGAGGCCGTGGCCAACGACAACTCGGGCAACGGCGAGTACCACTTCGCGCTGCTCAAGCTGGCCGACGCCCAGGGCCAGCAGGCGGCCGGCATCGACGAGGGTCTGAGCTTCGCCGGCATCTTCATGGAGGACTCGGCTGACGGCACTGTCACGCTGCAGTAAACCTGAGGGCTTGCAGGAAAATTGTCGCGAGGCATGTGAGGCACATTTTGGCCAGGGCTCACAAGTAGGGAACATTTGGCTTAAATTATTCTTGCTGTTTTTTGGATTCACTACCCAACTGTAGACAGAACGCGAAAGTGACACCCGAATTATAGTAGAATCTGTGGCCCTCGACGCTGTTCCTGGAATAGTGCGTAACGATCCTATCCTCCTTACAGTGGATCTCCGTTAATTCAATAGGGCGCTGTTTCGGACCATTTCTTGGTTTAGTCAACAAATTCTGTTTAGTTCCCAAATTCCTCGACCCAATTACCCAAGCAATTTATTCCGCGACTCGCTGTGATCCGAACATGATGGACCGGCCGATTGACTCCCGAGGTCCCAGGTCTTCCGTTGGTTGAATAGCTGTGCTTGGCATCTCCCCCGGGGTGGGCAACCTTTGTGTCTGTCTCACTTATTGTCCCAGTCTTTTTTTCCTATAGCTTTCACTTCGTCTTCCTGCTTGCCGTTTTCCTCAAGCCCCTCCAACCCCCCCCCCGCTTTTTTTTTTTTTTTTTTTTTTGGTCAGTTTCTTTCGCGTCAACGCTGCAGTGGTTTATGTAGGTTGTCATCACTCCCACATAGTCGAGTTGGAACTGGTGCTTGTATGACAAAGCAGGTGGTCCCTCCTGCTCTTTTCCCTCTCCTCCTCCTGGGAGAGGGCTACCTTGTCCAGGGCAACGATTTGTCTCAAGATACCTGCCCACTCTTTGTGTGGTCCAGATTTCCCTTCCGTCCGGCTTGTCCCCGTGGTACCAAGCTTTTCGAGTGGCGACGTTGACCAGACGGTCCCGAGCCCACTCTGTGTCCGCGACGCCTAGGTCCAGCACGGCCTCGAGGACAGCGATGGAAGCCGTGGGCCGGAACGCCAACATCATCAGCTTGTCCTTGAGGTATGGCAGATCCTCCTCGCTCTTGGCCTGGAATCGGGGGCGAGCTCCTATTTCCAGGGGGATGAGGAGGCAATCATCCGACCTGCTGTGGTAATTCCGGGATGTCACGAGGTCGAGGGGGTACTGGACGGTTCTCTTTGAGCTCGTGACCATGTGGCAGGGATGGTAGAGTGAGACGCCATTTCTGACAAGTCTTCTTATGTCATCTTCATCGCCGAAGTGGATTGTGGATCCCAATTCTGTGGCGATGCAGTTGTCTGGGTTTTCAGAACTACTCAAGAAGCACGAACCGCCTGAGAAAGGACATGGGGACCAGGATAATAGTCTGTCAAGCGCGGAATGGATGCGGTTTGCCTGAGGGCCCTGCATGTTGGATATGTCCTGGGGGGGGGGGGGGTTAGCCATGCCTTTTCTCGAGTTGAGGATAGGGTGACGCCGACTTTATGGAGTAGAGGAAGTCGATAGAAGATAATGGTGATTGAAAGTATTGGAATATCTCTGCGTTAGGCAAAGTCTTCAAGTGGTTGTTTGGGTAGGAGAGTGAGAGAGAGTTGTGGGTATGGAAAATCAATGGTGGTATACCAAGGTCGTGTTTTTGTGCGTGTGGTAGAACAGGTTCTGACTTCAAAAGTTCTGGGGCTTGAAGGGGGCGCACAAATTTATATAACTACAAGTTCATGTTTACAGCACTATTATGAATTCTGTCCAATTCTTTGCAACTAACTCAGTAGTGGGTAGTATAGCATGGAAGAGCTGTGCGAAGTCGAATTGTTTAGTCTGGGCTCTAAAAATCATGCACAAGTCGATTTAGTAGACAGCCTATGTAGCGGGCAAAGCTTAGAGGTCAATGAGACGGGGCGTAACATAGTTGACAAGATAGAAGGCTAACGTTAATTAGCTGGCCTGGACTACAAACAGCCCAAATATACGCTGTGCTTGTGTCTCGCCAAGGGTTTATAAGCAAGAATGTATTAAGCCCTCACAAGCATCCCTAGAGTGATCAATTCTGGGGAGCTTATGCCAGGTCACAAATTGGATATAGCCTGTGGCCTATGGGAAGCCACTTGACTCCCGCTGGCAAGCGAGGAATACTAGACAAACACGAATATTAACTATGGAGCTTGAGGTAGATTTCTAGTATTCGTGACATTATTGGCATATACAAGAACATGCGTAGGTCAATAATTAATTACGGCTCAGCCTCTCCAACAACTGTGGCTCGGGGAATAGGTTTGTGGCTGTGTTCATAAGAGCAAGCTTCCGTCCCAGCTGGTTCAAAGGCCCCTCACAGCCCGTCTTGAGGCCAGGCCATGCATCTGTAGGTAGATGAGATATTAGTTTTGATTGAATTACTCAGCTCAAAAGATTTTGCATTTTAGCTGGTCTCGATTTTTAGACTGTTCCCACGGAACTGGGAACAAAAAGCTAATCTAACTCAGGAGACTGACTGACCAACATGCGCTATCAGATTGGCTAGCCCACCCGTGCACGGCTACTAGCCCATAGTATATGCCTACCTAGGTGCCTTGCGAGGCTGTTCGACATGGCTAGGAATGTTTACATAACAGCATCCATACTACGTGACTACACTCAAGATACTAGTTAGTATTGTGTATAATTGACGTTCAGAGCCTGGAAGTCTAGGAGGCACAGGCACCTGACTCCTAAGATGCCCCGGTTGCCCTTGTCTTTGGCAGGCATACAAAGGTATACACCCTAGGTATGGAAACCACGGAAGCATGCAATTTTCCGGCGGGCAGCTGAAGTCAGGCTCTCGCGGAAGCATCGAGCACAGCATGATGTGTGCATCCCAGGTTTTTGTTCGGACAAGGTTAGGCGCTTCCTCACAGGCGCCGGACATGGGCAACCAGTAGCTCATATCGTGGCACCCAGAGCAGAGCCACAATGAGGAGGGAGTGTAGGACAGACAAGGGCAGGGCCATTAGTTGGTGAAATGATGAGACAAGAGGAAGTGTTGCTCATGTGTGACACTACTCATGGAGGTCATCGGTAGTTAGAGCAGCTGCAAGGTGTGGTTGGTCGGGCGCGGTGGTCTCGGTGCAGTGCCTGGATTCAAATACTAAGAAGGCTGTGATTATGATCAACCATTTACATCTATGAGTTGTTTCGCATAATTCAAATCTGAAACCACAACAAAGTGTTGTCAGGTCCTTGAGCAGCGTGTCCGTACCGGGAGCCGTATTGAGGAATGCTGCTTGCCCGAGGATTGCTCTTCAAGACGTTGTTTGAGTCCCGCGGCACACAAATAATTGCTAGCCTGCGGGCAAATAAGAAGGCCGTATGGGGATGTGCTCGCAAGCAGGCACATGAAGCGCTTAAGAGTGAGTACCTAGGTAGTATTGCAAGACCTTTTTGGCTGGCTACGTACTTAGATATTTAAGCTTTTTTTTTAAAAAAAAAAGTGGATCGCGTGTAAAGCGACGAGTTATCTTTGACTTTATGAGGCCTCGCGTGGCAAGACACTGACAAGTTACGTGTAGAAGTGGGCTGGCTGTAAGTTGACCCTGGGCTAATACGTCACTTAAATAGACCGGTATAGGTTAGGCATAGCCACGCGGAGCCGAATGGCTGGTAGCCCGACGACTGCCAGGCCGCTTTGATGCTTGAATTTGGAGGATGGCGCCGAGTTAATCCTGGCACTGCCAGGGTGAGTTTTAGGTCCAGTGATGGCATGCAAATGCATAGTGTAGATGCTGTGCAGAGTCTTGTCGGGACTATGCGAACCGAATGCTGATTTTGAGTCCTGCTGCTGCTGCTGTGTGTGTGTGTGTGTGTGTATCGGGCAATCAAGTAAGCCCGCCTCATTACCCTCTTATCTCTCTCCCTCTCGAGCGCGATCTCACACTCACCTACCACAACCCTCATTCCAGTATCTGCCCTTCTTCACCCTGCAGGTGGCTGCCGCCGGCACGAAGGAGGGAGGGGTTCTCCAGGTTGGAAAGAATCAATCAGAATCCCTCATCATGGATTGGGACGGCGTCAAGTTGGTGCGAGTGACGGTTCCAAGGGCGCTAATGCAGCCGTTCCAACGTTACCACTGTTTCTGGCGCCTTTCTTTGGGGGGGGGGGGGCGGCAGTCTTTGGGTCGCTGTAGAGAAGGGGGACGGTCCAAGGGGGGGAAGGTACCGAGGTACACAGAAGGGCCATCCTACCACAGTAAGTATGGCCAGTACAATGGGTGGTGGGTGGTGGCCCTACCAACCAAGCCATGCCCCCTTTCAGGGCCGAAGAAAGACGGACGGAACAAGAGGCAAGGCTACCAGCAGAGCAAAATGGGGCAGAGGTCAAAATCCACACACAAGACAAGACAACAACCACCACCGCCACCACCGATCTGACCACGACGGGCGCCCCCTACCTCGGTCTTCTTCCACTTTCCACGACGACGAGCCTGTCAACCGCAGAGCCCTACTCTGCTGTATCGTCCTTGTTTTATATTTTATTTGTTATTGCTCGCATACGCATCGCTCCAGCAGCCAGTGTCAGCATCAGCCATATCATCAAGCTGCCCAGGTGCGCAGCAACACGCAACACGACGCCGCCCTCTCTCCCGCCCTGTTCTGCCGGCTCTCGGAGAGGCCAAACTGGTGGTGAACCGAGACCCCTGGTCGACTCTCTACTGGCCGAACCAAGCCGGAAGAGCCCAAGCCCCTACCGCTTAAATCGACCATTACGCCCCTCCACTAGAGCCCGAATCAGATGCGACGAGACACGCCGACAGCCCGGTCAGGTCCACTCAATTGTTTCTTCTCCTGAATCGTACCCTATACCGTCCGTCGCTTCAACCACACGGCACCGCTGTACTACTCTGCCTCGCTCTGCCCTGTTTGTACCATTCCGTGCTGCTTGTGCTTGTGCCTGTGCTTGTGCCTGTGCCTGTGCCGGCTGGCTCACCTTCGCCCTCACCCTAGAGCCCTAGACCTCGCCCTCGCCCTCGCCCTCGCCCTCGACCTCGGACTCGAACCCGACAACTCTGACCGACACGTCCGCCTTCCTGTTTGAGAAGTCGCCACCCCAGCAGCCCTCCCACGTCCTCCGCGACACGCCCTCCCTCAACCCAGAAGCCCCAGACTGCCCGTCCGGAACCACACCACACCACAACCACAGGAGCATCGCCTGGGTTCTGGGTTCTGCTGCCTAACGAACGGGCCTGATCGAGGCCTATCCTCGACCCCAGATGATGGTGTGTATTCCCGCTCCCCCCCAGGCTCGAAATGCGGTATCTGCCCGCATCGAGCAACGCCATGTTACCTCACCGGGCGGCCCAAAAAAAGTCCCGCCTCAGATGACACCACTGGCGATCTACCCAGCGCGCGGCTCCATGGACGAGACATCTACAGTCCTTACCCCAGGGGACCAGCTGGCTGACACATGTTGTTCACCTCCTCAGACCTCATCTAGGCCCCGCGAAGTTGGCGCTAGCTTTGCAGCACGACGTGGCCATGCCAACACGCTTTCGATATCTGACCCGAGCCACCATGTCACCGAGGCTATAGGCACACTGTATGGCTCTGACGACGAATCTGACGTCGAGACGCGAGATCACGGCAAGAGCCGCCCCTTGAGCTTTCTCTCATATGGAGACGACCACGTGCCGGGTGCCGCCAAGACTGTGGACGGTGCCCAGGAGTCGAGGCAGCCGCTTCAACGGTCCATGTCGGACAACACGCACGCGGCCTCTCACGATGGCAGCCCGGCTCCAACCCTGTCCCAGCTCACAATGCCGCTCCAGCGAAGTCAATCGCACGAGAACGGCCCTACGTCGCCCGGCGGTACCATGCCCCCCATGTCCCCCACGCCGTCCTTGCGGGATATGCAAGCAGCCGAGTCCTCCATGCCCATGACCAACATCGACAACCCAAACGACATCGCTCAGGAGCTAAGCAACTTGCAGGCGTTGCGCCGCATGTCCATGGACGTCGTACACTCGAGTGACCCAGACCTTATGCCATTCCAGGGCATAGTGCCCATTCCTGCCATAGCACCAACCGGCGACGATGACGAGGCCGATCCGTCAAGGCTGCTCTGGGTTCCCGCCAACGTGCACCCGGAGCTGGCGCCAGACCAATTCAAGAATTTCCTCGAGAGGAGGGTAAACTCCATCAAAAGGAGATCTGGGGAGTCCATCTTGGCGTCGGGTGACGGCATGCACCGTACCAACTCGTCGAGCCTGAGGCGGACCAAGTCCAAGCTGTCTAGGCAGATAGACAACTCTGGTGGCCGTGGAGGCGAGGGCTATGTGGACGGGTCTGAAAGGCTGGTACGGCAGAGATCGGTCGAGGGCTATGCAACGCCGGAGCTGAGCCTGGACGAGCTGGTCAGCGATCCCGCGGCAGCTGTTCAGAAACTGGCACAGGAGGCGTCCGAGGGCACAGGTCCCGGTGACATGCCCATCTTGCCAGTCGCACCCGGGATGGGACTCCGACGTTCGACCCGTACACAATACCGAAAGAGCGGCAGCATGCGCAACGACCGTGCCCCCTTTTCAAAGCGCATAGCCCACAGACCGGCAGACAGCCAGGACGAGCCTCTACCGCAGATGCCCAAGGCCGATGCCCCACCCGGCCATGGCCTTTCCCGGGTGCAATCCGAGCCACCAAGAACCGAGAACTTCTCAAGGCCCCAAAGGTCTGTTAAGCGACAGCAAGGCTTCACAAGGGAGGCAGCGTCACCGATCGAACCCCCGACGGAGCAGCCCTTCGATGATGATTCATACCAAGCCCACGGCAGAAGCTTTTCTGAGCAGTCAGACGTGCCAGAGATCATCGAGACTCCGCCGCCGGTAGAGCACCCAGAACCGCCAATCCAGTTCCCGGAAAGGTCCTCTTCGCAGAAGAACAAGGTCCAGATTTCTCAGGACCAGACACCGCCACCACAGCAGCAGCACCACCAACAAGACAGAGTTGGAGAGCAGCAGACGAGCCGTGCCACCAGACAAGCACCATCTGGCCGACAGGGCGTGACCCCTGTATCTCTCGACAACGTCCCCGGGCCGACCCAGACGATGAACGATATCACAGGCCATCCCGCTGCGATCCACGGACCCAGTGGCACGCGGACCGACAACCTTACCTTTATACCGACCTTTACCGATTCTGACAAGAAGAAGAGCAAGGATAGCGATAGCGAGTCGACCAGGTCAAGCAAGGGCTGGAAATGGTTCAAGAGCGAGGACAAGCAGAAGAAGGAAAAGGAGAAGGACCGTGAAGAACAGGCGAAGAAGTCCAAGTCGAAAGCAGCAGCCGAAAAGCCCCACGAGAACGCTAGGTTGGATGTCCTCCAAAGCTCCATCGAAAACGTAGTCACCAAGGGCCGCGAGAGCTTGCTCCTGGACCGTGACACAATTGATAACAAACTGCAGGAGGAGCGCAAGAAGGAGAGCAGCCGAAAGTCCTCTGACGGCAGGAAAGACAAGGACGGGTTCTTTGGGTCCATATTTGGAGGCAAGAAGAAGTCAGACAAGGACACTCCAAGCAAAAAGCACCAGCAGCGCGCGCTCTCACCCGAACCACCACCAAGGGTGCTAAAGCCCGACGTGGATTACCCCTACACGCGATTTCCCCTACTCGAAGAGCGAGCCATCTACCGCATGGCACACATCAAACTTGCTAATCCCAAGCGGAATTTGCTGTCCCAGGTGCTGCTCAGCAACTTCATGTATTCTTACCTGGCCAAGATCCAGGCCATGCACCCTCAGATCCAAGTGCCTGCGTCGCCGCAGCAAAAGCGCATGGAAGAGGAGAGGCGTCGCAAGGAGCAAGAAGCCCAGCAGCAAGCGTATATGGAGCAGCAAATGTCTCAGCAGTCGGCCCAGAACAGCATCGACCAATACAACTTTGAGTACCATCGGGTAGGCACCGAGCACCCAGCTGAGCATTGATTTACAGCCGAAGTACCACGTGCTAACGCGCGGCATAGTCCTCCAACTCGTATGGTGACTCGGAGCACGAATATGTCGATGAAAATCAGGAGCCGTACGACTACGAGCAAGGTCGGGGCCAGGGCTACGATGGTCAGGGCCAGAACGGCGGCTATGGATACGGGCACGATGCTTACGGGCAGCAGCAGCAGCAGCAGCAGCAGCAGCAGCAACAACAACAACAACAACAACAGCAGCAGCAGCAGTATTATGATGGCCACGATCCGCAACGGCGCCAGGATGACAACGATATGTGGTGACCTGGCCAGGATGGGACTTCTGGAATGAAAAATATCCCACGTGCTGCCCCAACCTGTACAAAGCGGAGATATGTGCGCTTTTGATCAAGGCGAATGGCCGGCGTGAAAGCAAATATTGCAATATAAAAAAAAAAATAACATCTGCATATGAGCATGGAGTTTCCGGGATGCGTGTGACTGGCATGGCTGCTGGGAGGGAAACTGGGAGGCCGCGCTTCTTCACTTTCAATTCCTAGATGTCTTCTTGGTTTATTTTATCTCTCCCCGATTTGTACAACATATCCCATACAGTGCGAAAACGCGGCCCTTGCGAGAGTCGGAACAGTCGAATCAAGAAGTTATATGATTACGGGACGAGCAGCGTCCTTGGCCAGCATAACCTCGCGGGCCAAGGGGAGCAGACTGGGTGCGCCTGTTTTCCGTTTGACCCAGGAGAGGAATCGAGTCAGCTGATCTGAGGCAATGAGGTTGTTTCCATTGCTTTGCGCACGCACACCGCGCGATGAAAAGCGCGGGTGGCATGGGCGTGGGCCATAATTGTATGATATATTGCATCGCTCTTGTGCTCTGTATTCCAGCTAAGAGGGAATGAATGTCATACATAGACCTGTGACCCACCCTCAAAACGCTTCACGTTGTTCCCAGTACGGTTACTACTCCTTGGGGCGAATTTGGATAGTCCCGGACAAGCACGATCCTTCGCGGACCTACTGGAGATCTGCTTGGTGGGCGGGAGTACTTCCCTTGTGGGAAAGGCTTGTCTTTCGTCACCCGGTGCTAGCAGAAATGCAGCTGAATGCTTGGTTTCGCGGTAGACACTAATAGTTATGTGGGAGCCAGCGAGAGACAGAATCTGGGCAGGGGACCGCATTGGGGCTGTAATACCGCCTGGCCTGGGACTGCTCCTTACGGGGCGCCAACCTCTCTCACTCTCTCTCTATCTCATGCCGTAAGGAAATAGGCTCTAGGCTACCGCTGTGGCAGCCCACACAATGGGGAACTGCAGCCAAGCTTTCTGGTGTGGATGAAAAAGGGGGGGGGGTGAATATTGTCTGGTTTGAAGCAGGAACACACAAGCACATAATAACGACGAGGCAGCCCAGCTTATACTGGTAGAGACACTCGTAGCTCCTTGGACCTCTCTCACTCTCCGTAAGACGACCAACCGCTTCAGGAAGCCCTGTGCCTCCACGTACAAAGCGCCCCACGATGACGCTCGCAAACAGTTCGTGGAAGTTCACGAGCATCGTCGGCGCATTCCCGCAGACGGTGCTGCCCAACGTCGCCTACTGGAACGTCACGGACGGGTCGGACCTCGAGTACCAGATCTCACTCTCATGGCCCCTGGACTGGCCGGCGTCGCGAGAGGTGCAAAACAAGACAGCACTCACCATGTGCGTACGACATCTCAGGAGGATACTTGTTGCCGAGTAAACTCACGAGGAAAACTCACCACGCAAGCAATAGGTACGTCCTGGACGGCAACGCGCTGGGGATGACGGCAACAGAGGCGTGGCGGCGGCGCGACGCGGTGGAGACGGGCCAGCCGGACTACATCGTGGTGAGCATCGGGTACCCGGTGACGGACAGCGCCTACGGGGCGCAGCGCAGCATCGACTTCCAGCCGGTGACGCCGGGCGAGGACCCGCCGGCGGTGCCCGGGGTGCGGCAGGGCGCCGACGACCTGATCGCCTTCATCGAGGGCGCGGTGCGGCCGTTCGTGCGGGAGCAGGCGTTCCCGTCGCCAGCCCCTGGAGGAGGTGGCGGCAGCGGCAGCAGCGGCAGCAGCAGCAGCAGCAGCAGCAGCGGAGTCGAGTTTGGGCGCGAGGCACTGTATGGGCACTCGTTCGGGGGGCTGTTTGTCGTGTACGCGCTGCTGCGGCGGCCGGACCTGGTGGACACGTTCCTGGCGGCCAGCCCGGCGCTGTACTGGAATGAGGGCTACATCCTCAACCACACGGGCTGGCTGGACGAGGCGTCTGCGGCGGGGGGCCACGCGCCCGCGTTCAGGCTGGCGTACGGGTCACTGGAGCAGGATGCCGTGAGGCGGCGGAGGGAGACGCAGGACGAGTTTGAGGCGCGGGTCGAGCTGCTCCGGGGCCTCGGGCTGCTGCGCATGGGGGACGAGTGCGAGGAGCTGATGCGCAGGATGGGCTCGAGCGAGAGGCTGAGGGATGCGGAGCTCAAGGTCTACGGCGGGGGCGACCACGTATCCGTGGGAGCGGTGGCGCTGACGGATGGGCTGGATTACTTTATTGATTGGTGATGGTGTTGTGTGACATGTTTGACGTATACGGAGGATACTCAATTCTCTCGTGTCTCGGTCATGGTCGATGAATGAAAAAAGAAGAAAAAAAACCACTCTTGAAGTACCCAGGTACCTACACTAGGCCTGCCCCCCACCGACTCACGCTAGGCGGCAAAGGGCAGCGGGTCTTGTTGCTTTGCTGGCAGGCGAGGAAAGTTTGGAAGGAACAAAGGAACCTCACCTGAAGCAGGGAGCAGCAGGGAGCTCCAGTGGGGCCCGGGGTAGCACTAACAGGAGCACCGCAGAGAAAGACGTGCCGCACGATATGGCAGAGCAACACTGGGTGCATTGGAAGGTGACTGGACTGAGACTGGCCGTCGCGACCTGCGGATATCGGGCCTAGGCTGCCTTGCATGTGTGCGTGTGCCCTTGGTTGTCTCGTGTATGTACTCCGTAGAGATCTGGTCTACCAGGCAGGTGGTCCCGTTGTAGGCAAGAGGTGAGAGAAACCAAAACCTCACCTCGCCCAGTTTGACCCTCGCTGCTGCACCCGTTGTCGCGCAGGCTTGTATCAGACTCCCATCTTCTGATATTTTTTCTTCTTTTGATACCCCCTTGTAGTCAGTCAGTCAGTCCTCTTTCGCTCCGTCGATTGACAGAAGGGAAATATCGTCGTCGATAAGAGCAGGACACCAACCAGCCAGCCCTCCAACCGACCGCGTTGGAGCCTCAGCCTCTCTGCTGCTTCTGCTGCCCACCCGGTCCCACACTTTTTTCCTCCTCCCACCCCAGCAACACTGAACGCAGCACCACGCTTTCGTCGCGACATCTGGACCCACGGTCGTCGACACTCACTGCACTGCAACTGCACAGCAAAGCTCAGCGCCGACCGCAACCAGCGCCTTTGCCGGCACGAACCACACACACTCCCTCCTCCTCCTGCCGCAGTACCGCACCGCACCTCCAAAAGGTCCCCACGCCACGGTCCTCGGTCCACGGCATACGGTCAAAGCTCGACAACGACGGCCAACCTCTGCCTGTGTCTGCTGCACCGACCTCAGATACATCCAGCACGTCCCACGATCCACGATCCACGTCCTCAAACCCACATCCCGTTCTTCCTCCCCGCCGTCTACCAGTCACATTAGAATGGCCAATGTGAGCTCGCCCCTGCAATTGCACTTCTGATCTGTTTGGTTTTCGCATCTCTTGCGCAGACGACACCGCTATCATACCCGCACAGCATAACGTGCCCCTTCACCCTCGTCTCATCTACATTGCTTCTTGCGCATCCTCTGGGTTTAGGACCCTGTCGTCCTCGCACACGCATCTATCTCCCCTCTGTCCCTCCAACCCACTTCACCTCCATCTTCAGCCTGCCTGACTCTTTCTACACCTTCTTCTGCCTCCCCTGCCTTCTTGCCTTGCCCTGCCTGTCCTCTTGTCCTGCCAGCTCGAGATGCCTCCGGCCGCAGCCCCAGCCATCCCTCCTGGAGCATGGCGAAAGCCTCTTGCCTCAGCCAGCAGCTCACAACCTGTCCAGCAACCTCCCCACCACCCCTACAACAACCCCGGTGGCTACGGCCTCGTGAACGGTGCCCCCGCCGGTGTCCCCCAGGCTGTGCCAGCTCCCGGCGCCACCCCCCTCCTGCCCAACCAGGGCCGTGTCCTGCAGACTGGCCCCATCCGAGTTCTCTGTATCGCCGATGTCCGAGGTAAGACTGCCAGCCCACAACCGCCTCCCCCGGCCGGTCGCATGCATGTGCTGACCCAGAATTTCGACAGGTAACCTGCGATCTCTGAACGATCTCGCCAAGAAGGCGGGTGCCGACTACATCATCCACACTGGCGATTTTGGTTTCTATGATGATTCCTCGTTGGAGCGCATTGCCGAGAAGTGAGTGTGCCGCGTCCGAGGGTCGCACATTGGTTTGGCGCATGGCAGTATGCTAAATAATGGTGTTCAACAGGACTCTCAAGCACGTTGCCCAATACTCCCCTCTCATCTCCGAACCCGTCAAGAAGGCCATCGCCCAGGGCGGCCCCGGCTCCGTGAAAGCAAGATTCCCTGCGAATGAGCTCCCGCTGTCTGAGCTCCCCCTCTTCATCACGCCGCAGAACGGAGGCAGCCCGACCTTTGAGCTGGAGATCCCCGTCTATACCGTCTGGGGCGCCTGCGAGGATGTCCGGGTTCTGGAGAAATTCCGATCCCGGGAGTACAAGGTCAAGAACCTGCACATCATCGACGAGGCCCAGTCCATGCTGCTCGAGGTCGGCGGGGTCAAGCTGCGGTTGCTCGGTCTTGGCGGGGCTGTAGTCATGCACAAGCTGTTCGACAACGGAGAGGGCAGGACGACCATCGCAGGCGGCCAGGGTACTATGTGGACCACGCTGCTGCAGATGGGCGAGCTGGTCGACACGGCCAACCGAGTATACGATCCTACCGAGACCCGCATCTTTGTCACGCACGCCTCGCCCGCACGCGAGGGCATTCTGAACCAGTTGTCGGTGACATTGAAGGCGGATTTCTCCATATCTGCCGGTTTGCACTTTCGGTATGGCAGTTCGTACAACGAATTCAGCGTCAACCCCACCCTGGATCACTACCGCGGAAAGCTGGCAGCTAGCAAGGCCTCATTCAACGATGTTTGGGAGACCGTCAAGAACGAGGTCGAGCCTGCCATCCAGGCCAACGAGGCGCAACAGAACCTGCTCAAGAACGCGCTCGGCGTGGTCGAGAAGATGCCCACCCAGGCAGCCGGTGGAAACCCCTTCGGCAACGCCGGGGGTCCTGCCACTCTGGGCCAGGTCGATGAGAGCGCATTCAAGAACATGTGGAACTTCAACCTCGCGGATGCTGCCTTTGGTTGGCTCGTGCTGGAGGTGCATGACGGCCGCATCGGAACAGAGATGAAGGCTCAAGGCTTCAACTTTAGTCACCGTGGAGCCAAGCAACAGCCTACCGTCCCCTCTGCTGCTCCGTCTGTCGTCGGCGCGGCACCACCCTCGGCACCAGCCGCCCAAGCACCAGCCCCTGTACCTCAGAGACAGCCCTCCCAGCCTCAAGCCAAGCCTTCGCCTGTTCCGGCCCAGGCGAAACCTGTCACACCTGCACCTGACCAGGCGCCGAACAAGGAGAACGAGAAGCCTGCAGGTGCAAACGGCCACGCTCCCGAGTCGGCGCCGTCCCCCGCACCAAAGAGAGACGAGATCATCGGCCTCTTCGTTATGAACGCGACATCAGACGAGGAGCTGCGGAAGCTGTTCGCTGAGGAGGATCAGCCCAAGATCTCCGAGATCACTAAGTGGGGTCAGATGAACAGGGTCGTTCAGTTCAAGACAAACGAGGACCGAGACGGCGCCCTGGAGCGACTGGCTGACGAGTTCAAGACTCGATCGCAGGAGGACCGATCGAAGCCTCTCATCAAGGTTTTCGAGCGGCGCGAGACCGGCGGAGGCCGAAACTTCACGAACCGGGGCGCAGGCACCTGGGGCAGCAGCCGCGGCGCCTCTAGCACGGGCGGGCCTCGGAGCGGATACCAGAGCAGCGGCGCCGGCGGTACAGCCTCTGACAGCGAAGGTGGAGCCGGACGCCGTGGTGGACGCGGCGGTCGTGGAGGACGGGGAGACCGCGGCGGCCGTGGCGGCAGGGGAAGGGGCGGACTGAAGGGCGAGGGCGGCGGAAACGGTTCGCCCGCGCCTGCGGCGGCCACTCCTGCTGAGTCGTAGGACTTCTCCCAGAGAACGGAGTCTCGAGCTAAGAAGAGACAATGGTTGCGTTGAGGCGTTGCTGCACTGGAGCTCGGAGCCTAGACGGGGGCCCACCGGGCTGGCTGGCTGGCTGCTTCTACTGGTTGGACGAAACGGCCAGAGGACTAATTTTCTTTTGCGAACTTTCGGCCTCACTACCTTGCTGCCACACTGTCACATTATTTCCAGTCTTGGGCTTGAACAAGAAGAAAACCCATTTTTTTGACACAACATGACCCATGGCTGTCTGCAGATCCCCGTTCCATAGGTTAGGTTTAGGTTTGACCTTTTGCCATTTTCACAAAGAGAGTGAGTGAGAGAAAAGAGAGTCAAACAGACACAGGAAAGAGAAAAGCACAATGGTTTAATTCCCTTTCTTCTGTGTTATGTTTTCATGCTATTTGGTATCATCCTGTCTGTTGTCTCTATTCTGTGGTGTGCCTTTACAAGTCTGGTCTTCCTGTTGCCTTTTATTCTTGGCCCAGTTTAATGTACCATGCATCCAAACATACCCTATGTATTCGTCAAAGTTTCGGGGCTCAGAAGGGGAGGAACTTGGTTGGTTGTTGGTCAACACGGAAGGGACTGGAAGGAAAATGGAAGGACAGGAAAGGGTGGGGGGGGGGGGGGCAATCTCAGGAGTTATGAATGGTCTCTCTGCCTTGATTCGCGTTTTATCCCGTGCCGTTTTGCCGTGCTTCTATTGCATGTGGATACATTTGTCCTTGGGTTCCCTTTCCATCTGCTTTGTTGCGAGGTTGGATGTAACGCATCAGACAGGCGGTAAGGGTGGCTGGCGGAAACCATCTAGGGATAGGAAAGGCCAGTCAAGATTGGCACGGATACATATCGATTATGTATATATATGCTTTGCCTTGCTCAACCTGCACTTTGTCACCACTGTGTGCTGTAATCTCTGTATACTACCAGCCAGTTCCCTTCGCATTCGCCTCTCGGACGCCCAAACGTGTCTTGCAAGACGTGCTTAAATGCTCACTGGAGTCCTTTGTGTCAAATCACGGAAATCATTGCAAAAAGCTCACCAAACTTTTGTGAGGTGCTCGTCTCTATAGGGTCGCCTGCCACCTCCGCAGTCCTGCCCGTTGGGACAAGCCGCTGCAGCAGGCGGAGCACCGGGGGCGGCAGGTTGAGGCATAAAGACATATGCACTTTGCAAAGGATTTGCTCGTAATGGGATTTCGGGACTCGGTCTTCTCCCATTGCCATTTCATACCATTACTCACAGCGCGGACAAGTCATGGTGGGTATTGCCTGTATTATATCCCCGCTACTGACGATGCCCTGGTGTCGAGTGGCGTGTTTTACAGTATTCTTATCTATTTGTACTATGCGCTCCTCATGAATACTTCTCTGTCGCAATGCAACCCGTCTTCCATCATGAATGTAATTTACAGACCACAGAGCCGGATGGTGGCCTATCTCGCTTCGACGAGACGCCAGACAACGCACACCGGACTGAGCCACCCTGGCAGCGCGCAAGAATGGCAGAGCCCCGGGTATCCTCCAAGAGGCTGCTCACTCCTTTGGCTTCATACCCCGATGTATAGCGGCCACGCCGCCCGTAAGGTTCTCGTAGCCCTCGCCGCCGACGACGAACCCCGCGTCGAGGATGAGGTCGCGGAACTCGTCCTGGGAGGGGAAGCGCTCGATGCTCTCGACGAGGTACTGGTACGAGTCCCTGTCGCCGGCGACGAGCTGGCCGATGAGGGGGATGGCGCCGAAGCTCCAGCGGCGGTAGGCGGCCGAGAAGAGCGGGGTCCAGCGGTCCGCCTTGCTGAACTCGAGCACGGCGAGGACGCCGCCGGGCTTGAGGACGCGGTGCGCCTCGCGCAGCGCCGCGGGGATGTTGCTGAAGTTTCGGATGCCAAAGGCCACCGTGTACAGGTCGACGCTCGAGTCCGGCACGCCCGCG
This sequence comes from Stenocarpella maydis, assembly GCA_002270565.1. Classification (NCBI taxonomy): domain Eukaryota; kingdom Fungi; phylum Ascomycota; class Sordariomycetes; order Diaporthales; family Diaporthaceae; genus Stenocarpella; species Stenocarpella maydis. The sequence goes on from NQMI01000017.1 coordinate 84,064, forward strand.
GACCGCAGGTCCTCGGCGTTGGCCTCGAGGAAGGACAGGGCGGCCTGCTGGCCCGCGGGCAGGGCCTGCGACCGCTGCCTGCCGACCGCCAGCATGTCCGGGTTGATGTCCGAGATGGTCACGCGGACGTTTGGGTTGCGGTTCATGACGTGGGCGTGGTTCAGGTGCCGGAAGGCGATGTCGCCCGTGCCGCCGGCTATGTCGAGGATGTGTTGGGACGGGGGGTGGGATGGGTCGGAGGAGAAGCCTGGGTTGAGGGAGGAGACGTAGTGGTCTCTGCCGAGGGGTGCGTGTTAGTGAGATTCATTCACTTGCAATGGGGAGGACGGAAGAGCCATCGACGGCGCGGAGTAACAGACTCGCTGGGAGGGGGCTTGACGAACTTCCACACGCGATGCCAGCCGAACGACATGAAGTCATTCATGCGGTCGTATGTCTCTGCGACGCTACTGAACACGTTGGCGACGCGTTTTCTCTTCTCCGCCTCGGTGACCGTCTCAAACCCAAAATGGGTCGGGCGGTTGGAGGTATCGGCCGGGGCTGCATCTCGGACGCAGGTGGTCGCAGAGAAGGGTCGTGATGATGAAGATGTTGATATTATGGCAGGGCCGGAACGCAAATTTCGCAGGCATGATTGTACAGTATTTGAACAGAGACCCAAAACGGGTCTTGGAGCAGCCATCGTGATGTGTACTTTGGCTGCCTTCAGAGGTATATCGGAGGCAGGTAGGTCTGTGGTGTGGGCAAGGTTAGCCGATGTCCAAGGCTGAGGGAGATTTTCGGGGGTCGACAGTGGCTGTGCCCAACCTGTCGTCCGATCGGAAAGCTTGCCGAGCTCAGCCTTGCCAGCGGCGGGTGGGTCTGCTCATGCACGTCATCGCCTGGCGTTTGCTTTGGGATCTCGATGCCGAATCGGCACCGACATCATGTCTTGTGTTTCATGGGTCCCTGAACCAGGCTGGGGTCGGGGGAACGGGGAGAGGGTTCACTGGGCACTGTATTCTGTACACACCTTAGGCCTCGCTGCTACGTTCGGCCTGTTTGGCCTGGACCATAGCGATCGTGAAGGACTTGATCCACTTGCGTCCGTAGTACGCGCCGACGCCGATCAACAGAAAGACCAGGAAGAGAACAAGGACGATGGCCAAGTTGTCGTCAGGCATTTTTGGCACCGTGGGGAAACAAAATGAGCGGGCTTCGCTTCGGAATTCTGTGTCGTGAGTTGTGCTGCTGGTAGTTCGTGGCAGTTGGGTGTGTTGGCAGTTGGTCGTGGATGATGACCTCCAGAGCCTGGGGATTCAGTGTTGCGGGGGCGGTTGAGGTAAACAACCCGTCTTGTGCAATCGCACACGGCTTTGGTAGGCAATTAGGTAGATAACCAAAGCACAGTTTATCTTGTTGCTGCAGCCAATCCAACAGGTCGGCCTGCAAAAGATTATTCTATTATTGCTCTATGACTTTAGAGTGTCCTTGCCCCCTTCGAATTCTCCTACGTCGTACTCGTCCGGGTACTTATCGAGGTGCTCCTTCAGGTCACTCATCTGCTTCTTCAGGTCTGGCGTCAGCTCCTCGTAAACATCCTCAAACAGTGCCCGGATCGGCGGTTTCTTCTCCTTCTCCGCCTCCTGGAACGCCTTGAGCAATTCTCTCCTCGTTGCATCCCGTGCATCCTTCTCTTTCTGCTCGTCCCAGATTCCCTTGGCCTCCATCCACTTCCGCAGCCTCGATATCGGGTTATCCCTCCTCTTCCAGTCCTCGACCTCCACACGTGCCCTGTATGCAAACGAGTCGTCTGACGTGCTGTGGTGGCCCACCCTGTACGTCAGCGCCTCAATGAGCACGGGCTTGCCGCCATCTTGCAAGGCCATCTCCCTTGCCCTCTTGGTGGCCTCTCGCATGGCCCAGATGTCATTGCCGTCCACTCGGATTGTGTCGATGCCGTAGCCGACTCCCCGGCTGGCGATGCCGTCCCCACGGTACTGTTCCAGCACAGGCGTGGAAATAGAGTAGCCGTTGTTCCGGCAGATGAATATCACGGGACAGGACCGTGTCGCGGCGATGTTGAGAGCTGCGTGGAAGTCCCCCTCGGAGGCGGCACCCTCTCCAAAATAGACCGCGACTACGCGTGGCGGGATCGAAGGGTTCTGGAGTCGCTGCATCTTCAAGGCGTACGCGGCACCTGATGCATGGGGGATCTGCGTTGCAAGGGTCGACGAAATGGTGTGCTGCGCGATATCGCCATGTTAGCGGGGACCTGGTATCGCATTGGCTCAAGACGAGACGGTGGGGGCACAAGAACGACTGGCGGAGATGGCACGTACAATGTTCAGCTTCTTGCTGCCGTAGTGGATCGGCATGTTGCGCCCCTTTCCGGGGTCCATCTTGTTGGAAAACAACTGGTTCATGAAGTCCTTTGGCGTAAACCCCCTGTGCGCAAAGACTCCTTGCTCTCTATACTGGCAGAATATGACATCCTCCTTGGTCAAGGCCGACGCAGACCCCACGCAGACGGCCTCCTCACCCGCCGAGACCATATAAAAGCTGATGCGGCCCTGGCGCTGCGAGTCAAACATGATGATGTCCATGATGGAAACAAGCAACATATCCTTGTACAGCTTGATCACCTCCTCGTCACCAAGGTCCGGCTCGAAGGACGGGTCGACGATGCTGCCGCTCTGGTCGACGGCGCGGTATGTGGGCATGGCATCGTGGGACGAGGGCTGCTCGAATTTGAGCGTCGAAGTGAATGCGGACTTGACTGCTCCCGGGAACTGGACGTATCTCGAGTCTGGCCGCTGGGAGAGGGAGGCAGCGGTGCGCCGCGTTGATGAGCTGAGGGTGGTGGCCAAGCTCCCGTTGCGCGGCAGCGACGGACGAGCGCCACGGAGGGCCGGAGCAAGGTTGAGGGCTCGGGTCTTCATGGCGGCAATGCGACCTAGCGAGTACGAGACGATGAGAGGAACTGTGGTGTTCGACCTCTGCGTTTGAGAGAGATTCTGGGGTAGAATCCCCTTCTAGGAGGAGGGCATCCACTCGACTTGCCATGTATGTTACCCGAGGCTCAACCCCCCCGGCCTGAGGCGGGCGTCATGCTAAACCCGATAGAAGCCGAGCCACATCATTGCTCCTGGCGAAGATGGAGCCCTGACTGGGGAGGCGTGGTAGACAGATGATAATCTGAGAGATGCTAATGGGTTCTATACACAAAAAGAGAACACTGTGAGGTTACCACATCCTCCTAGTGAGCAATGAGGCCGTCGCGAAGAGCAGAATGGTGTAATGGCATATGCAGGATGGAGAGTCGAACGCCATGGTGATGGGTCCAAGATCCGATGTCGGAATTGGGCCCCGAGCAATGACAATAGCTGTACTGTGATTCTGCAGATACTAACTATATAGATATACCTTCGTAAGCAATCTTGGAAGAAGCCCCAGTAACATCTTACATAGTAAACTGACTCTGACTCCTTATTATTTGGGAGATTCACGACTGCAACGAGGCGCAAATTGGGATGGGACGACTGAGGTCAAGCACACGCAACCAGTCGTCCTCAATGCAGAGAGGGTCCTCAGGTTCTCCACCATTGCTAACTTGTATGCCGTCATCGTCATAGACACGTGGCTTGTGCGTGTGAGAGAAAGACTGGAACCAGCACAGCAGACAGTGCAGAGAAGCTCTTGATGGTGGTAGGCACATGCACACACACTGAGAAAAGATTTTTTTTGGGGAAAAAAAGAAACCCCAAGAATAACGATTACGTATTTGATGGAAAGAGAGAGCGCCCAGCCCACCATCCAGACAAAGCCTTCTCAGTCTCGACGCTCAACAAGCTTCCCTCCTCCATGGGGGCGGACGGGAGCCGTGGAATGGAATGCTACGGTGTGGGATCAGGGGTCCAGTGAGCCCCTGGGCTGATTACCACAACAGCATACCCGGCCCTCAGCCGCCTGGTGATTGGAGGGGCCGAAACGATGTGCCAGGCTCATGAGGGCAATATAGTGTAGGCGCCGCCCGGCCATTCATGGGGCGTGAGCTTGCCTGGCAGGGCCTGGCTCCTCTTGATGGCGAGGTGGTGCTGGGCGCCTTGTGCCTGTGCTTGTGCAGCATTATCCACTAGACCCTGCCTGTCATGACTTGACAGGCCTCTGCTTATCTGCCCCCGTGATCTGGTCTACCCGTCTCTCTGTAATATGTCCGTCCGTCCGTTTGTTCTGTCTGGCTACCTATCTAGTCTTCTATCTATCTAGTCTACTATCTGCTAGGCCAATAAGTTCCCCCCTGGACATCACTCACCACTCACCACCCACCACCATCACCCTCCGGATCCCGGACAACCGCCCTGCGGCGACGACGAGCCCGACGACGACACGACGGCTATCATCCGCCCAACACAACAACCATACGACACCTAATCCAACGGCGGACCACCGACCCGACCCGGCTCCATCAGTCCGCGCACGCTCACACTGTGTCGCCGTCTCAGCCTGCGACCTTCTAGAACCCGTCAGCATCAATGAGCAAGGCCAGCCAGGGCCCGCTCCTCGACGATTAAATCATATTGTTACAACACCGTACCAGTCAACTCCTGTCGCCAATCCCGATGGCGGCGTAATCCATGGCAGAACGAAGCACGACAAGCTGGAACTCGCGCTCGTCCAGAAGTACAGAACCTACCTTGTCGGCCTCCACCGCGACATCGACCTCGTTTCCTTCCATCTCCGCCTCCGCCGCGCCTGACAACCCGCCGCCGAACTCGAACTCGAGCCCGAACCTGAGCCTAAGCCCCCGAGCAAGAGCAAACGCACATCCGCCGGCGGCGACGACGACAACAACGACGAGAGCAGGCGGCCCCCCCGTAGCATCCGCCGCCATCAACACGCGGGCTCGTTACTCTACCTCCCCAAAGACAACAAGGTATGTTGTATACATACACGGAGAGAAAGAGATATATGCATACATATACATACACACACACACACACGGTACCGTACACGTGCATATCCCATCCCCTATCAGCATCACACCTCACATATACCCACACCACAATACCCCACACAAAGTATATACCTAGGTTATATCACAGCCTTCTCGAGTGGGTGGGCGTGAGTGCGGGCGGGCACGACGGGCAGGGACAGGATATACAGCACAGCGCATCGCATCGCATCGCAGCTTAGACGACCGGCTGCTTGTCGTTTACCGCTTCTCGTCTCAAGACCCGGCCTTGATATCAAGTGGCATAGCCCGACACCTGCTTGCCGTGCAGTGCAGTGCAGTCCAGTACAGCAGTGCATGTCAACCGCGTGTCGTGTATTAGGCCGCATCGGTCCCGAGTTCCTGACTTCCTGATTTCTAGAGCTCTTCCGAAAGTGCCTGCTTGCCTTCTCGCCTCCTTCTTCACTCTGAAAACTCACTCGGGCAGCAGCAGCAGCAGCACCTGCCCCTTCGCAGCGAACATCCCATCCCGCCTGCCCTGCCTCGCCTGTAATCATCCAGAGCAATCCGCACCTGCCCTCGTCCATTCATCCCTCCTGCCTCCCCGCCTTTCCGCCTTTAGGAGGGCCTGATCTTGCCGTTTCCACAGCCTGCCAGCTCTCGAGCCGGTGGGACTATTTGGCGGCACACATCTCATATCCTGAACACCTCTCTCCCTCTCCCTCTCCCTCTCCCACCCCTTCTGTCCCCCCCCCCTCTTCTCCAGATCGTCGAGACAACCTCACTTCGTTGATCCTCACCGGTCGCCTTACTACCAGACCAGTTTGGTTTGGTTTGGTTTGGTTTGGTTTGGCTGCCGTCTGCCCCCCGCCCGTCAACTTCTCTGCTTGGGGTGCCAAATGTGGTAGCTCCACCAAACCGGCTATACGCCATCAGCTTAGCACGGCACAAGCAAAGCACTTGGGCCGAACCTGCTCCCGCATCCACACCATCTTGGCCCACGCACCTTGTGGCCTGGACGCAAAACAACAGCACCAACCCATACCACATCGACAACTCAAGTCTTGTTAGACGCCAGCTTGTCTACCCCAGTCAATCGTGTTCAAGCCTTGCCCTTCACCCCCCAGCCTTCGACGGCGCCAATCACTTCCAACTCGTAGTCACCTGCACAAACCCTCTTTGTCGCTCCCTCTCCCACTGCATCTCTCTCCCCTCATCCACCGCAACTCCTCACTTGCGCCTCGCAAACTGGGCCTGCTGTTGAATGGGGTCTTGACTTTTTGATACCTGGATCAAACCATGATTCCTGGTCAACTCTTTACTCATGTCTTCGTCTAATAGGCCTGCCACTCGCTCCTCAGCTCGCCAGGCAGCAAGGCAGGCAGACTCGTCTCGATCTGTCGGCGCTTCTGCTGCTGGCTCCCCGACCGAACCTGCTCCTCCTGCCCCCGCGCCCCGACGATCCGAAACCAGGAAGCGTAAGGCCACTGCCGACTTTGAGGTCCCCCCGGAGCAGACTCCCTCCACTAGGCGTTCGAAGAGAGCAAAGGTTCCCGACCAACAACCCAGCCAGCCAGCCGCTGCCCCGGCGGCCCCCTCACAGCCCGCATACTCTCTTAGGAAGAGGAAGGGAAAACAAGCTCCGACTATGTCGAGTCCAGAGTACGAAATCTTTCGAGACATCCTCCTTTGCATCTTGCCTGCTGACTGTACCCAGATCTGCCGCAGGCCCGTCCATACCCCCTTCTGATAACGCGCAGTCTGCCTCGTCGAGCCGAAAGACTAGTCGTAGCAAGAAGAATGCACAGGGTGAGCCTCACCAGCCGGTGACAGGAGCAAAGGCCGCAGCAGCTGACACAAATCTCCTGAACCAGCTCCTGGATCCTCTTCGAACCGGCGATCGCGGAAGAAGCCAAGCAACGTCGACGAGGACACTCTCATGACTGGCACCGACGACAACGAGAAAGCGTCTGCCGCACCTCCGCCCCCGGCGCATGAGGACAACTTCGACGAAGACAGCGAGGAACACGACGACGAGGACCACCGATATGATGAGCATGACGACGACGACGTCTTTGGAGGTTTTGGCGGGCCTCCGGGAGGCCTTCACTCCAGCCTTGCGCTCCTCACAGGCATGATGTCCGGCATGGGGTCTCGCCTGAGAGAGATACTAGCCAACCTTCGACAGAAGGAAGACCCGAGTTTGCATCTCATCGCGCTGAACGAGCTCTCTGAGCTCCTCCTGGTGTCGAATGAGGATAACCTGCAGGGGCATTTCTCTGCAGATTCCTTCGTGCGTGAACTCGTCGCACTGATGAAGCCGGACGATTTCATGGAGGCCAATCCGGAAATCATGCTTCTGGCCTGCCGCTGTCTTGCCAACCTCATGGAGGCGCTGCCTTCCAGCGTTACGAATGTTGTGTACGCTGGCGCCGTCCCGGTTCTCTGCGAGAAGCTCAGGGACATCCAGTTTATCGACCTGGCCGAGCAGGCTCTGAGCACCTTGGAGAAGATCTCCGTCGAGTACCCTTCGGCGATCGTCAAGGAGGGTGGTCTTGCGGCCTGCCTCGAATACCTAGACTTCTTTGCTATGAGCACGCAACGAACCGCCGTGACGACCGCTGCAAACTGCTGCCGCAACCTCCCGCACGATTACTTCGACGTCGTCAAGGATGCCATGAAGATTCTTCGCGACGTGCTGAAGAACAGCGACCAGCGGGTGGTGGAGCAGGCGTCGATTTGTGTCTCTCGTATTGTTGACACCTGGCGGCACAACCCAAGCAAACTGGAGGCTCTGGTAACAGAGGACCTTCTTTCTTCGATCCTACGGCTGCTGCTGCCTGGCAGCACGAACTTGATCTCACCAAACATCCACACTCAGTTCCTGCGAGTTTTGGCGTCGACGGCGAGGGCGAGCCCGAGGCTGTCCGTGGAGCTAATGAAGATGAATGTAGTCGAGACACTCTACCAGGTTTTGACGGGTGTATCTCCTCCTAATGGGACAGACGACATCGCTTCAAAACTCGACAGCGTGCTCATCATGCAAGCACTCATCCACCGACCGCGGGAACAGATCCTCGAGGCTCTTAATGTTGTCTGCGAACTCTTGCCCAAGCTGCCCACGGGAGCTGCCGATCCCACCAAGGGCGGCTTCAACGAGGTGCCTCTGCCAGAGGCGAACACGGCATCACCATCGTCATCGAGGCGCAGAACGTCGGACGAGAAGCGCATCCAGCTGTTGGAAGGCTGCAAGACAGAGGTCCGGCGGTTTGCGCTGATCCTGTTCCCAACCCTGACGGACGCCTTCTCGAGCACAGTCAACCTCAGTGTGAGGCAAAAGGTCTTGCTGGCTCAGCTTAAGATGCTGTACAACCTGGATGAGGCTATCCTCACGGAAGCTCTGGCTCCAGTACCATATGCCTCTTTCCTCGCCTCGATCCTCTCCCAGAAGGACGATCTCACCCTCGTGACAGCGGCCCTGCAAGCAACAGAGCTTCTCATGACAAGGCTGGGAAGCATCTACCAATATCAGCTGTACAGGGAGGGCGTTATCGCAGAAATCGCAAAGGTGGCCGAGGAAACCGAGGCTGATGCCAAGGCGGTTCTTGAATCTCAGGACTTGCAGAGGCGTCCTTCGGGGGTCTCTGAAGACCGATCGTCACACAATGACTCATCTGACGATGAGGACGATGAGGATGCGGCTGACGAACACGATGAGGACGACGAGGGTGACGAACCGTCGCACCACTCGTCTGAAGATGAGCACGATGAGGACAACGAGGAGGACGAGGACGAGGAGCACGAAATCGAAGGGCGCCCTCGAGTAATGTCCAGGTCTCCTGATAGTTCCGGGGGCTCTACCATGTCAATCGACGGGCCACCACGGCCGCCTCCGTTCACGGGCACTCAATTGCTGCGGTCCAAAATCCACAAGGATGCCAAGCAGTTCTTGGAGACCCATGAGAGCGAGAAGAACGCCAAGTCTATGAAGAAGAGAGCCACGAAGATCTTGACGGACCTAACGGATTTGGCGAACGAAATTGAGGCTTTCTACCTCCGTCCGACCTCATCAGGAAGCATCGCTGGGGAGAACGGAAAGAGGCTGTTTGAAAAGCTGGCAACCTATTTCGACTCCGACTTGTTTGAGAGCGCCACAAGCGCTGAGCTGCTTGCCTCGGGCGTCGTACGAGTCCTCGAACAGGTCTTCAGCAACCCCGACGAGGATCTCGCGATGGCTGCTCAGGCAGCATTCATTGAGGTCTTCATGGGATACACTGTCAAATCCAAGCCCAAGACAGCAACTGCTGACTCGCCGGCCACCCCCTTCAGTATGCTGGTACACAAGCTACAGGACCTACTGAGCCGATCGGAGCACTTCGAGGTCCTCACTGTCTCCAGTGCTTCACACGGCGACAACCACCGCAGCAGTCCAGCATCCATGCTGGCCAAACAGATCCGCCTCAAGCTCGTCGCCGACGACGACTCCGACATCCCCAAGGTGTACCGGAACATCATGGTGTCCATACACGCGATCGCGACGTTCAAGTCATTGGAGGACTATCTGCGCCCTCGCATCAGCCTCACTGAGCGTCCGCGACCACCACGGGGCAACCGCGAGAGCCTCACGAGAGCCCTGGCGGCAATGACAGGAGGAGCATTCCCCTTCGGCGCCGGCTCACCCTCTGGGTCCGCTCGCCTCCCTTCTCGCCTGCCCCCGCAGCTCGGTAGTGCAACGCCGCCGCCGCCGCCGCCGCCAGCCCCGCCCATGGCCTCCGGCTCTCGTTCGGCTCGGAAGTCCAAGATATCCAGGTCACTTCCAACTGCGGACACCCCAGCCACACCCGAGCCCGCTTCCTCTGGGCCAGGCGCAAAGGTCATACTGCGCAGGTCCAGCCGACGCAGCACAGCGCCCACAGATTCACCGCAGCCCGGACGCGCACCTCCAGCCGACGAGGACGATCTCGAAGACGCGCTCGAGTGTGCCGACGAAAAGCATATCACCGAGGACGACGGGACACCGGATCGCAGTGCTCTCGATACTATTGTTGGTGACCTCGATGAGGACATGGGTGACGCACCAACTCCAGATCCTTCGGCTGTGAACCTGGAGGTTGCAGCCGGTGGCAAAATAACAGCACGGAAAGAAGACGGAACTCGGGTGCCAACTCCCTCGCAGGGAAGCAGCAGCAGCACGAACAACCTTGCTCAGCGTTCAAGCTCAGGCCTCCTCGCAAATGCACTGCTGAATTCTCCCTCACCCTCCTCTCCTTCCCGATCCATGTCTTATGCGGCCGCGATCCAGTCCGTCCCGCAAGACTGGCACCTGGAGTTCAGTCATCAGGGCAAGGTCTTGACCAATGATACGACTGTGTATCGTGCAGTGCAGAAGCCAGCGATAGACTCGAATGATTACTCGAGCCGGAATGTCTGGATTCTGACCCACGAGATCAAGATCCGCCGCGTCCCAGGGCCACCGTCGGCCGAGAGGCTCTCCTTTGGTTCGGCTCCCAACGAGGAAAGCGAGAATGGCGAAGGCAACAGCCCAGCATCATTAGCGAAGCACCCCAACACTGCGTCCATTCTGCGCCTGCTCAAGATCCTGCATAACCTCAATGCGAACATTGACGACGTGCTTGTGGAAAACAAGGCGACCCTCAAACTCAATATCGAACCCCTGTCGCAGTTTGTCAACACCAAGCTCACCTCCAAGCTCAACCGGCAGCTCGAGGAGCCTCTGATCGTCGCCAGCAACTGTCTCCCGAGCTGGAGCGAGGACCTGGCGCGACTTTACCCTTTCCTATTCCCATTCGAGACCCGCCACCTGTTCCTGCAGTCGACCTCGTTCGGTTATGCTCGGTCCATGAATCGCTGGCAGAACGCTCAGTCCCAGGAAGAGCTGAGACGTAACCGTGATGACCGCCCGTTTCTCGGTCGTTTGCAGCGACAGAAGGTGCGTATCTCGCGGGCCAAGATCCTCGAATCAGCCCTGAAGGTCATGGACCTGTACGGAAGCTCGCAGAGCATCCTCGAGGTTGAGTACTTTGAGGAGGTTGGTACCGGTCTTGGCCCAACCTTGGAGTTCTACTCAACCGTCTCGAAGGAATTCGCCATGAAGAAGCTCAGGCTCTGGAGAGATGCGGACCAGAATGAGGCCGATGAGTACGTCTCTGGTCCGACTGGCCTATTCCCACGGCCGTTGAGCGAAGATGGTGTGGCCACTCCAAATGGCGAACGCATCCTGCAACTCTTCAGGACCCTAGGCAAGTTCACGGCTCGGTCAATGATTGACTCTCGAATCATTGATATCAACTTCAACCCCATCTTCTTCCGCATCGGCGACGAGACCTCGGGCATCAAGCCTTCCCTGGGGGCCATGAAACTGGTCGATCCTGTACTTGCCAGATCCTTGGTTCTGGTCAAGAAATTCGCTCTGGCCAAGAAGACAATCGCCGAGGATCCCAACCGGGACGCGACCCAAAAGGTCAATGACATCCAGAACATTACTCTCGACAACGGCGTGCGGATCGAAGACCTGGCACTCGACTTTACCCTCCCGGGCTATCCCGAGATTGACCTGGTGCCCAATGGCTCGCAGATCACGCTGACCATCGACAACGTGGACACCTATCTCGACCGGGTCATTGACATGACTCTGGGCAGCGGGGTTCGCCGTCAGGTCGACGCCTTCCGGACAGGTTTCTCCCAGGTTTTCCCCTACAGCGCGCTCAGGGCTTTCACCCCCGATGAGTTATGCACTTTGTTTGGCCGCACGGAGGAGGACTGGTCGCTTGCTAGTAAGCTCAACTTGGCCTCTATCTATGAGAACCCTGAACTGACAGCGATCTTAGCCCTTATGGACTCCATCAAGGCAGACCACGGCTTCAACATGGACAGCAAGAGCGTCAGGAACTTGCTGCAAACCATGAGTGAGATGACACCGATCCAGCGGCGGGAATTCCTGCAATTCACCACCGGAAGCCCCAAGCTTCCTATTGGAGGTAAGCATCAGCTACGAGTCGGGATTAGCTCGAATCGTCCTAACAAATCTCTCAGGATTCAAGAGTCTCACACCAATGTTTACCGTCGTCTGCAAGCCGGCGGAGGCACCTTACACTTCGGATGACTATCTCCCCAGTGTCATGACCTGCGCCAACTACTTGAAGCTGCCCGACTACACGGATGTCAAGATCTTGCAGAAGAGACTCTTCACCGCCACCAAGGAGGGCCAGGGCGCATTCCACCTTTCTTAGAAACCTGTTGTCTTGGTGCGGATGATACACAGTGCACTTTTTCCATCGCATGATCCGCAAAACCGCAGCGGAGATATGCCTTCAACCTCTATACCCACATCGGTTCACCGCCTCCACTTGCTAGGAATTTGAGGGCGTCATCTTTTTTTTCTTGGCGGACCAACAGCACCACTGAATCAGTCGATCAGCCTGGAGAGGGAGGAGTAGCGAAGGGCGGGAAAATGGATTGCATGGAAAGGGGTTTCGAGGGGACTCTCATGTCTGATTTCTTGTGATTTTGGTAGCCTGGCGGGCCATTGGCAAGCGAGCACATCACCACCCCCTTTGCGGACGGATAGGGAGGCGTATAATCCAGATAGATTGGTAAACTCATTACATGCTCTCGCTAGACATTTGTGCAAGTGAAAAGAGGTCGAACCCCCACGGCACCTGTCCTCGGCTTGCGCTCTTGGGATGAAGTCACCGTGGACTCGAAACTCTTTTCTGATTTTGTGATTCCACTGAAATTGGCCAACTACTTGCAGTGTCACAGCTCAAGGTGCAGAATGTGGTTCAAAAATTGAATTTGAAAGCGAATATTCTACGCAGACTACATTGATTTCTTGTCTGGCCTAGGTGAATTGGGGGGCGGAGGCGGGGAGACGATGGTGATGACATAAGCAATTGCTGATGTCATCTCATTTAATCAGCAGGCAAAACCGACGCGTCTCGGTGAGCAGTCGCGTCTGATGTCGACCTGACCCACGCTAAGTGGAAGTGACCCACTTTCTGCACTGGCATGAGCATCGGCATAGGGGCATAGGGGTACAGCAACTTGTGACCTCGCCATGACTTGCCTGGGCGACCTGGACCCCAGATCAACAACGACAGCAATTTTGCCGACTATTCACCATCAAGCCATTTCAACGTCGAACACCTACCACCTCTGAACTAGAATCGGTGGGGGGTCAATCCATTCTCCCCTCCTGTCCAGCTGCTCGGCACTGCACAGTCGCCTTGCCACCCTCTGCTGACGCTTCGACAATGGCGCCTCAAACGCGCTCTCGCACATCAGGCGGCGCTGCACAGTCATCCATGGACGACACGGTGACTCGAACGGCCCCTGAAGCGTCATCCAGGCCATCGGCTGCCAAGAAACCCAAAGTATACCAGGGCTCCGGACGTGCCCCCAAACAGCTGCATTTCCCTGCCCGCAACAAAGCGATACGCTCATACGGCAAGGGAAAGGCGCGTCGAAGTCTCACCTCAAAAACACCAGAGCAGTCTACCCTGACGCAGATTGGCTGGATACCAAGTACCTACCAGGAAGATGAAGACGAGATGGACGGGCTGATCGATCTTATCACGGACGAGGATGACGCCGAAAAGGCCAAGAAAAAGAAAGCGACGAGGAAAACCAGCAAGAGAAGGAAGACCACAGGAGACATGAACACAGTGCCCGGCTCCACAGCTGGCCCCAGCTTCCACACACAGACCTTGACCCAGATGCCATCATTCATGTCGGGACAGCAGCCGGAAGACGACGAGCCTGAGGACGACTTCAAGTTGGACGGCATCGACGATGAGCAAAGGGTTGCAACCAACATAACAGATAGCGACAGGAAATGGAAAGATTCATCGCCGCTGCAGGAGCGGAAGGAGCCGTCAACCCCCGAACGGCAAGAAGCCATCCGACAGCCTCCACCAGGAAGAACGCCCTCGCATGTGTCTCAGACACCACGCAAACAAATCGTCGAACGCGATGTGATCCCTTCGTCCCAGCCGTCGCCCTTTACCCCTAACCTGGGAATTTCGGACCGGTATTGGTCGCACATGGACCGGACGCCATTGAAGGAGAGGTCGACAAACGTCGATGCTCCAACGCCGACTATTAGCAGAAAGCGGCCCCGGACACTGGAAGTTACGGATTCATGGAGCACTGTCAACGGTGGCATGAGCTCCAGCGCTCCTGGAGCGAAAGTTCATCGAAGTCCTCTGAAAGAGATAACCCTGACGAATGTGGCGGAAAGGAGTGTCATCTTAGGAGGGACTCCCGCCCGCGACAATGCATCTAATAGCCCAGGGGAATTCGAGAATTTGAACGAAGGTTCGGTGCTACGGACCGCTCCAGGAATGCAGACCTCTGAGAAGGGAGAAGTCCTCTCGCAGAAGTCGACAGGGCCAGCAGAGAACATTATACTTGATTCCGACGACGACTTTGACTCCGAGCTCGACGACGACAGCGGAGCCAATGATGAAGCTCCTGGGACGCCTACACCAGCGACCCGAGCAAATACTCAGGGGAAAATGGCACCCGCGGCGCAGGAAACTGCAGAAATGGGTCAGGCACCCCACGAATCTAATACAGTCCGATCTCAACGGCCTGCCGCTCAGCGTAACTCTACTCCCGATCCTCAACCCGAGGACGAGGAACCTGAACCTGAAACACCGAGCCCTTCGCCGCAGAGGCGAGCAAGCGTCTCCAGTGTGGTCGAAGCTGACAAGGAGACGCCTTTGTCCTCGCCGCAGAAGACGTCACCCGCTCTGCCATCAGCCAGGCGAACACAATTCAGCCATAAACAATCGGCACTGCCTGCTGTTTCCCCTCAAAAGAGCTCGCAGGTGGTACCGCCAGTTTCTCAGCTGGGTTTCAGATACAAATCGCAGGCTTTCGAGTCTCAGCGCGTCCCATTCGAGCGTATTCAACAGTTGGGGCCACAGACTGACCGGTCCGATATTATTGTCTCGGTCACTCACGAGCAGGCTGAGCAGATCGCAGATGGCAAGAAGACCCACGAGTTTCGAGACTATCGGATCCCTCAGACTGTGGGGCGGATATGGACCTATATCACACGACCAGTTTGTGAGCTGAAATACATGGCGACCATTAGCGGCGCCAAAGAACCCGGGGAGATCTCCCACTTGGACCGAGGCGTTGGTAACGAAGAATTCAACAACGGCAAGGGTTCTAGGTTCGCATATGAGCTGAAGCAGGTTTACGAGCTCAACAACCCGGTACCCTTAGCCAGGATGAAGGAGAATGGCTGGGTGGAAGAGGCACCGGCCAGATATGTCTACATCCCGCCCGCTGTTCTAGGCGAGTTGATGGGAAACCTCAGATGTGAATTATTCCTAGAGGGCGAGCCCCAGTCAAGCCAGGCCGCAATATCGGTCTCCCAGGAGGTGGAGATGCAGCTGTGTAGTGACATTGCACACTCGACGCAAGTTGGCCACATGAGATCTTTACAAGTGCAGAGCCCGGGGCGTGAGCCAGCTGGCGAGGCGGACGTCATCCCGTCCAGCCAAGGAGACGATATGGAGGAGCTCACCAGCAGCCCACCTCGCGAAACTGTCTCCGCGAGGAACAAGCCGGTCTTTGCTAAGCCCTCCGTGCCGGCCAGCCGGTCGCAGAGAAGCATGTACTGGGTTGAGGATAGCCCCGTGGGCAGGCGGGCACAACAGGCGTCGCAGCAGGCCGAGGCTTACGCAGTGCGCCCGTCACAGGCCACGACGGCCAGCGCACCGTCCAGCCCTTCGCAGCAGCAGCCGCCCTACCGAGGCCAACCAATCTTGATCTCATCGCAGGATCAGCCATCCATACCTGTCTCGCCACCCACGAAAGCCGCCCCGCCAGGGATCGGCCGCGGGTCCAGCTTTCTCGTGTCGGACCTCGGGCAGGACGGGGAGGACGGCGTCGTGGGCGACAGCCCCCTGCGGAGGCGGGGAGTCGAGATGCAGAGCTCCCCTGCCCCAATTGGCTCGTCGCAGAGCGCCCTCTCGCTGGGGAGCGGGGAGCCGGACAGCCTGCTGGATGATTCGAGAGTGAGGCAACCGCCGGATGTTGTGTGGGACTCTGAGGAGGAGATTGATTGATGTTCTACTGTGTTTCTCTCCAGCGTCAGAGGTACGCGGGCCTATTGTGTTTAAGAATATGGACAGGCCGGCGTTGGGTCAATTGTTTCGGTTGAGATCTGAGGACTACAAACCGTGAGCCTAAACATGTCGCTTTGCTGCGCCCTGATCTGTGGGGCTTCATGCGTGCTCGGAGGCTTGTGGAGCATAGAGGTAGCTAGATAGCTTGTGGATGGAAGGCTTGATTTGTACATATTGATACCCGCAGACAGCATGAGAACCAGGCAGGCGTTTGATGGTATTGCGGCCTCTCGAGACGACTTGGGTAGATACTAGCCGCCTTGAGCTACATCACGAGTGTGCACAGGTCTACAAGTGAGGTTTGGCTAGGGAGCATACTGACTGCCGGTCTATCGCCGAAGCCTTTATACCAGGTATGACATTGCGGCACCGATATTTATAGACATTCAGGACGATGAAGAGAGGCTGATGAAGTGAGCTGGCATTCTAAACCACCGAAAGGCAAGACGGAGAAGGGAGAAAGGAGGTCAACGCGGATGCTATACGCTGAATGGGATGCTGTTCTATTGAATATACATACCATATACCCTACCTGAGGTTATTCCCATGGGAGGTCTGTAGGATGGAGCTCCTTGTGTCATCGGACGAGCTTAATCCAGAAGAAGAATGCTGACTAGGCATAAGACTGCTGTGCTCCAGCCTGGGGGGCAGTCACAGTATGACAAACCCGCGTGAGCTTACCTAGCACAGGATTGGTTGCGTGTGGCAGTGCCGACACAAACTGGCCTTGGCCTGGACGGATGAGGAGACGATTTCCACGGGACGCGCTGGCAAGGCTGCGGAAAACAGGTTCGAGGCCATACTCCACCTATTGCGCTGCATTGTCAGGCCTAGCCACTTTCCTTGGACCTGGCTGTGGCTGGAAAATTGCTGGGCGGGTGTGTTGGAGAAGCGACCCAGCATGTCATGGTTTCACGCACGCGGGTATGACCTCATCTCACAGCTCCACACCAGCGTCCCAGCCCGCTCAATACTGGACGCCCTGACGAGTTTCTGTCTCCCTCGCTGGAAGTAAATATCGGTACGGGACCACGGTCATGCCTCTGGGGTGGACTTGTCGCGGCTTCGCACTTCACTACGAGGCACCATCTCAGTCCAATGACTGTCAGCCAGACCTCACTTGAGCCGAATCGAGGCTTCACCTGAACTGGTCTCACACACCCACCGCTGTACTTGCACCCACTTACACCCTGCAGATCCAGAAGACACGCAAGCATGGCAGAACAGCCACAGGACTTCGACGAGCAACACTCGCGAAGATCGCATATGGGGCCCCACTCCGGCGGTCATCCTATCCCAACTATCCAGGGCTACAAACAGCACAGGAGAGACTTGAACGACAGGCAGCAGCAGACAGAGGCGGCCCAGGAGGGTCCCGAGGACGAGTCGAAGCCCAGGAGGGCCTTCGAATCAGTCAAGGCCATTTTCAAGGGCGAGGATGAGCCCAAGGGTACCCACGAGCCATACCCATCGACAAATCGCCATTATGTCGTGCCACCAGGCCAGGAGCCCCACGGCCCGCAGTCTCAGGCTAAACAGTTCCGAGATCAGGAACAAATGCCGGAGCACGAAGACCAACAGAAGCCAGAGGACGAGAAAGGTGTGGATATCCGTCAGTTTGACGACTCAAGCCAGGAGAACGACCAGCAATCTCAAAAGGCACAGCAACAGCAGAAGAAACCAAAGAATGGGGACTCGCAGAAGACTGCCACCGAGCAGGTAGCCAGCTCCACCGATCCCAAGGAAAAGCGGAAGGCCATGAAGAAGAGCAAACGCCAGACCGGAGGTCGCGAGGTCACAGATCCAGTCACCCACCTCCCCATCGTGATCTACGATCAGACCGAAAAGGACCTGAAGTCTGTACCCGAGAACGAACCAGAGCCCGGCGAGCACCACACAACGGCCACCGGCCCACAGGCCGCCTCAAAGCCTGACGAGGATCTCGAGAAGGAGTGGGACATGGGACAGCGTGGCCACAACGGGATCCAGAAGCTGTTCCCGCCCCCCAAGTTCGCCGACCTCAAGGATGAGCTTGCCTCGGCGTATCAGTCCACCGTCCAGGCGGGCCTCTCGGTCATCGGTATCGCCGCCGCCGCCCCGTTCCTGATGTCGCCCCTCCAGGGCCACCTGGTCCCTCACTGGTCGACGCTGCTCACCGTGTTGGGCTTCCTCTCCGTCACCTTCGGCACCGCCTGGGGCATGGGAGAGTGGATCTCAAAGAAGGTGGACGAAATCGTTGAGGATGAGATATGGGATGCCTCCAGGCGGGAGGAGGAGGCCATGGTAGGCAGCGATGCTGAGCTGCCCGAGTCGGTGGAGTGGCTCAACAGTTTCGTGGCTTCGGTATGGCCTCTCGTCAACCCGGACTTGTTCTCGTCTTTGATAGACATGGTGGAGGATATCATGCAGGCATCTCTTCCAAAACTCGTCAAGATGGTTTCTGTCGATGACATGGGCCAAGGAAACCAGTCACTACGGATACTGGGGGTTCGTTGGCTACCCACCGGAGCTGCCAGCCGTACCGTCGGCCCCAATGGCAAGCTGGAAGAGCCGCAGAATAACAAGACGAGCGATCGCACAAACCCGCAAGCTGCGCAGGAGGAAGCGGCCGAGGACGACACCTCTGGTGCAAAACAAGAAGGCGGAAATGACGACGACAAAAACAAGACCAAGGAGCAGGAGCAGTCCGAGGCTGCGATGCGCGAGGGGATGGAGGCCGAGGAGGGCGACTTCGTCAACCTGGAACTTGCATTGGCGTACCGCAGCCGGGCTACGGGCAAGTCTATCAGGGCAAAGGCCAAGAACGCACACATATTGTTGAAGTTCTACCCCCTTGGTGGTGTGGCCTTGCCGGTCTGGGTCGAGCTTAGGGGTTTCATCGCGACCCTGCGCCTGCGACTACAGCTCACAGTAAGTCTTTTGGTTACACGTCCGAGAGGGACTCCCTACACTTCTCTGTGCTAACCTTCAGCCAGCCCGACCCACCCTTTGTCAGCCTCTGTACCCTGACCTTCCTTGGACAGCCCAAGGCCTCACTGTCATGCGTCCCGCTATCGAAGCACGGGCTTGACTTGATGGACGTACCAATGTTGTCCTCTTTCGTTCAGTCGGCCATCGATGCCGCTCTGGCCGAGTATGTTGCGCCCAAGAGTCTCACCCTGAACCTCAAGGATATGCTCGTTGGCGAGGACTTCAAGAAGAACACCACAGCTCATGGCGTGGTATTTATCTTAATCAAGCGCGCCCGTGGCTTCAAGCAAGGAGATGGTGGTCTCGGGTCCTCAGGGGGTTCCAGTGATGCCTATGTCTCCGTCGGCTGGGGTAAATTCGGCAAAACGGTGGCCACGACCCGGATTATTGAGAACACACAAGAGCCCGACTGGCACGAATACGCCAATATCCTGGTGTCGGCGGAGGAGCTGAATGCCGAGGAGAAGCTGCGGCTGCAGCTCTGGGATTCAGATAAACATACCGCAGATGATGACCTGGGCCGAGTCGAGGTGGACCTCAAGAAACTAATGAACACACCCGAGAGCCACAATCAGATGCAGGATCGCGAAGACCGCTTTACAGGCCAAGACCCTGACGAGCAAATGCCTGGCACGCTGCAGTGGTCTGTCGGGTATTTCTCCAAGGTCAGGATCCTGCGGCAGCAGCTCGAGCAGCAGACTGTGAATGAGAACATCCGCACCCAGGAGCAGCTCAAGGAGTACGTGTCTGAGGAGTCAGCCAGGAAACTCAGGGAGGCTGGCAAGGCACCCGACGACGAGGAGCTCCACCAGCAGCGGGTCCAGGATTATGCCGAACTTGAGGACAACATGATCATTTCTGCGCCTCCGCCACAGGAATTCCCCTCTGGTATCCTCAGCGTGCAGATCCACAACATCACAGGCCTGGAGGTCCAGAAGCTGCGTAAGCGAAACAACAAGAACGACGATTCGGATGTTGACGAGGAAACGGAGACGGATGACGATATGCCCGACAGCTACTGCAACATCATAGTGAACCATAAGAAGATTTATCGAACCCGCACGAAGCCAAAGAACTCCAAGCCATTCTTCAACGCCGGTACGGAAAGGTTCATCAGGGACTGGCGAAACTGTGAGGTCATCGTCTCCGTCCGCGATGCCCGCGAGCGCGAGGACGACCCCCTGATCGGCATAGTGTACCTACCAATTGGCAAGCTCCTCAAAGACAGGAGCCAGGTGATGCAGATGTTCCCACTGGTCGGCGGTATCGGCTTCGGGCGGGCCCGTATTTCGATTGTCTGGCGAAGTGTCGAGCTCAAGCTTCCTCCGAACCTGCTGGGGTGGGACTATGGGACGGTTGAACTCAGAGGCCCGGTCCGGGTCAAGGGACGACTTCCAGAGAAAGCTACCAAGAGCCGGCTCAAGATCCGGAGCGACCTCGGGAGAACAAAGATGTATCCCAATGACAGCCAGGGAGAGTGGGTGGTCAAGGGCAAGGCCGGCAGAACCCAGAGCGCATTCCTGCCTGTGCGCAAGCGGTACGCCTCGGCGCTGGTTTTCGAGTTCCGCGAGTCGGTGCTCGGACCGGACAAGTCGCCTGCCTTTGCGGTACTGTGGCTGCGTGACCTCGTCGACGAGGAGACTGAAACAAAGATACTGAAGGTGTGGAGAGGCGGCAAGCAGCAGATTGCCAGGGCTGAGTCGAACTGCGACTACAATGGTACGGAGGAAGGCGAGCAGCCACTCGGTGAGATCGAGATGGAGCTCAAATTCTGGCGAGGTCTCTCCGGGTACCACAAACGCTTCGCCGCGTCATCCACGAGGGGCAATATGAAGCAAGTGATGGAGTGCCTGGACTCTATATCGGACGAGAATCTCATCAACGACGATGACGAGGTCGACGAAGAGGATTACGAGGACTCCAGCTCGGAGAACTCCCGCAGCAGTGACGACAAGGCGGCCAAGAAGAGACTCAAGGTGCACACAAACGACGACTCCTCGGCAGCCGAGGACCGGGACTCTGGCGCGGACAGCTCGGGGGCCGAGGAGAAAAGGCAGGGGTCCAACTCGAAGTTCTCGCTGTCGAACCTTCGGAAGGCACCCAAGAAGATCCTGCGCAACCCCGTAGAAGGAACTACGTCCACTGCGGCAGGTGTAATCGCCCCCGGCCACAACGACCCAGACGATGGGTCGCGGGGGATGCGCAACCAGCTGCGCGACTACAAGGACCACCACAAGCAGCTGCACCGCAAGCACCGCGGCATCATGCAGTGGCGCGCTGCGCGCGAGGTCGACCACCTCGGGAGCAAGTTGAGCAGCCTGAAGGGCAGTGTCGGCGGGTTGTTCAAGCATGGCGAGAAGGGTGACGAGGTTGAGACAGAAGTGTAGGATGGGAATGTGGATAAACTGTCAAAGGGGGCCTGGAGATTGATATCACGAGCCGGAAGTCCTGGGCGAGGCACATCTTGGAAGGGCATTAATCATGTCTGGCCTAAATTGCTGCGTTCGTTGGTCGCAAGTCAGCAGCTCCTGTGCATGCAGATGAGGAGGCCGATAATGGGTAGTTAGGTGACCACAGCACGAAGCTTAATTTACTTTTCATACCCATAGTCCGGGTGATCCTCGGAAACTAGACCCCGGCCGGAATTCTGATGCCGAATAGCCTCGCATCAGGTAACTTTTTATTGGATGAGCCCTTGTAGGAATGCATAAGTCAACAAGCCAGTCTTGAGATAAAGTTCTATAATACAAGAACGCGTGGGCCGGGACAGTCCCAAGATATCTTGCCAGGTTGGGTTTGCCTAACCTGTAAGGTGACCTCTCTTAGTTGTATGAATCCGTGCAGGTCTGGATGTTGTCTTGGCTCCATAGGCACATGATTTTTTGGGACTTGGGCACAATCGGGGCTGGTGTTTCGTACTTTTCGAGTCATAGAGGCCATGTGTATATTCGACCTGACAAATGTCAGAAACAGTCAAGTTGGCAGTGAAGAAGAAGAGACCATCCTACAGTTGGGACGGAAGATCGACACGTTGCAATATCACGATCGGTTGTGGCAGCGGGAGCTATCCAATTCCCGTGGCCAGATGTAGCACGTTTTTGTTCATTCCTGCAACCACTTTAGAATCTTGTGATAAGAGTTTATCCAATACCAGGAAAGCGAGAGACCCGTCGACAACCTCCAGGGCCCCGCAACGCAGGGTCTCGCTTCTGATCCTTTTTTCCAGGCAAGGGGGCCCAGAAAACGCCATGGATTGGAATGGACATGAGGCCACAAAGATGGTGCCTCGTCAGCCCCCTCAAGGGAGCCCTCGGGCCAGGGAGGGCGGGGGTATTAATTGGGACGTGGCAGTTCTCGATGCGCAGCGCCGATGGGATCGGCAGGAAAATCATGTCTTTGTTCGCCTTTGCTGCGGTGCTTTGGCTCATTGCCCCCTCGCTGCAGGCAGTCTTGCCAGCAAGATACGTCTCCTCCAACAGCAGCAGTCCGTTCGGTTCTCTGAAGTTTCGACACGATGGCACATTCCTGATATCAATCTTCGAGGACCTTCACTTTGGTGAGAGTAAGGAACCCATATCATCCCAAAGGTTTCCGTTGTGGGCTCTCAAGGGTTGACATTGTGGCAACTGCCTCAGACGCCTGGGACTCGTGGGGCCCTCAACAAGATATCAACACCGTCAAGGCCATAAATAAGGTTCTCGACTATGAGCCCCCACAGCTAGTCATACTCAACGGCGACCTCATCACCGGCGAGAACACATTCAAGGAGAATGCCACAACCTACGTGGACCAGATTGTTGGGCCTCTTGTCAGGCGCAACCTCACCTGGGCGTCCACATATGGCAACCACGATAGTGATTATAATCTTTCGCGCAAGGGCATCCTGGAGCGCGAGATGTCATGGCACAACTCACGCACAAAGAGCATGGTGCCGGGACCACAAGCCGGCGTCACCAATTACTACCTTCCTGTCTATCCGTCAAACTGCACCCCCCCGGACGCGCCATCGACGGCAGCACCGGCAGCACCGTGCGCCCCGGAGCTGATCCTCTGGTTCTTCGACAGCCGCGGCGGCCACGCCTACCAGGAGCTCCACGCCGACGGGGTTCGGGTGGGCCTGCCGAACTGGGTGGACACGAGCGTGGTGGACTGGTTCCAGCAGACGAACGCGGAGCTGATCGCCCGCCACGGGTGCAGGGTGATCCCCTCGCTGGCGTTTGTCCACATCCCCACCCGCGCCTCGCAGGCGCTACAGACCACGCTCGGGGTGGACCCCAGCCTCCAGCCGGGCGCCAACGACGACTACCCTGTTGCGGCGCAGGGCCAGGGCTGGTGTGCTGACGGGAGGGACGATGGGGCTTGTGAATACGGCGGCCAGGACGTGCCGTTCATGCAGGCCATCACGACGACCAAGGGGCTCATGGGTGTGTTTTCTGGGCATGACCATGGTATAAGCATCACCACCCGCGTATGTTCCGGACTTGAACTGACGCAGTCCTCTTCTTACAGGCGACACGTGGTGTTACAAGTGGGAAGGCGTGCTGCCGGGCATGACAGTTGACGGCAACGGACTGAACGTGTGCTTCGGGCAGCACTCGGGCTACGGTGGGTACGGCAATTGGGTCAGGGGCTCGAGGCAGATCCTGGTGTCTCAAAGCAGCTCAAGGAGCTGGTTGTCGACACCTGGGTCCGGACCGAACTTGGAACGGTGATTGGGTCAGTGTCCCTCAACTCGACATACGGGGCGGACCTGTACCCCGAAACGCCAATCAAGAAGACATATTGTCCTACTTGTCACTATTCATGACTTTAGGCTGCCGGGTTCGGGAATTGAGGTGACTATCTAAATTATGCATTGTTTTCCCTCTAGATACCACAGATAAGGCAATAAGCGACTGCGTGCTGCTCCTTGCTTCCATTCCTCCACAGGATCCGTCGCACATGCTGAATCTAGTCCCATAGAGGAGCATGGGCATGGTAAGTTTAGTATCTCGCTAATTCATATGTTGTAAATTAATTCAATTTAATATTATTCTTTATAAAAAAAGACTAGGAAGGAAAGAGAAAGTTAATAACTCCCATGATATGGCTGTCAACGCTTATATTCATAAAGGATAGAGATTTACGGAACACGTAATGGAGAATACAGAGGTACATTCAGCGTACGCCACCCGCGGTCATTTTACATGCACACTCAGAAACGTACCCTGATACGATTGGCCAGGTATGCTTGATTCGTCACTTGTTACAAGCCAGCTGTGGCTGCCATTAGGTCCCTCACGCTCACTTCGTGTCACCGTGGTCAGCGAGTGCGCAAATCCAAATTTGAAGCAGAGAAGCACTTACTTCCTCCATAGGGGTCATTCCCGTATGATAGAATCTGTCTTTCCTTAAGAATGAGCCCAATTCCATCATACTTCTTCGCAAACATGCCCTCGTCACGCAAGCATAAGACGCCACCCATGTTGGCCAACCCATCCTTCTTCAGGCTGATGGTGAAGCCCTCAACATAGGAGAACATCTCTTTGACAATCTCAGAGATCGTCTTGTCTGCATAGCCAGTTTCAAAACGCTGGATGGAGTAACGGGGGGGGCCCACATTCGCCGCACCCCCTGTTCCTGTGGAACAGCCATGTGTCCTAAGCACTCTGAATTCATAGAAGTAAACTCGCCTTAAGGTCTAAGTTTCTAGAAAAGAACAAAACAAATAAAAGAAGCTTTTATAAGCACAGGACACGCTTGATTTCAGGGTTAGGGGCAGCATTCTATTCAACACACCCCCTAGCTGCAGGCTTATTTAAAGCATATAGCTGCCCCAGTTTTACCAATAGCCAGGTAGCCCGTGCATTTACACCTATAAGAAAGTCCCAGTCCTCCTATTAGCTACCCTTCCTGCATTTCCATCCTATAATATACCTTAGAAACCCACCTTTAAGCTTCCATATCTCTATAATATATCCAAAAACAACCAATTAGAGCTTAAATTCAGACTTTTTTCATGATTCTAACCCTAAAATATACCACCTTTTTCATTTTAAAATACTTTTTCTAAGCTTATTAAGATGCCCTAATCGAAACTTGCCTAGGGTTACAACCTATGCTCCATCTCAGGCACCCGGGCATTTTCTTATCAGTCCTCATCTAAAAAGGCCAATTCTAAGCACGTATCCTCAATCTCTATTATATATAAGTATATCAATCCTAATATTTAAGTTAATCCCATTAAGGGCCCTTAGGGCTCCATAAATAAAACTCCTTATAATGCTAAGGATCTAAATAAGCTTTAGAATGTGAATTTAGAGTATAGTAGTGCTTCTAGCTCATCTAACCTTTAGTCTTTAACTATTTCTTAATCCATAGGTCCAGCTATTAGTACTGCCCTCCTTTTAAGCTTGCTAGAGCATTTATCTAAGTCTAAGAACCCTACTGCTTAGCTTTTTAGTTCCAGAGCTTTATTTAAAGAGGTTCCTATAGTTACTTAAATGGAGAATATCTTTAGGGAAAACTAAACTTATTAAGATTAAGTAACTACTAGAGGAAGTAAGTCTGGAAACATTAATATAAAAGGCAGCAATATTTTCACGCCTATAAAATAGGTTTCTAATACTTATAGGGTTTCCTTTACTAAAGTATATTAGTCTAAATATATGGCATCCCTATTAATTAAGACTATAGCTAAAGCACCTTAAAATATAAATTCTAAGGACTATAAGCCTATTAATCCTCCTTATAATAGCATTTCTAATAATACTAAGGAGGAAGAGGATTACCCCTTGGGCGTTAAAGACTAGGCTCGTTATAATAATTAATATAAGGATTAAAAGCATAGGCTCTGATGAATATGTGCTATAAAATAGCATTCAGTTCAGCGTGTGTGTGTTTCGGCAGGGTCGCAGTATGGTGCTCTGAGGCGAATTGGGACGATTGACAATGGTCTGGACAACTTTGTATTGAATTAAGTTGGGCTTCTGTAAGCCCTCCTTATATACCCTCCGACGTCGTCTCACCCCTGGGCACGCTGCGGTCGGCTCTGGTGCAAATTTGCAAATGCCGGAAAATTCGCCCTTCCAACACACCATCTTTGGTTCNAAGCAACCAGCCAACCATAGCCCTAGCAATACCCAAATTAAGTACATATAAACTTCAGAAATCAAGCTATCCAATGCACCAGGTCATATACTTTTTGGGTAAGAAATAAGGGTAATGCAGAGGTCTGAATTAAGGTGCAAATGCAGGCCAAAATAATCGACTCACGGCCACCAAACTCATCTTGCGTCACGCACGCACTGGGCGTACTTAGCGAAAATCGCCTGACTCGCAAGTCTAGGGTAACTCCTTGCTAAAAAGTCTAGGGTAACTCCTTGCACGAAGTCTAGGGTAACTCCTTGCTGAGCGGTTCCGTTTAACAACACCCCCTAGCTACAGGCTTGTTTGAAGCGTGTAGCTGCCCTAATTTTACTAGTAGCCGGGTGGCCCGTGCGTTTATACCTGTAAGAAAGTTCTAGTCCTCTTATTGGCCACCCTTCCTGCATTTCTATCCCATAATATACTTTAGAAACCTACCTTTAAGCTTTTATATCTTTATAATATATTTAAAAATAACTAGTTGGAGTTTAGATTTAGACTTTTTTTTATGATTCTAACCCTAAAATATACTACTTTTTTTGTTTTGGAATACTTTTTTTAAGTTTATTAAGATGCCCTAATTGAAACCTGCCTAGGGTTGCAACCTGCGCTCTATCTTAGGTATTTAGGCGTTTACTTGCTGATCCTTATCCGAAAAGACTGATTCCAAGTGTATATTCTTGATCTCTGTTGCGTACGGGCATGTTGATCTTGATATTTGAGTTAATCCTATTAGGGGCCCTTAGGGCTCCATATGTAAGACTCCTTATAATGCTGAAGATCTAAATGAGCTTTAGAATATGGATATAGAGTGTATTAGTGCTTCTAGCCCGTCCGACCTTTAGTTCTTAATTGTTTTTTAATCCGTGGGTCTAGCTATTAGTGCTGCCCTCCTTTTAAGCTTGCTAGAGCGTTTATCTGAGTCTGAAAACCTTACTTCTTAGCTTTTTAGTTCTAGGGCTTTATTTAGAGAGGTTTTTGTAGTTACTTAAATGGAGAATATCTTTAGGGGAAACTAAACTTATTAAGATTAGATAATTACTAGGGGAAGTAAGTCTGGAAATATTAATATAAGAGGTAGTAATATTTCTGTACTTATAAAATAGGTTTTCAATACTTGTAAGGTTTTCTTTACTAGAGTGCATTAGTTTAAATATATAGTATCCCTATTAACTAAAACTATAGTTAAAGTACCTTAAAATATGAATTCTAAGGACTATAAGCCTATTAGTCCTCCTTATAATAGTATTTCTAATAATACTAAGGAGGAAGAGGATTACTCCTTAGGTATTAAAGACTAGGCTTATTATGATTGTTAATATAAGGATTAGAAGTATAGGTATACTGCAAATGAGCATTAGAGAGTAAGGAATGGTTTGCTGTTATTTAAGAATTAGATTCCCATATGCCTAAGAGCTACTAGCCTACCTTAAAAGCAATCTTTAGGGCGCGCTATTAGAGATAACTCTAAGACCGCTTCTAATACTTATAAGTATTAGAGAACTAATAACTCTAAGAAGCCTTCTATAAGTAAGTAGCAATCTTTATTTCTATATTCCTAGACTTATAGTTAACCTATCTAGCTTTAGAGGAAGCCTAGGCCTAGCTTACTTAAATAGTAGTAAAGAAGAAAGAGCTTAAGAAGTTTACTTATACTATAAAGCATGCTAAAAAAAGAAGAAGAGAATTAGTAATAGTCTTTCTTAAGGTAATAAGCATAAAATCCCTTATAATTATTATATTAATAGCACTATATTTAGCCATTCTAATTCCATTATATATTATAATGTAATAGGAAATACTAGTTTTAAATACTATAATTATACTAAGTATAATAATATTTATTGTATAATCCCTTTAGTACTTACTCCTTTTGCTAATAAGCTTTCTTTTTATTAAATAAATTTTATTAAGGTAAAGATTAAGGGCAATATATTAGCTAGCGGAAAGATAATTTATAAGAACAAGCTTAATAAGGCCTAAATCACCTAGAAGAAATCTAAGGACCTCTATTAAAAGGATAAATAAGGGCACATAAAGATTACCTATAATAGGCTTAATAAGACTAAAGAGCTTGGTTTCATAGATAGCGCTAATTTCAGTCACCCCATTAAGGTTAATAATAAGTCTAGTAATAGTAATAATTCTGATAATAATAGAGATAGTTTTAAGATATCTTAAATATATATTTTTAGACTTTTTCTTAAAAGGGGGTAAGATTAGAGAGCAGTTAGGTTCTTAAAAGCCTTATACTTTTAACTAAAGCCAAAAAAGGCAATTTTCAAGCTCTAAGAAGCTATATACCTTAGAATTCCTCTTTATTTTTAACTACTTTTCTGGTTATTAAAATGCTTGGGATAACTCTACTAGCATGTTACTATCTATTAGAAGAATCTTTTCATTCTGAAAGATAGTATTAAAATATATAATATAAAAATAATGCTTTTAAAGTATAAGAGTCCCTTCTTAGCTTTTCTAAATTACTTCTTATGCGTTAATAAGATTAAGGTGTGCTTAAAAACGCTTAAACTAGGCGCATCTGAGAGTCTTTATAAGTCTATTAGCAGGTATTTTTAAGGTTTCCAAATGGATTACTTAAAAACTACCCTTACTATATTCCTATTTTAACTATATCTACTGGATATTAATATAATAAAGCTTTATGCTAAGCCTTTCGCACTTAATTATAACTAAGCATATAGTCTGCTAATTATTGCAGTAGATTTTCCAAGCTTGCCCTAGATCCAATTAAATATCCCTAAATAGTTACTTAAGAGCTATTGCCTCCTTTATAATACATTCCAAACTTAATAATTCAGCCTCTATTATTAATATTAACATAGTTGCTTACTTGCTAGACTTCCATTAAATCAGTCCTCTAAATAAGGTCATTATATAGCCTTGAGTAGATTTCCTATTCTCCTAGTTATCTGTAAATGAAGCATCCCCTGCTATAACTAACGCTTGGGTTTCAGAGTGTTATCCCCTATATTGGATTCCGAGGTGATATATCCTGTAAAGGTATTATATAACTCTCTCAGCTGCCTTTTAGTGCTAGGGTCCAGGGTTGGTTAGGAACCTGGAAAGAAACATATATACAAAAGCAATATCTAGGCGTATTATAATAGCTGTATAGAGAATCAACCCAACCTTTTCTTAGTATGCCTTAATCTCTACTTTTAAGGCTTATCTATTAAACTTTAGTAACTCTTCTGCTCCTAGAGGTATATAGGGTATAAAGTATTTATTATCCGCTAAGCTAAATTTCTATATAACCTTCTCTATATATATATTATAAATTAGTATTATAGTGTGTACTCTATAGTCCCTTAGTATTTGAATTCTTAGAAACCACTAAGCTGGTCCCTTATCCTTAACTTTATACTCTTATATAATTCCAGCCTTAATTTAAGTTACTGCTCTTGCTTGGTTCTTAGGAAAGAGTATTAGGATATTATTTATATAGAATAAGACTATAATTCTAGTTCTTAGGCATATAAAGAGATAGGGTTCCTCTAAATAGGGCTTTAATTTGAGCTTTCTAAGTATAGAACTGAATTCTTAGTACTAGAGTAGTAGTAAATCCCTAAGTCCATAAAGTGCCTTCTTAAGTATAGCATATTTTCCTCCCTACTTAAACCCTTCTAAAAGCTTGCAATAGACTTCTTCTCTCTTGCCCCTTATTACATTTAGGAATGCTATAGTTATATTAAGTTAGATATACTCTAAATTAAATGCAGCAGCAATTATTATTATTATGCGAAAAATTTTTATAATAAGAATAGCTGTATATATTTCCTTAATAGTAGAAATTAGCTGAAGATCCCCTTATATATATATATATGCTTTCAAAGAGAATAGTCTGCAATTCTTATTAAGCTTGTATTTATAAATCTACTTAAGTGGGAGGGGCTTAGAAGGCGCCCTTTTACACTTAATTACCTTTTAGGTTCCAAGCTTAATAAGGGTCTGCATCTCCTTATGCATTACCTCCAGCTATTACGCCTTATATAGTCCATTTTAAGCTTACTTTTAATTCTTAAGTTCTAAAGGAAGCATTTTTCCTTAAGCATTATACCCAAGGCATTACATTTCAGACTTTCCAGCCTAAATTAATGGTACTATAATACATATAAGTATTATAAATTTATATTTCTTAATTATGCTTTAATCTTATATTTCTAGTTAATTAAGCTAAAAAGTGAATATAAAGTATTCCTAAGAATTATTACTCCTAAGGGATGCATTTGCGTTCTCCTCTCTAGAGCGTGCTGAACTAGTGCTCTTGCTAAATGCGGTTGCATTTACTAAATGCAAGGGCCCCTATAGTTCTACTATACCAGCCCGTTTTTGCTGAATTCGGGCTAATCTTCTTAGAGGAATAGTTGTAAGCTGGATACCAGACTTATCCTAAGGTATAGGAAGTAGCTAGCTCTTCTAGTTCCCCTAAATGAGCTTAAGTTAGCATAAGTCTTAAGAAGGTAATATAAGATGCTTAACTATTTCTTTATCTATTAAGGATAGTAGTTACCCTATAAGCAAACTAATATTAAATAAGTCCCATTTAATTATTTTAAGTATCCCTTCTAGTATTAGAAGTTCTAGAATATTGCCTTCTTTATTAGTGGAGAAAAAGGAGTCTGCTTTTTTAGAATAAGGCATATTTACCCCTAAGTTCCAGCTAGAATATATACTTCTAGCTTCTTCTTTAAGAGTATTAGGAGAGGATTAAATTCTAAGCTCATTATATATCCCTATATTCTCTTAAAATAGGGCTTTATATATAACATTCAAGATCTCCTCCTCTTCTATTATTTCTATAAGTATTTCCTTTACTTCATGCTTAGGAATTTAGATCCTAGGCTCCATTAAAGAATTATAGAATTAGGTTTCATTAAATACTACATTTCTAGTTAAAATCACTTTATTTAAACTAGAAATCTATACCCAAAAAATGTTTAAGAAGACATACCGAACTAGATAACCTATATAGGCTGCTGGTTTAGTTTTCATTATATGCTTATTTGAGTTATTTTCATGCTCTTTCCTTAGTAAGTACGCTCTATAGCTATAAGTATATATATTTTTCCAAGAAGGAAGAAGTTCCACTAGTTTGCTATATATCTCATTTAATATATACTATCTGAAATAGCATATAAATTATTTATATCTGGAGCGCACTACTGCTTTCTTTTTGCTAGGGAAATATTATTTAGAAATACTACTATCTATACTGCCTCTAGCTATAACTAGCCTAGCAGATTTACCCCGAGTAGCAAAATTTTAGCTTTATTAATTATCTATTTCCTAGCGCATTCCCTACCCCTATTTATTTTAGAAGTCCTTTGTCTTATAATCCTTAAGTACTTAAAATATATATTCCTGGGCTTTTGAGATTAAATGGTAGGCAAAGAGGTTTATACTGAACTCATTATATATTATTAGTATGTAAAGAGACCCATCTAGGGCTTATTTATAGTAAAAGAGGTCCTAAGCGATCTAGTAGAATGAATAAAGAGACCTATTTTCTAATGGCGCTTAATTAATATATTTTAAAGCATTTGCCTAAGTGCGGACCTTATAATTGATCCTTTTTATCCCCATAATGCAGACTCCCCTTGCGCCTTAAATAAGCTTTTCCAGGGCTTCCTCTGATGAATTTGTGCTATAAAATAGCATTCAGTTCAGCGTGTGTTTCGGCAGGGTCGCAGTGTGGTGCCCTGAGGCGAATTCGGACAATTGACAGTGGTCTGGACAACTTTGTATTGAATTAAGTTGGGCTTCTGTAAGCCCTCCTTATATACCCTCCGACGTCGTCTCACCCCTGGGCACGCTGCGGTCGGCTCTGGTGCAAATTTGCAAA
The DNA here is from genome assembly GCA_002270565.1 of Stenocarpella maydis. Lineage (NCBI taxonomy): Eukaryota > Fungi > Ascomycota > Sordariomycetes > Diaporthales > Diaporthaceae > Stenocarpella > Stenocarpella maydis. The sequence goes on from NQMI01000017.1 coordinate 116,117, forward strand.
TGCCGGAAAATTCGCCCTTCCAACACACCATCTTTGGTTCCAAGCCACCAGCCAACCATAGCCCTGGTAATGCCCAAATTAAGTACATATAAACTTCAGAAATCAAGCTATCCAATGCACTAGGTCATATACTTTTTGGGTAAGAAATAAGGGTAATGCAGAGGTCTGAATTAAGGTGCAAATGCAGGCCAAAATAATCGACTCACGGCCACCAAACTCATCTTGCGTCACGCACGCACTGGGCGTACTTAGCGAAAATCGCCTGACTCGCAAGTCTAGGGTAACTCCTTGCTAGGAAGTCTAGGGTAACTCCTTACAACGAAGTCTAGGGTAACTCCTTGCACGGAGTACCAACGCCCTGCTGAGCGGTTCCGTTTAACANTCTGATGAATTTGTGCTATAGAATAGCATTCAGTTCAGCGTGTGTGTGTTTCGGCAGGGTCGCAGTATGGTGCTCTGAGGCGAATTGGGACGATTGACAATGGTCTGGACAACTTTGTATTGAATTAAGTTGGGCTTCTGTAAGCCCTCCTTATATACCCTCCGACGTCGTCTCACCCCTGGGCACGCTGCGGTCGGCTCTGGTGCAAATTTGCAAATGCCGGAAAATTCGCCCTTCCAACACACCATCTTTGGTTCCAAGCAGCCAGCCAACCATAGCCCTAGCAATGCCCAAATTAAGTACATACAAACTTCAGAAATCAGGCTATCCAATGCACTAAGTCATATACTTTTTGGGTAAGAAATAAGGGTAATGCAGAGGTCTGAATTAAGGTGCAAATGCAGGCCAAAATAATCGACTCACGGCCACCAAACTCATCTTGCGTCACGCACGCACTGGGCGTACTTAGCGAAAATCGCCTGACTCGCAAGTCTAGGGTAACTCCTTGCTAGAAAGTCTAGGGTAACTCCTTACAACGAAGTCTAGGGTAACTCCTTGCACGGAGTACCAACGCCCTGCTGAGCGGTTCCGTTTAACACTTCCGCTCCCAAGTAACTAGATCTAATGTGCTATATTTAAGCATTATTAAATCTATTTAGCACTTTATCCTAGGAACATTTAAATAATCTATTTCTCCTAATTGCAAGCACTTAAGAAGCAACTATTCTTATATTACTATATAGGATTAAAGGAGCTTTAAAATAGGAGAAGGAGAGTGGCTTATATTTAAGAAAGACTAAATTGTATGCCCGCTTGAGGTCTGCTATAGGCACGCTCTGGTTAATCATTCTGAAACGCAGAGTAGTATTACTGCTGTAGTACTATATGCCTGCTTTCTAAAGAAGAGCTTTAAGAATAATATTAATATAAAAATGCTTAATAACTGCTATATTTTTCAAAATGAAAGCTTTAGTATTCTTCCCTTTTGCGCTATAAATCTTGTTTTTAAAGCATTTAGTTCTATACCTTATAATTTCCAAAGAGGAAGTCCCTACTTTAATTATATTATAATCTATATTTAGTCTAAATAAGCCTGGAATAAGGAAATTAATTGAGTTAACTAGATAGATTGCTCTATAAGTATTAAGAACATAACTACTTAATAGAGGGTATCTTGCTCCTCCTATTATTATATATATTCCAGGCGCATACTGGATAGTTAGGAGTTATTAAGGGTTAATTAATATGTGGATTATGTTTTTAAGAAGTAGAGGTTATATAATTAAAATTAAGTAGCAAATTTAATAATAAGTTTAGAAAGAGTAAAAAGAGTATATATTAAATAAAAGAGATAGTAAAGATTGATTTTTAGAAAGAGGGTTAGGCTATAATTAAGCCTAGGAAAGCAAGTTCTAACTAATTTCTCCTCTAGTTCCCATCCTATTTCAGGATTCCCTTATGCTCTAATTCCTCTTAAACCTCCTTATATTTATTA
>NQMI01000017.1:118089-155119 GCA_002270565.1 Stenocarpella maydis
AGTTATACTTAAAAATATATAACTAAGATATTACTAAGAAGAAGTTTAAGTTTGCAAACCGGGCTCATAACTATAGAACAGCTATATATCCTAAGCACTCTAAATTCATAGAAGTAAACTCGCCTTAAGGTCTAAGTTTCTAGAAAAGAACAAAACAAATGAAAGAAGCTTTTATAAGCGCAGGACACGCTTGGTTTCAGGGTTAGGGGCGGCATTCTGTTCAACAGTTCCGCCGCGGCTCCACACCCGCGACGCGTCGAGGGACCCCCTATAGAAAAACTTAAATATCTCAATGAGGAATTTTTTTCTGGTCACTAAACTTCTTCTGCACGTTAATTAGACCATTATAAAGTAATACTTAGAAGCTGATATTTATGACGCCCTTAACGCAATAGCAGATGGGATGCTAATTCGGCTGGCTTCTCGGCTATGGTATATCCCAGACCGCACTCTTCGTTGTTGCCGTATAGGCGTCCCCAGCCATCGTGAAGCTGCAGACCCTGAGAGGTTTCTTGATGACTATTAGGAGGCTCAATTGGTACTATATATTATCAATTAAAGCAGCCTAGGGCTGGGGCTAATGCGATATGAAACTAGAGCCCTTGCAGCCCGCCTCGCCTTCTCTAATGAGAATCACCCTCCCCTGGGGAGGAAGTGGCTGAGGGCATTCCTCTCCCGGCATCCTGAACTTCGAAGTCAAAAGAATTAACTAGTCAAGACTCATTGGCTAAGGGCGATAATGAAGGTAAATATTCAGACTTAGTTTAACCTCCTCCAATTGCCTATAGTTAAGTCTATTATCCCTTGCAACCGCTGGAATGCTGATAAGGGAGGACTAATGGAAGGGCATTCTAAGAGCATACTAACCCTTGGCTATTTGCATAATAGCCCTATTAGCTAATTGGACTATAATTCAAGAGCGTGGACCTCCTGTATTGAGTGTATTAACACTCTGGGGAAGCATCTTGACCTATTAATTATATTTAAAGGAAAGAGCATTTAATAGTAGTGGTTTCCTATTGTCCTTAAGGATTTCGATGGCTGGTAATTTACGGCAATGAAGAGGGGGTGGATAAAGGAAAAAATTGCTATTAAGTGGGTGAAGAGAGTCTTCATTCCTTAAATGAAGCTAGAGGACCCCAATGAGTAGCGATTATTAGTTATTAATGGGCACTATAGCTATATAATAATTAATTTTATATAAGAATGCTTCTTAAATGAAATATATATACTCTTCTTACTAGTATATACCTCCTATATGCTTTTACCCCTTAATATTAGGGTCTTTATGCTACTTAAAGCCTCCTTTAGGAAGCACTTATATGCTCTTAGTGTTGAATGGCCTTTGCCATATGGCTGTTGGTACATACGTATAGTGGTTGTCAAACTAGTTCTGTTATTCGATAATCTATCTAGGTTCTGAAACGAGGGAGGGGAAGCACACAATAGGGGCTTAAGGCCTCCGTGCGGTACCTAGGTGGCTAACTAAGCTACCTCATCCCCATACTGATATGCGATCCTAAGTGCTATTCTAACACTGGGGATCTTTTCTTTTATAATTATATATCTTCCTTTTAGCCTCTAAGTAGGTTGAACTACTTATATACCTTCCTTCTTAGTGAAATCCCCCTCCTCTCCTCCTATAGGTTGTGCTGCTTTTTACTTCATATACTGCTTGCAACCTCCAACCACTTGGCTGATATTAGGTATCATTTAATATCTCTTCTACTTCTAACCACCCATACTTCCCTTATTATCCTTACTTTATAGCTCTTTATATATATAGAAGGAGTAAAAGAAGCACATCTTTAGTAAGATGTCTCCTTTATGAGTCACTTACTTGTGTAACTAACTTATTACTAGCTAGGGATGCTAGTGCTATATGCTTCCTCCCTAATATAAAACCTCTTCTTCTCTCTCTCTCTCTCTCTTTCTTCCTTTCTTTCTTTCTTTATCATATAATACCTATATACCTATATACCTACCTTTGGTATATATTCATATGATTACTTCTTCTTTTTTAACTTGTTTAATAAAATTTCCTTACTTATATAATATCTTCTAGCTTGCCCTCTTCTTCTTGCAGCCCTTATGGCTCGCCCATCTTGCCTGTTATACCTCCTATTAGGCCTGCATCTGTTATAGTAGCACCCTCAGTTCCTTTACCAATAGGTAGTGCTTACCCACTAGAGCTGCTCTTTAGCATCCTGAATTCTATGCCTAGCCTGACTGCTAGCTGCTGCATTATAACTCTCCCAACTGATAACTTTATGAATTAGACTCTTCTTACCACCCTCTATATTAATATTTATATAAGCCCTTTCCCCTTCTTTACTATATTTCTAACCTTTATATAAATATAATAGGAGGCTAAGCATATAGTTGCTGCCCTTCCCTTATATAATATTTGCATTCTAGCGGACATTAATATATCTAGAGCTAATATTATTACCTACCTTTTTTATTATTTAAGCTACTTCTATATAATCCTNAAAAGAAGATCTTCTAGGTCCTCTGTAGCCCTATCCCTCCTATTTCCTACAGGCGGTTCTACCCACGGGGAAGGACCTATAGAAGGGGGCATGCGAGGGACCCATACCGGAAGACCCTATAACTCAGAATTAGGCAATGCTGAAAACGGGCCCAGAGGGGAGAGCGAGAGGACAAAACCTCCACACACACAAAAAGGCACACGTTCTGCCAGAGCCCTGATTAAGCAACCACCCCAAGAGGAGCGTGGAAGGCAAGAAGAGGAGCCCCTAACGCAATAGGAGAGTTATAAGGGGAATAGAGGGTACCAAAAAGGAGAGGCAGAAAAAGAGGGCACAAGAAATAATTTCATAATACATATATATATATCTAACAGATACAAATTCACAGGGTATAAAAAGATTAATTCTCTAGGACTAGAAATTTCTCAAAAGCAATGCAGGAAGGCCCCTTCTTATAGTCTTAAAGGGGGGGGGGATACTAAGGCTGGTTTTCCTCCAGATTCTAAAACATGCCGGTTCCCCTAAACCCCGGAATACACCCCTCTCTAGACCATTATAAAGAACAAGCAATAATCCGCCCGAAACAACCAGAATCACTTTCCTCCTCTAATCAGATAAGCCACCTAAATTCAGCTCTATTAAACCCTTCATAGCTCTCAATTCCTAGCCCGCTCATCCCTACTCTCATTCTATTATAGCACACTCGATCTACAATCCTTCTCCTCTCACTCAGCCGCCTTTTTATAAGCCCAGGATTAATAACTATCACTAATCACCAACATAGGAACCCAGCAATTCGCTTCCTCAGTCCCCACCCACTTACTTGCATTCCAATTATACTCCTAAATCAACATAATTCTCATTACAGCAGGCAATAAGCAACATAATAACAGCATAGCCAAAACAGAGGATAGAAATAATAATAAAGACCTTAAGATACCCAATCGCTCAAGGGTTATCCCACCTATATTCACGTTTCCTCTTAGAGATATATTCCTAATGCTTATCTCTAACATCTGCTACAAGAGAAGTTTAATAGGGTCACCTTGCGGCATTCCGGCCCTGCTCCAATCAGGCATCCGTAGAGTAGTTCTTACTTCACTCAATATCCCAAGACCATCTTCTCCATATATCCATACCCTATCTGCCTAAGGCAGAGGCTCAGGTATCTTGGATGGGTCCTTATAAAGTCCAAGCCCAGATATCATAATCAGATCCTTCACGGCTGCACTAGGTATCTTAGATATCAGGATAGGTGGCTAGTTCTTCAAGTTATCAGGGGCAACAGGAGTTTTACTCAACCTAGAAGTCCAAACATTAGTAGGCCTCAAAAGATCAGCCTTATCAAATCTCACTATAAGGAAGCCCAGCAGATTTTATCCCAGCTCTAATCCCATATCAGGTATAGCATAATACTTAGTCTCCCCCTTATTTATCCCTAAGATATTAGCTTAAGAGTATACAACATTCTTTCCTACCACAAGCCTCTTATACTCATTATAGCTGATAACTAGAGTATTCTAGACGCCCCTAATTAGACGCCTAAATCTATTAATTTCCAATCAAATAATAAAACCCTAAATAAGAGCTAAGGCTTTCTTAGTAGGTAAGCTAGGAGGGGTAGATTTAAGCAGCCTAATCTTAATTCAGTCTCTAAATTTCCAGCTATTCTTTTCATAATTCTCCCAGAAGAAGAAGGCAACATAGGTAGCCATAAGAAGTCTATAGGCAGTTAATCCTAGCTGCAGCATTACCTTTACCTAGATCGCCATGTATACCTATTTTAAGAATCCTTTAGGTAGCCCAAGAGTAAGGAAGTATGTAATGCAATCCCTTATATAGGGGTACATCCTATCACAAGTTCTCCAATCAGGATAAGTATCAATTATACTAAATCATTTAATATCCCTATTAAAAATACTTAATACCTAATAGCTTAAGATATATATAACTTAAATAATAAACCTCTAGCTGTCCTTTAGTAAGTAGTATCTCTATAATCTAGGAGGTTCTCTATTAATATTATAGGTTATGGGCACTACAAAGACCAGGTTGCTAAAATCAATCAGCTGCTAATTAATAAGCCCCAGAACATGATTAGTATGCAGGCATGCCTCTTGAGCCAGGAGACCTTCTGCATCATAAAGGGTCATAAGGAAGTTACTATAGTGAGTACCAAATAGGTTCTTCTACCTAGGGGGTTCTCTAAACTGAGGATAAAGATTAACGCCCTCAAAATATATATCTACTACCCGCTACACATAATTACTATACCCCTATTTTTAGTTCTAAAAGAATAACGGTTACACTAAAAAGTCTAATATATTAAAAGCTTAAAAAAGTACCAACCCATTATTAAGGATTCTAGTTTTAAACAGGTCTTTTATTAAGTCTACACTAGCTCCATAATCCCAGTTTCCTCAATTACAGATATCACATAGGTTGGGAAATCTTAACTACCATATAGGGTTAATATCATTAAAATTTATAATAAAGGGTAACACTAAAAGTCATACTTCAAGGCCAACCTAATTAGAAGGGTCTGGGTACTCAACAATAGGCACAGGGGCATCAAGATCGTTTATAGGGCTAACTTAGCCTTTTAAACTATTAATAGCCATAAACTAGATTAATAAGGATCCCTTCTTCTTTCCCTTACCTTTCTTTATCATTTGCTAGCTTAAGGAAGACATCTTTCTAATTAGTTAGACCGGGGAAAAGGGTACTAAAGCAAGGAGAAATTAGGTAATAAAGGGGAGGTAATAAGTTTTAAGGGTAGAGGTTAATAGTTACAGCAGCTTTTAAGTCTTAATAATGCAAGTTATACTACACTAATCAGAGATTAGCTGAAGTATAGTAGTTATAAAAGAAGTAGTTAGGTTGGAGGTTGTGGCAGAAAGGTAGGCTTTTATTAAAAGGGGAGCCTTAAGATAGGTAAATCACTCAAGCTAGTGAATTACTCAACTTCCTTCCCTTTTCTGCCAGGCAGCAACCTTTGCTACTTTAAATGCTTCTAATAAGAGCTTCCCTCTCTAACTTTTCATATTTAAAGTTGCTTTTCCCCTACTAATCCTTTTCTTTAACTTCCCCCCTAATAGCATTATTAACTATTAATTATTAATCTTATCATTAAACTATTAAGCCTCTCTAATCAAACAAGCTTCACTATCGCTATATCTTCTCCTCCTCAACCAAATTAAAAAGAGAAGGGAAAGGGTAAGGAGCAATTACCTTCTATCATCAGGGTCTTCAAAATATACAATCCTCCTCCTATCCACAAAGAGGGCATCTATACTTGCTTCCAGCCAAACGCAATCCTTTCACAAAACCAGGTCTATAAATTACCGCTTCATAAGGCCTTTACAACAAATATCAAGATATACAACCTCAAGGGCAGAAGCAAGGGTTTTTATATCCTATAGACCCTCTCCTTAATATGCAAATCTAAGCTGCTTAAACTATTCTTTCCCTTCTTAAAAGCCCTAGAGGCTCGTAAGTACCTATAGTCTCACCTTAGCACTCTAATTAAAGGAGGTCCAAATGATATTTTTATTAAGTATACAAATAGTGGCCCTTATGAGAAGTACATGTCTTAACTATACTAGGGGAATAACCTTCATTAGGGCCTAGCTCTCCTTATTGCCTTCTTTAGTTATTATAATGCAAACCCATGCAACTATTATATGCAGCGGATAGGGGCCAACTATAATTAAATAACTCTCTAAGGCATCATCCCTATTATAATTTCTTTCTTTAAGTACTAATTGCTCTAAGGATTTCAAGATAATGCTTATGCTAATTATATCTACTATATTAAGGGTTACCTTTATAATTTTAAGATGCTAAAGATTTCCAAAAGCAATTATAACTGCATTACTAATGCGCATCCCGATCTAATTAATAAGCCTCCAAACATACCTCCTTTAGAGCTCTTACTGGGCAAGCATACTAAGGCAGCCACTAAGATAGGATATAAGGAAACTCATGCGGATACTATGGGTAAGATTACTAGATGTATGCCCAGGAAGTTCAAGTATAAGCCCACGGATCTCTAGTTATGGTCGTAAGGTAATCAGAAGGGTCAGGCAAGGCAGGGGTGGATCCAGTTTTTCAGGTTGCTAATACTTCTTTTGGCAGTAAATTAAGAACTAATGATTTTTATCTTATATGTGGTCCTAAGAGAAGTATACTTATCTGATCAGAGATATAATATTATCTTGACTTTTTTATATCTTAACTTTTTTATATCTTAACCTTTTTATATCTTATCCTAGAATTTATATTCCTTTAGTATAGGGTTATTAGGGTTAATAAGTAGAATATCTATATATAGTGTTATTCTTTGAGTTTAATTAGCTAAATCTGATAAGTCTGAATTATATAAGCTATCTATATCCGAGTATGCCTGTGCTTGGGGGACTATCCTGCTAGGAAGAGACCAGTTTTAGTACTAATTGTTATTATCCTGATTAGGGGTGGTAGGATGGAGTGTATTGTTTAGTATGTTTGGGAAGATATTGTATCTGGTTACCTCTAATAGCTTCCTCCTGGTTTGTTGACTTTCAGGAGGGTTGTTCTCCTAAAGAAAAGGCACTACTAGCTCTTAAATTCCCCTCTTATAGATGAATTTCTTTAGGTCTATTAGGGGATAGGTTCTATTAATAGGGATCTGCCCCCTTTTCTAGGTTTAGCTGGAATTGGGTTGTAGGTCTCTGGGGTGCACACCTATTTGAATAGAAGACTGCTTTAGTAGTAGCCACCTAAAGGGGCTTCTGATTCCTCCTCCCCAGCCCATACATTACTTACAACCCATTAAGAGTAATGTATATAAAAAGGAACCCCCTTAATTACTTAAAAGTTAAATTTATATCCAAAAAGAAAGGCATCCCTAAAAGGATATTATAGGTAGTATTATGCATTTTATTATTTATAATAAAGAAAATAGCCCTTATCCTATTATAGCTAATATATACCTACTCCTTAGTTACTTTAATTAATATAAGTAATGCTTTATTATAAACTATGGAGTTTATACCTTGGAGTGGAGTATAGGATAACTTATTCTAGCGGCAATAGGATAAAGAAAGAAGATTCATCTTAGCACCTATATCCAGCAGGGCTAGAAAAATCTTATAGCTCTCTAAAGTAATCCTAATATTTAGGTAGGCGGATCTATAGCAACTATAGTTTATTATATTAGTAGTTTGAGATAATCTGATGAATTTGTGCTATAGGATAGCATTCAGTTCAGCGTGTGTTTCGGCAGGGTCGCAGTGTGGTGCTCTGAGGCGAATTGGGACGATTGACAATGGTCTGGACAACTTTGTATTGAATTAAGTTGGGCTTCTGTAAGCCCTCCTTATATACCCTCCGACATCATCTCACCCCTGGGCACGCTGCGGTAGGCTCTGGTGCAAATTTGCAAATGCCGGAAAATTCGCCCTTCCAACACACCATCTTTGGTTCCAAGCAACTAGCCAACCATAGCCCTAGCAATNATATACTTTTTGGGTAAGAAATAAGGGTAATGCAGAGGTCTAAATTAAGGTGCAAATGCAGGCCAAAATAATCGACTCACGGCCACCAAACTCATCTTGCGTCACGCACGCACTGGGCGTACTTAGCGAAAATCGCCTGACTCGAAAGTCTAGGGTAACTCCTTACAACGAAGTCTAGGGTAACTCCTTGCACGGAGTACCAACGCCCTGCTGAGCGGTTCCGTTTAACAGATAATATTAAATTTACCTTATACCTGATGATATATATCTGATTAGAGCTTAAGTATTACTTATATCTAATTTTAGATAAAGTAGAGATTATATTAAGTTCTAGACCTATAGCTTAAGGTATATCCCTATCCGGGACTAGCTTGAAAGGCTACTTATTAAGAGAGGTATTATCCCTATAAGCAAGGAGCTCTCTAATTAGAATAGCATTAGTCTTGCTAAGCGTGAGAATATCTAAAATTAGGATTTTAATTAAGGTGGTAAGGATGGCATTTATAGCCTTAGCTTTAGGGGTCTAGGGGATTAGGGGTCCTTATTTAGGCTTAACTTTAGTTGATTTTTCAGTCTTACTTAAACTGATTGGATTACCCTTTATTTTAAATTTCCCGTCCCCAGCTATAGTGGAAGTCTCTTGCTGGATTTTTAGTACTACTTTCTCTTTATTAGAAATTATTCTTTAGTTCCCTAAGAGATATATTACCCTTAAGTTTAGGGTAGCTAATAATTAGAGACTAATATCTTTAAATATAAAATAAGCTTATTCTTCCTTTTAAAAGTAAAAATTCCAGATAGCCTTTAGTAAACTTCTTAATATTATAATATTTTATATCCCTATAGAAAGCTATAGCTATAGGATTAAGCTAATTAGATCTGCTTTTGTAAATATTCTCTTAAGAGCTAAGGAATAGTAAGGTCTAAAGGGTAGTATTTCTAAAGGGTATTAAAGGTATAATAGGCTAAAAAGTTACCTAAATAGGTAGCATAGGAGTATAACGCTCCTAATTAGAGGTTCTAAATGGGGTAGGGGCAGGTTTCTAAGGAGACTAGCATCCTTAAGGTAGACCTTTCTTTAATAAGAGCCCCCTTGCCTTATTTATATCCTGCTCCCTTTCCCTAGAGGGAGAACTTCCAATAAATGGGGGAGTAGAATGAATATCTCTTATTAGAAAAATAAAAGATATAGATTCTAATCTATCCCTTGCTATAATAATAAAGGCAAATGTTTCTCTATACTAATGCTATAGCTGAAAAGACAAGGTGCGAGTGCTATCTGAGATTATTGAATGTTTCTCTATAATAAGTATATCTAGGAGAAGTAAAGATATAAGTACTATTTGGGGTTTATAAAGATGCATATAGGATAGGTTAGGTCCTAATTACTCCCTTATGGTGATAGTAAAGTTGAATGTTTCTTAATATTAAAGGTCCTTTAGGAGAGGCAAGATGTAAGTGCTGTTTGAAGGTGTTAAATGTTTCTCTATACCAGGCGTGTTTAGAAGAAATAAGGGTGTAAGTACTATCTGAAGTTCACTAAGATGTATATAAGAATAACTAGGTATAATTAGAGTGAAAGGTATTAGTATAGAAGGTTATATTAAGTATTATGAAGTCTTGCTATGGGTGAAGGTGGGAGCTACTTAACTGCTAGTCTTATAGGAGAGGATAACATAAATACCTGGAATACCCTTATGCTGCTAATGCTAGCTATTCTGACTGCGGGGGGTGCTAATACTAGCGGAAGCTCTAAGCTTACTAATTAGAAGGATAGCGGTTAGTAGGGTAGGAACCTCTTTAACTCCCTATAGAAGCATGTGATATCTAGTATCGCTATTGCCCAACCTAATATTATATAATATTAGATAATATCTTGGATATAGTGTTTGATAGGGTAACCAAATGTTGTAATAATAACTTGAAAGGGAAAACTAAAGAGGGGCCTGATTGGTTAAACTGGGGCTTTATTATACTTAGTTTACTTATATTAGGGAATTAGTATGCTGAACCTTTGGGTGCTATATCTAAGGGTAAGAGAGTTTTGGGTGATATAGGCGGTTGGGATCTACTAAACCTTCTTAATATTAGTCCTTTATATTTCTTTTAAGGAAATGAGCCCTAATTAAATGCTATTAAATTTAATTAGAATGAATTTCTAAGGCCTAAGGATATAAATCCCTTAGTAGCTTTTCTAGGAATGTGTGGCTAGGCTAGAGGTTCTATACTTTACTATTGAATTAGGTATATTGTGAGGGAGTTTAAGATATAGCTGAGGTAATGGAGTTAGCTTGGTATAGAGATTAGACCAGCCTCGTATATACCTGCTCCTATCACCACTAGGTTAACTATAGGCGACTTAGGAGGGTAAATCTAGCCTTTGCATAATAGCAAAATCCTCTATTAAGAGCGAGAGGGCGCTATAGCTCTAATTAGAATTAAATAGTATCAAAAGTATAGAAATTCACTCCCCTAAAGTGGCTAATAACCTTATAAATAAAATAGGGAATCCAGGCCTAAAAGCTGAGGAACTTTATAGTGGCTGAAGAAACCTCGTTAGCTAAAGAAACCCATATTTAATTCATGAGGCAGATACTAGTGAAAATAGGCCTAAAGGAGGGAGCAAGAGGATAAAACCTCTATATATATAAAAAGGCATACATTCTGCTAGAGCCCTAATCAAGCAACCACCCTAAGAGGAGCATAAAAGATAAGAAGAGGAGCCCCTGATGCAATAGGAGAGTTATAAGGGGAATAAAGGGTGCCAAAAAGGAGAGGCAGAAAAAGAGGACATAAGAAATAGTTTTATAGTACATATGTATATATCTGATAGATATAAATTCACAGGGTATAAAAAGATTGATTCTCTAGGACTAGAAATTTCTTAAAAGCAACGCAGGAAGGCCCCTTCTTATAGTCTTGGAGGTGGGGGGGATGCCAAGGCTGGTTTTCCTCCGGATTCCGAAACATGCCGGTTCCCCTAGACCCCGGAACACTATAAGGCTATTTAACATTGGGATTGAATACTTAGATTAACGACTGAAGAGTCTATTCTATAAAAGCTACCTAATATAGTGATAACCATATCCTTATATATTTTAACTCTCCATTCATTATCAATAGTATCAATAGTAATCCTATTGATTAAGTGTTATTTGATGGAATTAACAATGATCTCATTAATGATAGTGGGTCCCTAACCCTAACCCTGATAGGGTGGCATTACTGATTGGATCAGGCGGGGCGCTCCTTTTGGGGGCTACTTCCCAACCTGCGGGGTTGTCTTCTGCAATAATTAGCCGCTAATGTGTATTGGCCTATAATACTATCCTCCTTCTTGCTTCTTTTATCCTTCAAAGTACTCTATAAGTCATTTTTGCTTGTTTACATTCTTATTTACTCCTTTCTAATTCATTATATTGGGTAGGGTTACCAAGTCTTATCTCGCAAAGTCCTTTTCTGTTGCTAAGTATAAGGCTGCCCTTCTTTTCGCTATTGCCTTAAAGGGTAGCATTATTCCCATGCCTTATTCTTATTGCAAGGAGTATAACCTGGCTAAGAATTATAAGGTTGTAGATTTAGAATCTGTTTGCTATTGGACCTATATTTGCTTTAATCTATCTAACTGCGATATTTAAGATCTTACTCCTGATTAGTTAAATAAGGTTACCTTAATATACTATTGACTGGAGGAAGAGCTAGAGGCTATAGAGGAGGAGGCTTAATAGCTAAATGTAAGAATTTTACACCTTTACAAGTAGGAGTAGTTGTAGTATGAAAAGATAATGCGTGTAGTTTGTTAGGGCATTCTGATGAATTTGTGCTATAGAATAGCATTCAGTTCAGCGTGTGTTGAGGCAGGGTCGCAGTATGGTGCTCTGAGGCGAATTGGGATGATTGATAATGGTCTGGACAACTTTGTATTGAATTAAGTTGGGCTTCTGTAAGCCCTCCTTATATACCCTCCGACGTCGTCTCACCCCTGGGCACGCTGCGGTAGGCTCTGGTGCAAATTTGCAAATGCCGGAAAATTCGCCCTTCCAACACACCATCTTTGGTTCCAAGCAACCAGCCAACCATAGCCCTAGCAATACCCAAATTAAGTACATATAAACTTCAGAAATCAAGCTATCCAATGCACTAAGTTATATACTTTTTGGGTAAGAAATAAGGGTAATGCAGAGGTCTGAATTAAGGTGCAAATGCAGGCCAAAATAATCGACTCACGGCCACCAAACTCATCTTGCGTCACGCACGCACTGGGCGTACTTAGCGAAAATCGCCTGACTCGCAAGTCTAGGGTAACTCCTTGCAAGAAGTCTAGGGTAACTCCTTGCACGAAGTGCCAACGCCCTACTGAGCGGTTCCGTTTAACAGAAGTATAGAGATTTACTCCCCTAAAGTAGCTAATAACCTTATAAATAAAATAGGGAATCTAGGCCTAAAAGCTGAGGAACTTTATAGTAGTTAAAGAAACCTTGTTAGCTAAAGAAACCTATATTTGATTTATAGGGCAGATACTAGTGAAAACGGGCTAAGACGGAGAGCGAGAGAATAAAACCTCTATATATATAAAAAGGCACACGTTCTGTTAGAGCCCTGATCAAGCAATCACCCCAAGAGGAGTGTGGAAGGCAAGAAGAGGAGCCCCTGATGTAATAGGAGAGTTATAAGGGGAATAGAGGGTACTAAAAAGGAGAGGCAGAAAAAGAGGGTATAAGAAATGATTTTACATTATATATATATATATCAGATAGATATAAATTCACAAGGTATAAAAAGATTGATTCTCTAGGATTAGAAATTTCCTAAAAGCAACGCAGGAAGGCCTCTTCTTATAGTCTTGGAGGGGGGGGGATGCCAAGGCTGGTTTTCCTCCGGATTCCGAAACATGCCGGTTCCCCTAGACCCCGGAACACCATCCACTATGGTTTTATAGGCATTTTAAGAGTATATAAGAGTCCAGCCTTATTAGGGTGCATCCTATCTTATTATATTTCTAATATAGGTGCTAGTTTATAAAGGTATTATACTTATATATGTATGTTTAATATCCTTATGAAGGTATCATTAGGGAAACCAGTTATATTTAGTTTTCTCCCTTATATATTCCTTATATCTATTATAGATATATAATACTCAAGAGATATCCTTATGCTTATTGTGCATTGGACACATGCATCCCGTATCTCCTGGTCTTCTATATTCCTAAGTAGGCTATTTTATAGTTTCTTTAAGAGCTTTTCCTGCAATTATAACTGCTATAATATTAGTTCTTAAGGCTAGAAGGGGCGCTTATTCTAGGTAGTCTTATGGTTCCTTCTACTATATTTATAGCACAAGTATAGCCTAAGGAATAGGTTTTCCTTCCATCCTGGGGTTAATCTATAGGAGCTCCTCCCTATTTCCTACTGCTAGGGTTCTTCTCTACTTTCATAAAGCATTGTTAGGAAACTATCCGGTGGCTTCCTTATTACTACAGTGAGTAGTACAGCTGTTATTAAAGCAAGCTATCTAACTAAGTAATATATATATCATTCTGGGCTTCTAGGGATTCTTTATTAGTGGGATAGGCTGCTATTGCGCCTTGTCCTTCTGATGTTTCTTATACTGGGATTTAGTGTAGTATAAGAAGTGTAGGCTATTATAAAAGTCTTCTTTATTGGGATTATAGAAGTTACATTCCTTATTTAGGTCCCGATCTAAATATACCTAATATTAGTTATATACGTTTATTCTATAGATGTAGTACTTATTTGTAAGTTCCTATTATAGTTTGGACCTAGGTTGTCCTTATATGCTATAAGTAGCTATATTAGCTTAATGGTTAGATTTATTAGCTTGTTTGGTTCCTTTAAGTACTAACTTGCAGTCCCTATTCTTCTTTAGAGCCCTGCATTCTAAAGTAAAGTATCTCATTTTATTATAGTTATAGTACTTAATGTTTTTCTTATCCTTGCATTAGGTAACATCCAGCTTTATAGGGCCTGTATGCTATTCCTACTGGGTACTTGATTTCTAGTACTTCTTTCCTATATTTAGTTTATGCTTATGGAACGGGGATTGTTTAGAAGTTCGTTCTTTTCTTTCTAAGCGTTATTTATAGAGTTTGTTATTAATCTAAATAGCTATTTCCATATATTATAGAAAACTATTAGGTTAGTTTATAATTTTGCTAAATTCATTTTTTACTTTATCTTTTAATTTGCAGTAGAATATAAACTTCTTTATATTATTAGTATAGTTAATTTTAGTATAGATTTATTGGAATTCTATAGCATAGTTAATTACTAAGCTGCACTATTTACAATTCGCTAGGTCTCTTTCTGCTTGTTATTCCTCATTTGGGTCCTAGAATAGGGACCTAAGGGCATCTTTATAGCCTTTATAACTGCTAAAAATCTGCTGCATTTCAAGCTTACAGGCTTCAAATGATTTCGCATTAATACAATTAGTTAAGTAGGGTTTAAACCAAGCTAAAGCTTATCCTTTAAGGAAAGAGGATGTATATATAACCCTTTTCCCGTTGGGTTATATATCTAACCCATAAAAACGCTAGTAGGCCCTAACATATATTAGGTGTGCCTGAAGCTATCTACTAGTTCCGTTATAAGGGGCTGGAGTATTAAGCTTAATATATTCTTTAGTCTGGATTGGGGTATCAATGATATTGGCTACTGCTTAGAGGGTAGCAATTTTCTATTAAAGCTATTTAACTTCTGTATTATATTAAGCTTATCCTTTTATAAGAAGGTATATCTATCCAACCTTATTAGTTAGTTCCTAAATATAAGGGTCCATAGTTTCATTATTAGTAAGCTCATCTAATTTATAGAGAAAGTTGTAGGTAGGGGTGGTTATTTTAGAGTTAGATATTATAAAGGGTTCTATATATAATATTGCTTAAAGTCTATATAGTAATATATAAATAAGAGTTATTAAAATGTAATAATTAGACGGTTTCCAAGTATGATAAACCTTAAAAGATTAAGGGTTTATATTTAGAATATATTGTTAAGTAGTTAACAAGTAATATTGATAACTGATAATAATTACTAGCTATAAGGCTATCTAATACTAGGATTAAATATTTAGATTAATAACTGAAGAGTTTATTTTATGAAAGCTATCTACTGTGGTGATGACTATATTGTGTATATATATTCTGACTCTTTAGTAGCTTGCAGGCTTGCATACCAAGCTATTGAGCCATTATATGAGGCTTGATACTTTATCCTTCAAGCGAGCTTGCATGGCTTGTAATCGAGTGTTGCGAGATAGACCCTAACCCTTGGCGGGGGCTGGTTGTTACTGACCCATTAGGTCTTTTGACTGGGTTGGGGATTATCCCGCGGAGTTTAGGGGTGTTTTCTACGGTAGTCAGCCGCTAATGCGTGTTGGCTCATAACACCCAATAGTAGAGAACTTTACTGCTCCTATATCCTAGAGCTCTCTTTAGTATATTATACTATACGAGTTATATAATATGAAATTCTCTGCTAGGATTATTCTTAGGGCTATATAAATATTCTCTCTTATTATATAGTAGTTGAATATAAAATTAACTACATATTATTATAGGATACCTTCCTTATCTAAATCCTAAGGATCCTAAGGTGGTTTTTCTATATAGTTAGTTAATATATCCTCTCCCTTATAGTCTAGTATAAAGGACTGAAATTCTTTATTATCCTAAATAGGTTCTAAATAGAGGTTTTTATATATCTAGAGGTATTAGGTTTATATATTATTCCTTTCCTTTTTAGGGTGGTTTATAGACTAGTATCCTTTATTCCTATATATAAAATATTTCTTTAGTTTATGTTAAACGGAACCGCTCAGCAGGGCGTTGGCACTTCCTGCAAAGCGTTACCCTAGACTTCTTGTAAGGAGTTACCCTAGACTTCTTGTAAGGAGTTACCCTAGACTTTCTAGCAAGGAGTTACCCTAGACTTGCGAGTCAGGCGATTTTCGCTAAGTACGCCCAGTGCGTGCGCGACGCAAGATGAGTTTGGTGGCCGTGAGTCGATTATTTTGGCCTGCATTTGCACCTTAATTCAGACCTCTGCATTACCCTTATTTCTTACCCAAAAAGTATATAACTTGATGCATTAGATAGCTTGATTTCTGAAGTTTGTATGTACTTAATTTGGGCATTGCCAGGGCTATGGTTGGCTGGTGGCTTGGAACCAAAGATGGTGTGTTGGAAGGGCGAATTCTCCGGCATTTGCAAATTTGCACCAGAGCCTACCGCAGCGTGCCCAGGGGTGAGACGAGGTCGGAGGGTATATAAGGAGGGCTTACAGAAGCCCAACTTAATTCAATACAAAGTTGTCCAGACCATTGTCAATCGTCCGAATTCGCCTCAGAGCACCACACTGCGACCCTGCCTAAACACACGCTGAACTGAATGCTATTTTATAGCACATATTCATCAGACTTATGGATGATGAGCTTCCACTTGTTTAATATCTGCCTTATTGTATAGGCAGTCGCTTGCTATCTATAGTTAGTTTTAATTATTATAGCATTATTTTTTAGGGTAGTAGAATGTTGCTTGGCACCTTAAGTATATACTAATATAACCTTATTAGTCTTTAACCTTATGACTACTGTTAGAAATCTAGCAGATTTTATAGATTTATTTAGGTTAGCCTTAAGATCCTTATAGGTATTATATTCATTATAGAAAAGTTTGAGGAAGGTAGTAGGGTTAGAAAGTGCTGGTTGGTGATGGTTTGTAGCCGTGATATTGGCGTTCTAATTATGATAGTTAGTCTGCTATTGCACCTTAAGACCTGAGTAGTTTGGGACCTGCGCTATTGCTATAATTATGAAAAACTAAGATCTGAGCAACTAGATTATGATGATGATGCTAGATTGATTGATCTGTATGAGGATAAATTGATTTAATTAAGCGTTGGTGTAGGGTTGTTCAATTAATGTTGTGGGTAATGGAGGTTCTGTAGGGCACTGTGAATATGCCTGCAAAAAGCACTGGTGTGGGTTATCAGGTGATGTTGAACGGCGGGCTCTGATTGGCTGCAGCCGCTTAGTTAGCGAATTAGGGGGTGCGCCCTCCGTTTTTGGGGGGTGCGAATCTCCGATCTCTTTAAAAAAGACATCATACAACCGCCCCTAGGTTTAGTTCTTATAAAGACNAAGTCTAGGGTAACTCCTTACAAGAAGTCTAGGGTAACTCCTTGCAGGAAGTGCCAACGCCCTGCTGAGCGGTTCCGTTTAACAATAAGGGCCAGCATACCCATTATAATCCTTAAGAAGTCCCTAAGGCTGAGCATAGCTGGGTAAAGCTATCAGAAGTATATTACAACTTTCTCACTCACACTATACAAGACCCCTCTCTTACCAAGCCAAAGAAACTTAAGGCAGCACTTCATTAAGAGTACCCAGATATATAGTTAGGACCCAATATAATAAAGGACTGGCTGGCGGGCTTCTATAAGAAGCAGCAGGGTATCTATACACCTACCCAAGTGATATTAGACCTGCTTGAGAAGGAGGGCTGCTGGTATTATTGGACTGCTAATAAAGAGGGCAATATCACAAGCATCCTCTAGGCCACTCGAGAGCAGGTTAGGTGGATTAGAGAGCAACGATTCTCACACAATCTCTCGCTTAATTACATATATTCAACCAATAACAAGAAGATACCCTTCTTCTAAGGTACAGTAGTAACCTATATAATAAAGAACCTTCTGCTATTTTAAGGCATTATTAATAATAAGCAAGAGAGTGGCTTTAGATAGCTTCTTAAGCAAGTTAATAAGCTACTATAAGCATATAAAGCCAACCCACTAAGCATAATCATTACTAACTATAATGATGCACTAATTAATACTATTAGCTATAAATTTCCTTAATTATACTATTAGCTATATATCTTTTATATAAATATAAATATTATCCTTAATATTAAGAAGAAATAAAGGAAGCAAGGCTAAGGGTTAATAGTAGCAGATATAGTAATGGAGAGCATTATTAAGGGTATAAGTAATAAAGACCTTAAAGATTATAATAAAGATCTTGCTTCTCTAAATGCACTAGCGAGAAACACTTCTATAGTGCTAATAAAGGTACCTAATTATATGCCCTATACCCGCTAAGCGCTTTTTAACCTCCTTAAGGTTATAGAGTACTCTACAGACCGCGAGACCTATAAGAAGGCATAGCAGCACCTTTAAGAAGTCTTCTTAAACCAGATAGCAATCCTCAACTATCTCAAGACCTAGTATATTAATAAGAAGGAGGAGATTATTGCTAAATAGGCTACCCACTGGATCTATAAGATTCTTAACTTTAGCTTACATATAATATCCTCTATAAAGAATATATACTAAAAACCAAAGCAATATCTTAGCTATAGTATAGGTAATCTTCTCTATCTTATATAGGCAGTCTATACTACTCTTAAGGATATAGTATATAACTTTTATCTTAAGGAAGCCTATTAGAAGATAGTAGCCCTTATGAAGTTTAATAGGTAAAAGTAGCTAGGCAAGCTTCCTCTTTAAGTTGCAAGGGCAGCACTTAAGATTCTTATAAAGACTAGGCAGTAGGCACTATATATACTTTATAGCAATATACTATAAGGAGGATATATAGCTTCAAGCTATAAATGCCCTATCGGCACTTAATATAGCTTAATTTACATCAGCCATATAGCTAATAAAGAGCAGGCTGGTCTTCCTCTTAAGAAGGGTAATATTCACGCTATATATTATCTTGATTATAACCTCTTAGTTGCAAACCCGCTCCTCATAGTACTCTCACTAAAGAAGGTTACCGCTATAAAGGGAAGACCTTAAGATATCACTACATTTATAGCAGATAAAGATAGCATCTTTAAGTTATATAAGAAGGCTATTATAGGCAAAAAGACTGCTGCTACCACTATTAGTCTAGCCAGCAGGGCTAGCAATAAAACAAGGGCAATAATAACTTTCATGCAGAGGGTTAACTTAGCTTTTAAGTAAAATAATAAGACCCTCCAGTCCCTAAATAAGGAGGACACCTATAGCAGCAATGCCCAGCAGACAGCTATCCGCCAAGACCAGCAGTTAACGGCAGGGCTAATAAAGCAAGGAAAGCATTAGCCTCTGAAGCAAAAACGCCAGGCAACAAAGATCACAACACCTATAGTAACGGCTTCTTCAGCAGCAAAGAAGCAGTCTATAGGGGCAGCAAGAAGCATCAACGGGTTACCGAAGGTACACCAGTCAGTTGGGGAGGTCCTCAGCAACAACAACGTTGCCAGCAATAAGGATAGCGAGGAGAAGATTCTCAACGAGATCATAGTGGCTGTAGACTAAATGCATAGGGAAAACACTACGGGTTTGAGCGATTGAGTGCCCACGGGAGTATGGTGATATTACAATGATGAGAATAGCAAATGTAGTCAAATTAATGTTGTATATACAAATTGGGTAGTGCACGTAAATGTATTTGCACAGGGGGTGCGCCCTCCGTTTTTGGGGGTGCGAATCTCCGATCTCTTTTTAAATGATTATATGATATCTTCTAATGGTCCTTAAAGTTAGTGGTATACTGCCTATTTACTAAATTGATGTTTGCTTTATTATGTGTTAGAAACTATTAAGTGGAGTTTTATTCTATAGCTACTTGGATTGCTGTATGAAGGTCTGCGAATAGTGCTTTATATGTTGGCTTCTGGTTTATTAGGGTGTAATTAAGCTCTGGTACTGCATGATATGCATGAGATACTGTTGCATATAGCGCAATTTCGCCCTGGTAGCCTGCCCCTAGCATGCGTTAAGCAAGCTGGAGCTTATTAAGAAGGGTCTCCAGTATCTCTGGCATTGTTTTGTCTGGGTTCTCCCTCTTCACTTATATGAATGATATGGTTGTCTAATCTGCTCAATATTAGCTGTGGTTTATATTAGTATTGAAATATATATCTATTAGATTATATATCCCTTTTTAAGTCTTATCTGGTTTAATATAGTATAGGTAGAATTCTTTTATATGGCCTAATAGAATATTAGGGAAGACTATGTAGTACTAGTTCTCTTATATTTATAGCCTTTAGTAGTAGCTAATAAAGATTCAAGCTTTATTATTTAGGAGATTATATGGTTTCCCTATATAGTTGCAGTTCTTCCTCTAATCTTTATAGAAGTTTGATATAGTTTGGGAGTTAATCGGCCCGTTCTAAATCATTCTTGTTGGAGGTAGGTTATATAGAGTACTATCCAGATAGATTGAGCAAGCTGTAAGCTTTATATCTGGTTGTTATAGGAAGTTGCCTACTTCTTGTATATATCTTGTTTTTAGTGGAATATGTTATATGGGGTGGGTATTAGCTGTTATAGCTTATATGGTTTATAAGGGTTTATTATATGATTAAACTTGTGTCTGTGGTTCTTGTATTTTAACTGTCTCCTGAGCTTATAAAGGTTGTATGTCTTATGGTATGTTGCGTGAAGAGGTATGTATTAGGGTTTGGTTTTGTGGTAGATTAGGGGTAGGTTGCATAATGACTGTGTATTTATACTGAAGTATGGCTAGGATTTGTTTATTAATAGATGCCCTTAGAGTAGGGATTCCTTGCCTGTTAATTGTGTTCATTAGCTTGTTCCTAAAGATGTGTGGGACTTGATTGAGTTAATAAGAAGTCCACCCTTTAAATGCTGAGATAATTATTATAAGGAGTGTCCTTATTTGGAGCTTTATTTGGATGATCTCCATTATAACTCGTATGAAGTATATAGTAAGTTGTATAGAAGATGAGGGTGCTTTTAGATTGATTTCCTTATTATCCCAGAATTAGGTATTAGTAAATTGTTGCTATCTTTTAATATTAATTGTGCTTGCTTTTGCTATCTTTTAATATTAATTGTGCTTCCTTTTGCTATCTCTTTGTATGTTCAAAGGGGTTGGGTTTGGCTGGAAGGGCTGGAATTGCTGGAAGGGCCTTCCTTGGGGTTGTCTTGGGCGGATGATACAGTAGTGTGTCCTCTTGTTAATTCATACGGGATATTATCGGTTTGTATGAATTGTTGCTTACTATATAGTGGTGTATACTCTGTTTGTTCTAATTATATATACCTCTACCTTTTAGTACCTCTTGATCTTCATTAGGTAGAGTAGATATAGTTTGTATAAGAAGAAAGAGACTTTGTCTTCTAGATAATCCTTTATTTCTTGCTGTATTGCGGCTTGATTGGAAGAACTTCTGGGCTCTTAGTATGAGCATATGAGTCTAATTGCTTTTGCGGTTTGATCTTTATTCTATAGCAGCATTTAGGGAATCATATAGGTACTTATCTCTTTACTCTTGCTAATCTATGATCGCGCTAAGTAATCACTAATTAGTATTGAATGGCCTTTGCTATATGGCTGTTCTGTATGTAAGTCAAAGGGCCCACATTCGGACCACCCCCTGATTCGGACCACCCCACACCCGCATACGCATCAGACCCACCCTATCATAAATACCACAATATCATTACAACAAAATTTTTTCTTCTTTTCAAACTTTAAATATATCATCTTCAATTACCAATAAAGCCATATACTAAGTTGGATATAGCTGCAGGCCTTAAGGCTATCTCAGCAGGCGCTAGTATACAAGAGGTCGCCCGGCATTAGGGCATTCCAAGGACCACACTTCATCATCATCTCACCAGTGCCCAAAGCCATTCTAATGCTACTAAGCCTCAAATGAAGCTATCACGAACCCAAGAAGTACATCTATCTAGCTGGGCAATTACCCAGGCTGAGTTAGAGCTGCCGGTAACCCATTTTAAAATAAGATCCTTCACCGCCCGAGTCGCCTGCCCACACCATCACCAACCACCCTTCAGCCACAAATAGCTAAGGGGCTTTCTAATAAGAAATCCTAAGATCCAAAGCATACAAAGCCATCAGATAAGTTCTTCTCAAGCAAACGGGGCCAATACAACTATAATTAAAGAATAATTTAACCTCCTTTAGCTCCCAAAGATCGAGAAGATTCTAGCCGAGAATCATTACAACCTTAATGAAGGCAGTATAGCTAAAGGCAAGGGAATAAATGGAATAGTACTTAGGCCGAAAGGGAGGAAGGTTATTACTCGAAAAAACCACGCCTCTCATACTTGGACCTCCTTTCTTAAGTATATCTCCGCCATAGGGCAATCATGCCCTCCTCTCATTATTTTTAAGGGGAAATCAGTATAACAACAATAGTTTAAGACCCTTAAAGGTCTCAAGAATTGGGAATTCACAGCAATACCAAATAGATGGACTAATAACAATATAGCGCTTGAATAGCTTCAAAAAGTCTTTATCCCTTAGACCAAGCTAAAGGACTCAAATCAGTAACATTTATTAGTAATAGATAGGCATAAAAGCCATATAACCTTTAATTTTATATAAGAATGCTTCTCAAACAAGATATATTACCTTTATTTACCACCCCATACCTCACACATCTTACAACCTCCAGATCTAGGGGTCTTCTTAAGCTTAAAGGCTACTTATTAATAAGAGGCTAGTCTTATCAACTTATACTTTAAAGATACCCATTCTAGCAAACAATTATTCCTTTAATGCTATTAGAAGGCTCAACTAAGTGATTTAAACTTAATTTACATTAAATCTGGGTGGCATAGTATAGGTCTATAGCCTGTAAATATAGCTAAGCCACTATTAAGTGCTCTTATGCTCGAAAACTCTAACAAATCAACCACTAGAACTAAATCTAATAAGGAGAATCAAATCAGAGGGGTCGAATTAATCACTCCAGTACCAATTTTGCCAGAGGTAATAAAGTAGTCAACTCCCCGGGTATCCCAAGAGGTACGGGCTATTCTTACCGATTATCCCACCCAAGAACACTCAGATATAACTCAACGAGTCCTCTTTAAGAAGGTACAAAAAGCATATAATGAGAAAGAGTGAAAAGTAGCAATGCTTATAAGAGAAAACCAGGCTCTTAAAAACAAATTAAAGGCCATAGTACCTCAAAAGAGGAGGAGGGTCGAAACCAGCCCCAACTCCACATTCATACAAATCAAGCATATACAGAGGGCTAAGATCGAGGCCAGCGAGCTTAACGATAGTACAGATGCATCCAGCGGGTCTGAAAATACCATAGATACGGCTTCCTGCATCATGGTGGGCGATGGCGACAAGGAAGACGAGTTGGAATAAAGAGGTATGTGTGGTGGTGGTGGTCTTGGCGGGTGGTCCGAATCAGGGGGTAGTCCGAATGTGGGCCCTTTGACTTATATATAGTGTTCATTCAATTGGGTTCTATAATTTGATAATAATTCCTCTAACTCTTCTGAAATATAGAGGGACTGTATGATGCATATTCTTATTTAGATTGTGCGGTGCCCAGTGGGATTAGTTATCCCACCCAGATCAGGTGACCTCATGCGATCAGTCCCAATGCTATTCCAACACTTATACTATAGCTTATTGGCTTGCCATATAAGCCAGCAAGCTATTAAAGAGTTAGAATATATATATGGATATGGTTATCACTATAGTAGATAGCTCCTATAGAATAGGCTCTTCAGTTGTTAATCTAAGTATTTAGTTTTACTAACTGGATAGCCTTATAGCTTCTGATTATATCCTCTTCGTGAATAGTGTCTTTATATACTGCAACTTAGTCATGTGCCACCTCTGCGCCGGTCTGTTGATATAAAACCTACAGGTTACCTACTGAACCCCATAAAGGTTTGGTGTGATCATAACACCTCTTCCCCTGCCATGCCCCTGGCTTAGTTAGGCAGCCTAGTCCAATAGGATTGCGAGCGATGCCACAGCGCAATATTCCAACAAATATATTAATAAAAATTTATAAAATTCTTATATATTTAGCTTATTTATTTATTATTAATAAGAGCAAATATAATATCTTTATTCTAGGTGTTTTCAGTAGGAATTGGCTGTATATATAGGGGTGCTGTGTGAAGTAATAGGCCGACTTAATAGTGCTTTATATGAAGTATGCTGTTGTATTTTGGCTATATATATGCTGCTTGAACGGTATAGCATTCCAGAACCGAGCCTCTGGATTATAGTTCAGTCTATATAGTAGAGCCCTCCGTTAGGCCAGGTCCATCACACTCCGAGTCCTAAATCATAGTATCTTCAAAAGCCCCTTTAGCCTCTCTACTGTTACTAGAACGGCTAAGGGCTATATGAGAGGCTTGTTCTAAATATAAAACCCTCTTTCTTTATATAAGATGCTATATAACTATATTGCAATCTTGAATTTAGGGCTCACTCTGTTAACATATTAATTCATGGCAAAAGTGTTAAGGTTTATCCACGTGTGCCAGTGGATTCTCAAACTTTGGATAAGTGGTAATTCTATAGTACATAGCTAATCATCCAATTCGAAATCAAGCTGCTTCCAATCTCCGTAAAAGTGTGTGAGGAAATGATCTCGTATCCATCACCGATAATCCACGGATAGCGATGCCTCGATACTGGTGCCACCAAAACCCGTGGAGGTCAGACATTGCAGATAGACGTGGTCTGTTGGCGGCAGCATTGGCTGAAACCAAAGTATCCTACATCCATTAGGCACTCATACTATTAATCGCATCAAGTAAGCTAATAGTTAAAGTGCAAAATATCCGACCCGGAAGTGTGCATTCTCTTGGCTTACATCTCTCATCTGTCCCTCAGAAGCCTGGCAGCAGATCTTTGTCGCAGGTGTCTCCGGCACAATTTGCTGCTTGTCATTGAGGGTGCAGCAGTAGATTGACTGGGCTGCAGCGCTGTAGATGTTTGTTAACCACGTCGAGGTCAGACCAATATGGGGTCAATATAAACATACCTCGTTGTAAGGACGCATGTGGCGAGGAAGGCGACGGTACGCATTTTGGTTGTGAGTGACTGACTAAAGGTATCGAATGGTGAAGGGAGAGGGGGAGTGTCCGACGGATGGGCGAGTGCTCTAATAAGTCAGTCAGCCAAGGGCGAGTCCAGATATATGTTGATATACTTGTATTTGAGAATAGTACGTACTTTTGGGCTCAGCCTTGCTCAGCAGGAATAGAAATATTGCCTTATCCGCCTCGAAAAGCACAGTCTAGTACCCATGGGAGTCTGTGTTGGCGCTAGCATGACCGTTAAAAACCATAAAAGAACGTTTCGTATACAGTGTAGGCAGCTAAATTAAGTATTGCCATGTCAGGTGGCTGTGTCCTGCCTCAAGCTAGGCTCGTTTTACCCTCGAAAATAATCGAGGGATCTCAGGCCAGGTGGGAGGCCAAGATGAACTAACATGCGTAGCTCTGTTAGGATGAACCACATATAGTGCGTCATTAGCAAACATTCACGTCGGTAATGCGTTCGGACACAATTGCACCTGACTCGGAGCTTCTTTTGCTTAATCGCAGGCGACCAAGTCCTTGGAATATTCCGAATTTTCTATATATGGAAACCGTTACAAGCATGGATCCCGTAATATCTTGCATATCTCACAAGTCACATCCCAGCACGCCCCGGCACACGCTAGTTGTTAACTCCTTGGCGCCTGATTCGGTAGCCAGGAACGAGCCCTCTTCTCCTCTGTCCCAAGTAACATCGGTAATCATGGCCTGACGTTGATTGGTATTTTCCGAGGTCTGGTCCCCATCTGGCTGTTCGACCAATACCACTTTCATGCGAAACACTTCGTCCCCAGTCCAGCTCCTGTACACGTGCACCACGAAGTCGCCGCGCGCGTCTGGCGCATCCGCGCGGCACATCCAGCGGTCCTCCATTGTTGCCGGCTTGAAGCCCCCAAGGAGCTTTTCGACGTCATTGCGAGAGATGGCAACATTCCAAGCGGCTGTCGTGGGGTTCTTCATGATGTTGATATTCTGGTCGAGTTCAGGAGCAGGCGTTGTCTGCTAGGTAGTAAAGATGGCGGTTCTGATAAGTGAGACGACGAGATGCGTGCTTTGTGCTCAACTTTGACGGCCTAAAACGGTGAAGGAGGGCGTCGTGTAATTTGAAATTTCCAGCCCAGTTAGTCCCGAGCTCTAGAGGTCCTTCCCAACCAGGGATTTAATACCAACTTTAGCCAGATGAGGGTTGCACTCACAGCTGTTTCGGAATTATTAAAGCAGTCAGGGATGCTTAGCCTCTGTCTTATTCTTGTTCCTGTTTCAATGATCCGATGCGAAGCCACTAGGAAAAGAACCCTCTTCAGGTTCCATAATTGTACTCTGCCTAGTAGGTATGCTTGTTTCTTGGCTATATTGAAGAGCCATTCTTACCTACGCATGAGGTATGCTAGTGTCGACAGATATCTTATTTAATTAACTTTCAGAAAACTTTCGAATACCTTTGTTAGTAACCACACTCTTTCAGCTATGGTTATAGCTTGTATCTAATTTTATATCTTTTCCTCTTAATCACGCTGAGTCTTGGAAGTGGTTTAGACGAGATACTGACCGACCAAAGTTGCCATGCAGGCAACTCCGGGCGGCCATCATGCCATCTTGGACTCAGCAAAGTTCAGCCACCTTGAAGCTAGCTTCAAATATCCCAGGCGGGGCCGCTGGGAAAAGTACGAAGCTTCAGAGTGGCGACTATAAAGATGGATATCCCCACGACGACTTACAACCTGTGTCAGCCCAACCATCATCATCGACTCTACTGGTCCATGCCCCAAGCTGCTTGCTCCAATCTGGTCTTTCAACCTCCACATTCGTTACCATTTTCTCCTGAGGCTTACATGATCTATTGCCAAAATGATAGGCCATCAAAGCAATTTCATTCTACTGGTCGTCAACCTGTGGGCTGCTCTCTGTAGTGCGCAATTCAGTGTGTGGCGCGCCGACACTAGGAGCCCGACCGAGATGCGTGCCGCTGGCCTCTTCGCACCTAGGGGAGCCAGCCAGATTCTTCAAATTGTCCCAAATGTAAGCATGTACAACCATGCTATTGGCGCCCCCAACGGTGCCAGCAGGGATAATGACGGCTACGTTTCCACCACCGCGAGCGAAACCACAGCTGTCCAGTTCCTCACCAATATGTTCGGAGGCACCGGCTACGTCTATGAGATAGCGGCGGCTGCCAACTTTATCCAGGTCGCGGGCACCCTTGGCCAGTTCAACCCGTACCCCAATGAGCAAGAGTATGCGGCGCTCGGAGGTTTCAGCTGGGACCAGGTCATCCGCTGGAGGCATTACACCAATGGCGTCGCAGACAGCGACGGCATACAGGACAACAATGAGTACGAGGGCAGGATCTATAACAGCCTGAGGCCCGTTAATGGCGAGCCGAGCCTGGCGGGGTTCCCCGCCGGCCACACAGCCTGGACCATGTCCCCTTGGAACGCCTTTGCCTCGGGCTCTAACTGCGGTCCCAGTAACCCATCACGCTCTCTTCGCTTCTTCCGGTCTCTTCGCCCTCGACAGCAACCTGACTGCGGCCCTAAGGAAACTGCCTTCAAGGCTGCTCAAAGATACATTGATGAGACCTGCTTCGCCAAGGCCAACTGTGGCTGATCGCAGACTTCGGAATGACCACGCTGCTTGAGCTTGCAGACCCAGATTCCGGAGAAGAGCTGGGTCCTGCTCGTGGTGACGACTGCTCACCGTCCGAGTCCTTGTTGAGCTCAGCTTGGGTATTTGGACTTCAGGCTCTGTGTTTTACTCTGTTCGTTTCAATGTTGTGCTATTTGAAAGGGAATGGCAAAAAGGGGGGATGTTGAGGCTTGGTACGGTGAACCAGACTGCTTGGGGCTGTTGAAATGCAATTGTTTTCGGTTTTGCGTCACATTCAACCAGTCTAACGGTGATCCGTACGAGTTCGGAGGACGAGGCTGGAGGAGGGAGAGAGTGATTTTTTTTAAATTAAAATTCAAACCTTATTTTGAGCGGAATGCTGCGGGGCCTCCAGGCACTATTCATGGACTTTGTTCCCCGGCTGGCGAGTGTGATATCGACAACGCCTCTAGATGCACGAGGCCCACGAGACTGGCTCTGGCCCGTGTGAGTTGGAAAGTCTAAGGGCGAGGCACACTTAATGACTCAGCCAATGGTTCAGATAGCACGACGTCTTAACGCCTCTGAGATTCATTTGGGAATGCAGCTTTATGGGGCATCTCTCGCTCGTCATGTGCTTGAATGCAACCCTGGAAAGGCGATAGCAGCCCGGCAGTTGTATGAAGCAGTAGCGATGGCCGATTAATATCGGCACCACCCATGAGCAAAGGCACCAGCATGCACTTTTTCAACCTGTCAGGTGGACCGTGCCGCTCCCTGAATGGGCGTGATGAACTTCAAAGAGGTGTTTCCCGGGAGAGGGCTCTGGCAACTCCCGCGCAACATCAACGAAGAGATGGTGAGCATTTTTACGCGTCGCCACGCTCATATAGCCACGCCAACATTTTCCAGAGGCAACCGAGCTACGATAAGAGAAGGAAAAGTTATGGGTGCTGACTTTGTCCAAATCGACTCTTTTCAATGGTAAGCTCTGCCTGAATCGACTTTTTTTCTCTAAGACTTTGAATTTTCTTAATATTGTCTCCTGTAATGAAAACTATACTTTTCAAAGATATTTAAATAATACAACATCTTTAATAATGCCAATAATAATAATTTCAAAACGTAATAGTGTATCGGAGCAAAAGTGTACCGTCAGATGCTCAAGCCGTACGCCAAGCAATGGTGGATAACCAACCCCATAACTACACCTACCCCATATGCACACACATTGAATACACCATGTGAGAACGAGAAGAGGAGAAGGAGAGAGGTGGTCGGGGACGGTAAACTGACCACGAGCCACGCCCAAGCAATGGCTGGACATGATCCGTTAACAGAAGAAAAGCCATTGATTGAGAGGAGCCAGTGGTTGGCTGATGGTTCACATATCGGGTCAACTGCGAAGTACCCTGCTGCCATCACAGACGCATACTCCGGCAAGGTCCCTCGGGTATTATATTTGAGTGATTTTATATTATCATTAAGGCATTATTTATTTTAAGGCTGAGAACTTCAAGCATTAAGAATACTTTATTTTTTGATTTATATAAGCCTCCCTATATAATTTTGTTGTTCCTCTTAGATGTTGTGGCTCATCCCAATGACTGACTGGTGGTAGTACAAATGTATCGACGGTCCGCACCACAAAGTATCTAGAAATGAACGGCAGTGGAAAGCTTGAGGGTTACGGGCTGGCCGTTGAGGGTGACCCACTGGATTGGGGGCTCGGTGCCGACCTTGTCAGTAGAGACGGAGCCGCCGGTCCCAGTAGTAGTGCCGTCGGGGATTGTGACGGGAATTGGCACTGAGCAGGAGTTGTCTTTAGAGCTGACGGTAACGGAGGTGATGGTCGCGCCGTCGGGGGCGAAGCCGTAGGACAGGGCGGGTTGGCAATTATCCAGGGCCTGACGATCGAGGAAGTACTGAGCAATGTCGTCGTGCTTCAGGGAAATTATGGGCCAGTTGGTGAGGCGGGTTAATTCCTGGGTGACGGTCTCGGTCCAGGCCATGACGAGGGACATCTGGGCTGTCTTAGAACCAACGGTGATGGAGGGCATATCTGCCTGCCTCATGTTCGCCTGGTGGAACATGTAGGGGTCGGCCTGCAGCCCGAAGAGGTAGCGGGTATTGTCAGCCTTTGCGAGCTCGAGTAGGTCGGTAAAGTTGCCTTTGCCAGCAGATGTGTCAATCCATTCCTTGGTTGTGCACTCAGGGGTGTCGCAGTTATAGTAAATAGTCGTAGAATACCGAGGAATGATTGTCAGGCCAGCGTAACCATTACCAGCAACAGTAGAGGTGAGCGGATGGTATTTATTGTCTTGGTTCCTAAGGACAGGGCGGGTATTATCACCAGTAACGCTGGTCAGGCCAGAGTCCATCCAGGCCTTGATTGCATCGCCATTGTGCATTCCGGTGATAGCGGGAGGAATAAGGCCCTTGGCTGAGAAGGAAGTGGCATCTGAGATGCCCATCTGCTTCATCCAGGCCTGGTTGAACTCGATCTCGCGCTTGGCGTCGCTATATGTAGCGTTATTGAGTTCCTCATGTGAGAACGTGTGCGACAAGTGCATAAAGGCGTTGAGCTTGGAGGGCGTGCTGAACCACTTGGCAAAGGGGTCGCGCTGGGCACAAGTAAGAGACCAGTTATAAGTGGTGAACTGGGTGGGCCATTGGTCGACGCCCGTGCCAAGGGGCTTCTGGAACTCAAGCGTGGTTGGCGCCGCGCCGTCACGAATGACGGCGTAGTTGGGAACGCAGGCAGTGTTTTCAGTGGCAGTGGCGGCCTGGATGTCCCCGTTGCCGTTGTGGCCGAGCTCGAGCTTGAACTTGGAGCCGGCAGGCAGCCGGGTGTTGAGCTCCTTCATCCAGGCGGCGTGGCCGTCGAGATCTGAGGTTGTGATCTTGTAAGAGGCATCGGCGGGCCAGTACATATTAGTCTTTAGCTGGACATCATCGATCTGCGCGCTTAGGTGAGTCTTGCGCTTGCCCAGGAAAATACCGCGGGTCATCCAGTGAATGTGGGCGTGCTGGAGGTAATTAGACGTGGCCGACCAGGACGGTGCCCAGCTGGTGAACCAGACAAATTGCTCACGCCCGTCGGGGAACTTGTTCACGACCGCAGCAACCGATTCGGAAGTGTAGCTGCCTCCTGGTCCGAACTGAGCAACTTGAGTCGTGGTCGACGGGTCGGTAATGACGGCCGGGTAGTGCCACAGACCTCGGCTGGTGACGCCGGCGTTGCTGCAGAGGTATATGTGAGACGGGGTCAGGGCCGGGATTGACGACAAGGCAGGCACTTACGACTTGAGGTTGGCACTAGGGAAGAGGGTCGTGTTGGTCAAGCTGATGAGCTGCTCGACGCCGGTATCGCAGCAGCCGCCAGCACCGGCGAGCGCCGCACCGAAGGACGGGTTTGGGAACTCGTTAATGCGTACCATGCGTACCTTGAAGTGAGCCTGATAGGCCCAGAGTGTCTTCCACTGGTCGTCGGTCAGGGCTGACCTCCAGCCACCATCGTACTCATAGGCCAGGGCATCGACGACAATGATACCAGAGTACCTGCCCTCGTTTGCGGTAGTGTTCAGCGTGGGAATAAGGCCACCCGCCTTCGGAATGATGACCGGCTCGAAGGGAATACCATAGGCTAAAAGGCCGGTTGAGCCTGTGTTTGCTCCGTCAGGGTCACGAGCCAGGATCATGATCTTGTTGTCAATCCTTGAAATAGCTCCGCCGGCCGTGGCCGTGGTGTTGCCAGAGCTTGTATCTGCGCTAGCACTCGGAGAGGATACGTTTATGGCGGAAGCTGTCTTTGTATCAGAGACTGTGTTTGTGCCGGAGGCTGGGCCTGTGCCAGAGACTGTGGTGGTGCCAGATGCTGCCTGGGGAATACTGGCGGCAGAAGGAATGCCTGCCATGCCCACCAGAGCAGTCAATAAATGGGCACGCATTATACAGTGCCGCACTAACGAAGTGTGCGTTCTAGTACGTGGTGAAGGAGACAAAACGGGGATAGGAATGTAAGACTCGAAAAGAGTGACGATGGTGTCGTTAACGACTGTCGAGAATCATGTTGTTGCGGAAAACCATCCCCCATGCCCTCATCGACAGGGAGCGTCACGAACATTGATATAGGAGACCTCTCGGCACGCCCAGGCTGCCCAGCAAACTTAGAACTTCCTTCGGGATGGATGCTATTTTTGGTCTGTGCGCTCGGAAATTTGCCCTCCAACTAACCAATCCGAGGCAAGTTCAGGTAATTTCCCTACAACTGCAAACCCCAAGCCCTTTCTTCTCTTCACAAAAATGGTGAGCCTTCGACACTCCCGAGCCGAGCTAACGGTAGGGCCGGAGAGCGCGGTCACCCGGTCGTAGTCTAGGCTCACGGTCACGGTATACGGCACCGTGCGCCTCGGCACGGAACGTGGCCAGCCCAGCATTAAACAGAGGTGCACGCTCGACAGCGACAGATGGAGAATGCCGAGTTAAACAGACAGCTCAGCTCAGCTCAGCTCAGCTCAGCTCAGCATTGCCACAGAGCGAGGTCCATTTGGATGCCCAGATCGGAATCACGGACCGAGTGTGACGTATTAGTCAGTGTTCTCGACAGGAAACTATTGAACATTAGCGCAGTCGGCAGGGGGAAAATGTGCTGGAAAGTGAACCCGATACGCTCGAGCTCCTATTGTCAGGTGCGGTGGCTGCCACAGATGTGCACCAGGCCGGGCGGCATGCACCGGCCAGCCTTGGCTTGCAGGCTCTGTGCATCTTACCGCCGACGTCATGTGACATGTCCAGCACGCCAGAGGCGGGTTAGGGTTAAAAAGATAAGACACTAATAAGAAGCTATCAGTACGGAGGTCGCACGTGCAGGACTGATACAAGACTGATTCTTGCCCCCTTCATCATTACTTCTGGGGGGCCTAGCTTGTCCTTATATAGGTCAACTATACTGCAACGGGTGCATATGAGCCAACGCTGTATATTGGCCGTAGCTAAGCTAGGTTCCATAAGAAAAGAAAAAGTAGAAGGAAAATCCTATAAGTCTGGAATCTGCGCTCTTATATGTGGAATCCCAAGTGGGTCCGGAGGGAGCCAGACCGCACTAATACCTAGGGTTCTACCCTATAATATTATCCCCCTCCTCTAAAACTAGTTATATAACCGCTAACTGAATTGGATTAGGTTTCAATTTGGGCGGGCTACTAACCAGAATTGATCAGGGGCCTGCCTTTATCCTAATTTAATCAGAGGCAGACTCTAACCTAATTTAATTGGAGATCCTAAGTATTTAAATCCTTAAATTTTCCAGCTTTCGCGCTTCTTCCCTTATTTTCTAATAATAACTAAATTAAACCGGTAAATATCTCCCTTTTAATTGAAAGCTTGTAATTTTCAGTCCTAACCCCCAGAAGTCTATAATAATCCCCTTAGAAACTAATTTTCAGCCTCATTTATAATTGTTAAACGGAACCGCTCAGCAAGGAGTTACCCTAGACTTCGTGCAAGGAGTTACCCTAGACTTTTTAGCAAGGAGTTACCCTAGACTTGCGAGTCAGGCGATTTTCGCTAAGTACGCCCAGTGCGTGCGTGACGCAAGATGAGTTTGGTGGCCGTGAGTCGATTATTTTGGCCTGCATTTGCACCTTAATTCAGACCTCTGCATTACCCTTATTTCTTACCCAAAAAGTATATAACTTAGTGCATTGGATA
Source organism: Stenocarpella maydis (assembly GCA_002270565.1). Taxonomy (NCBI): domain Eukaryota; kingdom Fungi; phylum Ascomycota; class Sordariomycetes; order Diaporthales; family Diaporthaceae; genus Stenocarpella; species Stenocarpella maydis. Next base: position 151,255 of record NQMI01000017.1, read on the forward strand.
GCTTGATTTCTGAAGTTTATATGTACTTAATTTGGGCATTGCTAGGGCTATGGTTGGCTGGTTGCTTGGAACCAAAGATGGTGTGTTGGAAGGGCGAATTTTCCGGCATTTGCAAATTTGCACCAGAGCCTACCGCAGCGTGCCCAGGGGTGAGACGAGGTCGGAGGGTATATAAGGAGGGCTTACAGAAGCCCAACTTAATTCAATACAAATTGTCCAGAGACCATTTGTCAATCCGTCCAATTCTGCCTCAGAAGCCCCATACTGCGACCCTGCCGAAACAACACACACGCTGAACTGAATGCTATTCTATAGCAAAAATTCAATCAGGACTATTATTAACATTACTAAGATAGTAAATCATTAGTTAATCTTAGGAATACCTTGAGTTAAGAAAGAATAATCCCCTAAATTAATTAAACTACTTAGCCTATCTTTTAGCATAATGCTATACTCTAAAGGGAGGTTGCAATTAATAGCAAGAGAGAAGGAGTCACATTCACTAAGGACAGCAAACTAGGCTAATGCACTCAAATGACCTATAGATACCTCTAGAGTCAGGCAGAGGGCCCGACTCCAGGAAGACAGAGAAGAATTGAGCTCACTTAAGCACCTCTATGAAGGACTAAAGCTAATTAGGAGATACCACTCAGCACAACCAAATCAATACACAACCACGAAGAAACATAATCAATATCTCCTTACCTAAAAAACAGAAATAAAATAATAAACTAATATAAATACCAAAAGACATATACATATTCAAGAAAGTATTCTAAAAACAACTTAATATTAAGTCAAAGGGCCAATTCGTGACCACCCCTCCGATATTCGACCACCCCACACCGCATACGCATCAGACCCACCCTATCATAAATACCGCATATTCATTAATAAAATTTTTTCTCTTCTTTAAACTTTAAATATATCATCTTCAATTACCAATAAAGCCATATACTAAGTTGGATATAGCTGCGGCCTTAAGGCCTATCTCAGCAGCGCTAGTATACAAGAGGTCGCCCGGCATTAGGGCATTCCAAGGGACCACACTTCATCATCATCTCACCAGTGCCCAAAGCCATTCTGATGCTGCTAAGCCTCAAATGAAAGCTATCACAAACCCAAGAAGTAACAGTTATCTATGTGGCAATTACCAGGCGAGTTAGAGCTGCCGGTAACCCATTTAAATAAGATCCTTCACCGCCAGGTCGCTGCCCACACCATTGCCAACCACCCTTCGGCCACAAATGGCTTAAGGGGCTTTCTAAACAAGACAATCCAGATCCAAAGCAATACGAAGCCAAATCAAGAATAAGTTCTTCTCAAGCAAACGGGCTCATATAATATAATTAAAGATGATTAACCTCCTTCAGCCTCCCAGAAATCAAAAGATTCTAGCCGAAAATCATAAAACCTTAATAAGAGACAGTATAGCTAAAGGCAAGGGAATAAAATAGAAAGATACTTAGGCCGCCGAAGGGAGGAAGGTTTATTACTTAAAAAAACCTATGCCTCTCATACTTAGAACCTCCTTTCTTAAGTATATCTCCCACTACAGGGCAATCATGCCCCTCTTTTATTTTTAAGGGGAAATTAGTATAACAATAATGGTTTAAGACGCCTTAAGGGTCTTTTAAGAATGGGAAATTCATAGTAATACTAAATGAGATAACTATAATAATATAGCGCTCAGTGGCTTTAAAAAGTCTCTATCGCCTTAACAAGCCAAAGGACCTCAAATCAGTTAGCATTTACTAAGTAATGAAGGGATAAAGCTATATAAATTTAAATTCATATAGAATGCTTCTCAAATAAATATATTGCCTTTATTTACCACCCCATACCTCACACATCTTCAACTTCCAGATCTAGGTTGGTCTTCTTTAAGCTTAAAGGCTTGCTATTTTAACGAGAGGCTAGTCTTATCAACTTATGGCTTTAAAGATACCCGATTCTAGTAAATAATTATTCCTTTACTACTATCAGAAGGCTCAACTAAGTGGTTTAGACTTACTTTACGTTAAATCTGGGTAGCAATAGTATAAGGTTTATAGCTATAAATATAGCTAAGCCACTATTAAGTGTCTCTTATACTTGGAAAACTCTAATAAATCAACCACTAGAACTAAAACTAATAAGGAAAATCAAATCAGAGGGGTTGAATTAATCACTCCAGTACCAATTTTACCAGAGGTAATAAAGTAGTCAACTCCCCAGGTATCCCAAGAGGTACAGGCTATTCTTACCAATTATCCACCCAAGAACACTCGGATATAACTTAATAAGTCCTCTTTAGGAAGGTATAAAAAGCATATGATGAGAAAGAGTGGGAAGTAATAATACTTATAAGAGAAAACCAGGCTCTTAAAAACAAATTAAAGGCCATAATACCTCAAAAGAGGAGGAGGGTCGAAACCAGCCCTAACTCCACATTCATACAAATCAAGCATATACAAAGGGCTAAAATCAAGGCCAGCGAGCTTAACGATAGTACAGATACATCCAGCGGGTCTAAAAATACCATAGATACGGCTTCCTGCAAAGTGTGTGGGGTGATGGCAACGAGGGAAAGACAAGTTGGAAGAAGAGGTATGTGTGGGGATAGTGGTTTGGCGGGTGGGTCGAATAGGGGGTAGTCCCCGAAATGTGGCCCTTACTATAATTATTATAATATATATAATTAAGTAAACTCAAAAATATTAAAACCTATCGTACAGACTTAAGAGGGAATAACTTTGAAGTACCTCAGAGAATATACCTTAATGAAAACCTTAAAAAAGGATTCATAAGACTATTATAATTACCAGAAGAATACCTAATCCTCTTTATACCAAAGAAGAATAGCAATGAGCTATAAATTTATATTAACTATTAATAACTAGATGATATTATAATTAAGAACTAATATTCTCTCTTACTCATTACAAAACTATAAGATTAAGTTTAGGGAGCAAAATAGTTTTGTAATACTTAACTTAAAGTACAAATATAACCTTATCTAAATAAAAGAAAGGAGAAGAATGAAAGACAGCAACTTCAGATATATATATATATTAATAAGTAATGGGTTATACCCTTTAGATTAATTAATGCACCTATATTATTCTAGGAAATAATTAACTAGGTTCTAAGCAAATACCTTAACATCTTTATTATTACTTACCTAAGTAATATCCTTATTTTTTTTTAGAAAACCGTAATAAATATAAGTGATATATTAAAAAGGTTCATTAAAAACTTCAGGACGCTAATCTCCTAGTAAAACTAGAAAAATGCAACTAGCATATATAAGAAGTTAACTACCTTAAATACATAATCAAACCAAGAAAAATGAAGATATAAGAAGGGAAAGTTAAAGTGGGAAAAGGAGAGAGCCAACCTTATAAAGCCGTTGTAAAGAACATTTCAGAGCCATTCCCTTAAATATACCCAACCCTATTAATAATTTATTACATAGTATAGTAATATTGCAAAACTACTAATAAACCTCACTAAAAAGAATCATACCTTTAAATGGATAGATACTAAATAATAAGCCATTTAAACACTTAAAAACAAAGTTATAAAAAACCCCATACTTAAGGAAGCAGACCCAGAAAAAGAATTCAAAGTCATATTGATGCGTTAGATAATGCCATAAGCAGAGAACTTACTTAAAAAGATAACCGAGGAAGGATATACATTATTATCGAATCAGGGTTAGGGTTAGGGTTTAGGGTTAGGGTTAGGTTAGGGTAGGTAGGGGTTAGGGTTAGGGTTAGGGTTATGTTTAGGGTTAGGGTTAGGGTTTGGGTTAGGGTTAGGGTTAGGGGTAGGGTTAGGGTTAGGTTTAGGGTAGAGGGTTAGGGTTAGGGTTAAGGGGGTT
>NQMI01000017.1:155144-233941 GCA_002270565.1 Stenocarpella maydis
CCTTATATACCCTCCGACCTCGTCTCACCCCTGGGCACGCTGCGGTAGGCTCTGGTGCAAATTTGCAAATGCCGGAAAATTCGCCCTTCCAACACACCATCTTTGGTTCCATGCAACTAGCCAACCATAGCCCTGGCAATGCCCAAATTAAGTACATATAAACTTCAGAAATCAAGCTATCCAATGCACTAAGTTATATACTTTTTGGGTAAGAAATAAGGGTAATGCAGAGGTCTGAATTAAGGTGCAAATGCAGGCCAAAATAATCGACTCACGGCCACCAAACTCATCTTGCGTCACGCACGCACTGGGCGTACTTAGCGAAAATCGCCTGACTCGCAAGTCTAGGGTAACTCCTTGCTAGAAAGTCTAGGGTAACTCCTTACAACGAAGTCTAGGGTAACTCCTTGCACGGAGTACCAACGCCCTGCTGAGCGGTTCCGTTTAACAAATAGAGTTATTAATATAAAGACTAATCCCCTCTTAATTCAGATCTACAACCATATAGAATTACTATCATTTAATATTACTAAGATAGTAAATCATTAGTTAATCTTAGGAATACCTTAGTTAAGAAAGAATAATCCCTAAATTAATTAAATTACTAGCTAGATCTTTTAAGATAATACTATTCCCTAGAAGAAGGTTGCAATTAATGATAAGGGAAGGAGTTATATTACTAAGGATAGGCCACTCAAGTGCCTTGCGGAAGGACTGAAGCTAGTTAGGAGATTACTACTCCAATATAACCAGTCAGCATATAACACAGGAAACACAACAATACCTCCTTTATTTAAAAGAAGAGAAAGAAGGAGATAAGACCGATAGACTAGCATAAATACTAGAAGACTATTATAAATTCAAGAAAGTATTCTAGGAATGACTTAATACTGTGTTGCTATAATACATATAATAGGACTATAAAATACTATTGAAACCTAGAATAACACCCTAGTTTAAGCCTATCTATGAACTTAATGAAGAATAACTTAAAGCACTTAGGGAATACCTTAATAAAAACCTCCAGAAGGGATTTATTAGGCTATTGCAATCACTAGCTGGATACCTAATTCTCTTTATACTAAAAAAGAATGGCAAGCTATGACTTTATATAGACTATTAATAATTAAATAACATTATAATTAAAAACTAATACCCTCTCCTGCTTATTAAGGAACTATAGGACTAACTTAGAGGAGTAAAATAGTTTATAGCACTTAACTTAAAGTATGGATATAACCATATCTAAATAAAAGAAGGAGAAGAATAAAAGATAGTATTTAGGATATACTATAGATATCATGAAATAATGGTTATACCTTTCAGATTAACTAATACACTTATATTATTTTAGGAAATAATTAACTAAATTTTAAGCAAATACCTTAATATTTTTATTATTACCTATTTGAATAATATTCTCATCTTCTCAGAAAACCTTAATGATTATAAGGAATAAGTTAAAAAGGTTCTCTAAAAACTTTAGGATGCTAATCTCCTAATAGAACTAGAAAAGTGCAGCTAGCATATATAAAAAGTTAACTACCTCGGGTATATAATTAAACCAGGAAAAATCAAGATGTAAGAAGGAAAAGTTAAAGCAATTAAGGAATGGCTAACCCCTATAAACATTAAGGATATCAGAGCATTCCTTAGATATACCAACTTCTATCAATAATTCATCACATAGTATAGTAATATTGCGAAACCATTAATAAACCTTATTAAGAAAGATTATGCCTTTAGGTGAATAAATACTGAATAATAAGCTTTTTAGATACTTAAGGATAAGGTTATGGGAGACCCCATACTTAAGGAAGCAGACCTAGAAAAGGAATTTAAAATCCATATAGATACCTCAGATAATGCTACAGGCAGAGAACTTACTCAAAAAAACAAATAAGGAAGGATATACATTATTATAAACTTTAGCAAGAAATTTAATAAACTAGAAACCCATTACGCTATATTAGATAAAGAATTTATAGCTATAATATATGCATTCTAGGAATAGCAGCACTACCTTATAGGAGCTAAAAAGCAGATTAAACTCTATATAAATTATAAGAATCTTATAACCTTTATAATAACTAAAACTCTTAATAAGTAATAAATCAAATATATAGAGTTCTTATTATAATTTAATATTAAGATTATTCATATAGATAGAGTTAAAAATGCAAGAGCAGATATGCTTAGCTAAAGACTTAATTATTAGGAAAAGGATTTACTTATGGAATGAATAGTATTTAAAACCTAAGAGGATAGGAGCCTTATTTTTAACCGCGGACTTAACGCTATAATTAGAGTTAACTTCTAAACTAGAAAAACCCCTACCAATCTAAAGAAATAAGATGAGTTAATTATGGAAATATATAAAGCACTAGCATATGGCTACTAAGGTGTTATAGCAATAATTAAGAGGATTCAGCGGAATTACTAGATCCCTAACCTTAAGAGAAAGGTTTAAGATGTTATTGGTAAATGCAACTCCTATAACAAAAACAAGGCCTCCAGATATAAACCATATGGATTATTAAAACCTCTGCTAGTACCTACAGCTATATGGTTCTTTATTAGCCTGGACTTTATTATTAAATTACCTCTCTTATGAGAACCTTTAACTGGGGTATATTATAATAGTATTCTGGTAGTAGTTTGTAGATTGAGTAAGTATATATACTTCATACCATATAAGGAAGCCAGCACTGCAGAAGAACTTGCATATATATTCTTATAAATTATTACAAGCAATTATAGAATGCCATATGAAATTATCTCAGATAGAGACAAGCTCTTTACATTAAACTTTTAGAAGTTACTAATAAAGCAACTTAGAGTAAAGCACAGGCTCTTAATAACAGCACACCTATAAACAGACGGATAAACGGAATAAATCAACCAGATCATAGAATAATACCTCAAATACTATATCAACCAACTATAGGATAATTAGGTCGAACTGCTACCACTAGCACAGTTTGCCTATAATAGCGCAACTACCAGCATAACTAAGCAATCACCTTTCTTTGCACTTTATGGATATAAACCTCAGGCATATTATAAATTACTACTAGATGACACCCTAGCGGAATTAGCAGAATAAAAAGCAATATGAATCAGATAAATCCAGAAGGATATCCAAGCAGAACTTTCTTTTATATAGGAGCGCATATTAAAATATATAAATTAAAAAAGAATTAAGGGACTAATTCTCCAGGAGAGAGATAAGGTCTATCTCCTTTACCGAAATATTAAAACTAAGCGACCTAGCGAAAAGCTTAATTATAAGAAAATTAGCCCCTTTAAAATTTCAAGAAAACTTTCAGATACCAACTATAAACTCTTACTACCTAAATGAATGAAATAGCATTCAGTCTTTTATATTTCACTCTTGGAACTAGCACTTAAGAATATAAAACTTAAAATATAGATTAAAACACTTAATGAATATAATAAAGAGTATAAAGTGGAAAACATTATAGACTTAAGGCAGCACTAAAGAATAATAGAATACCTTATTAAGTGGAAAGGCTATAACTCTAGTGAGAACATATGGGAACCAGCCCAAAATTTAACCTATTATTATAATGAACTTAAAAGATACCATATATAAACCTGTTAAACGGAACCGCTCAGCAGGGCGTTGGCACTTCCTGCAAGGAGTTACCCTCGACTTCTTGTAAGGAGTTACCCTAGACTTCTAGTAAGGAGTTACCCTAGACTTCTTGCGAGTCAGGTGATTTTCGCTGAGTACGCCTAGTGCGTGCGCGACGCAAGATGAGTTTGGTGGCCGTGAGTCGATTATTTTGGCCTGCATTTGCACCTTAATTCAGACCTCTGCATTACCCTTATTTCTTACCCAAAAAGTATATAACTTAGTGCATTAGATAGCTTGATTTCTGAAGTTTGTATGTACTCAATTTGGGCATTACCAGGGCCATGGTTGGCTGGTGGCTTGGAACCAAAGATGGTGTGTTGGAAGGGCGAATTNAATTCGCCCTTCCAACACACCATCTTTGGTTCCAAGCAACCAGCCAACCATAGCCCTAGCAATGCCCAAATTAAGTACATATAAACTTCAGAAATCAAGCTATCCAATGCACTAGGTTATATATTTTTTGGGTAAGAAATGAGGGTAATGCAGAGGTCTGAATTAAGGTGCAAATGCAGGCCAAAATAATCGACTCACGGCCACCAAACTCATCTTGCGTCACGCACGCACTGGGCGTACTTAGCGAAAATCGCCTGACTCGCAAGTCTAGGGTAACTCCTTGCAAGAAGTCTAGGGTAACTCCTTGCTGAGCGGTTCCGTTTAACAAATAGCAATGGAAATCCTTGCCGGCAAGTTGTAGTTAAATGTTAATACCATGAAGGCATATATGCTGAGTGGTGGGTTGTATAGTTTGTTAAGGATTGCTGGAAGTAGGGGTATATATAGAAATAGGTACTAAATATTGCAATATGTTGATTTCTATATAAGAGGTATATAATGATGTGGTAATAAGTGAGCTAAATTGTAACCCCTAACTGATTAACTTTAGGGCAACTACCTTTTATTGTACCCATAGGCCTAATGATAGTATTATTTGATTCGTTTAAAGAAAGGCTCTTTTGCTATATACTACTTGTAGATATACCTATAGTTCCTGGGTATTAAGGCTGTGTTATTGGTTGAGGGTTATAATGCCTATTATATCTGGGCATATAGGCATAACTTTAAGAGCACTTGAATTGCTTCTATGCTATATACTATATACTATTAAAATTATCTTGCATAGGCAATATATATATATTGGGGGCTTTAAATTATATATCTAGCTAGCTATTTAATTAATAGACCCTCACCCTAGCTCTGGAATTATTGCCTTTCTGAAGTGACCTGTAATAGCTTCCTTCTGAGTGCTAACGCTATATATATAATTAATAAGAAATTGCCTCTAGTTATTATCTGTACGCCACTAGTCTTCTTTATACTGATAGTGATGATAAATATACTTCTTCAGATTACTAAAGAATGCCTTAATAGGGTTGAGATCTGGAGAATATAGAGGGAGGTATGCAAGCCGAACTCCCGCCTCATTACATACCCGCTAGAGGTTATTATGATAGTGGAAGCTTGCGTTATCCATTACCAGTACTAAGTTTAGCCCTGGGAATGGTATTGTTTTGGGAATAACCTCAACCTTTATAAAGGTAATAAAGCCTTCCCTATTAGTATAGCCCTAATATACTGATAGATCTAGAATACCCTTAATTATAAGGGCTGGAAGTACTTGAAATTAAGTGCTACAATCTGTGCCCCCTCTGGGTATTAGCTTCTTTAGCTGAATTCCCGTTAGCGTCCACGTAGTGCGTCATAGCCCATTTCTCTTATTAATATCAGACTTATTAATAAAGATGAGTTAATTAGCCTAATATTCTTGTATATTGATAATTTAGGCAGCTTAGATCTTATGGTTGCATTCTATAGTAATAAAGGAGCGTGATTTCTTCATCCACTTAATTCCCTTAAGTGCCCGGCTAATAGTGCTTATAGAAATAAATAGATTAAAGGTTTTAAGTAACTACTATTATATCTTATCTTGATAGAGGTCGTTCTTCTTAGAAAGGTGGTTAAGGAGGGCCTGGGCAATAAGAAGACGTATTAGAATGCATAGATGCCTGGGACTTGAATCACGAACATTATGGTGGAAGTTACTCAGCTGTATGCTATTGTAGGCTGATGGTAATATGCCCAGCGTAAATATATTACCGGATATTTGATTCTTCCTCCTTAGCTTATGTATCTAGCGCTCAGAATACTTTATAGTCTTTGTAATAGTTACATTATCGGCTAGATTAATGTCTAGAAGCCCCTTGATTGTTGTGAGCTCTAATGGGGTGAGGCAGCGCCATATAGTTGCAAAAACACTATATATCGAATCATAAGAGTTAATTTATATAGGGTTAACAGCCTTATGGCGTGCTAAGGCGTGGTGGGTTGAGCAATGGGCGTCAATAGTTGAATGCTGAAGGGATGCTGATTTATATGGGGAACGGGTGTGTGTTAATATGTGCGCGTCACTAGCGCGTTTTTGGCACTCTCGCTTGCAAATCAGAATAGGCCCGCCGACCGACGTCACCCTGATATTTATCTTCCCGGTTCGACCCGCCAACGTCCATTAAACGCCTCCATTTTCGTATCAGGTCCTGCTGTGTAAGCACCGAGTGAGCCGGTCCGCCCAGCCTGCGCCTTTACCCACAAATATCGCCTCAGAAAGAGCCCAAGTCAAGGACGCACGGGCCAGGCCTTATTTCAACGACGCCCGCCTCGGCACCGTCTCGGCGTCACGACTTCCGGGAGGGAGAGCAGCCGCCCAGCCAGGACAGTCAAGATGGCCCCCAACGAGCTCTTCCAGTACTCGGTGGTGAACGCCCTGATGGACGGCGTGGCCAATAAGGGCCTGCTGATCTCAACCCTTCTCCAGCAGGGCAATCACGGCCTCGGCACCTTCCGCCACATGGTGGGCGAGCTCATCATCGTCGACGGCATCGCCTACCAGATGAGGTCGGACGGCTCCGTACAGCCCGTGGATGCCAGCCTGGACTCATCCGTCGTCGCCCCCTTCGCCATGGTCACACGCTTCGAGCCGGCCCACAAGACCACAGCCGTCCTGGCCGACAAGGCCGACCTCTCCGGCCTGCTGTCCTTCCTGCTGCCCGAGGCCCACAACCTCTACCTCGCCGTTCGCATCACGGGGGTCTTCAAGGGCGTCACCGTGCGCACGGTCGGCGGGCAGTCGAAGCCCCGCGAGGGCCTGGCCGAAGTGGGCAAGCACCAGACTTCTCACACCTTCGAGGAGCCCACCGAGGGCGTCATCGTGGGCTTCCGCTCGCCTGACTACATGCAGGGTGTGAGCGTGGCGGGCGACCACCTCCACTTCCTCAGCAAGGACAGGACGAAGGGAGGGCATCTGCTGGCGCTGGCTTCGGAGGGCGAGGTCAATGTCGAGGTGGCTCCGATATCCAGGTTCCACATGGAGCTTCCCGTGCACGACGAGGAGTTCAACGAGGCCGGGCTGAAGGGCGATGCGGAAGGGATCGCTGCCGTGGAAGGCTGAGGCAAGGCTGTGTCTGCGGGGAGGACTATTCTGTGGCGGCAACTCGTCTGCTCTGCGTTAAGAAGCCTGTCTAACGTCAGGGACAAGGCGGCCTTAGTCGTATAAGCTGGTATTTACGCCTCTTTGCATGGAAAAGAGGAAAAATTATCACACTTGTGCACGGTTCACGTCACATCGTACTTTTGGTCTTTGTCTCACGCGGAAACGGTCGACTTGATTACTTAGGGGCTTCAACCCCTCTCCCTCCCCCTATCCCCCCCCCTATCCTCCCCCGGGAGACACGCAGACTAAAAAAAGGAAAAAGAAAAGTGAGGCCCGCAGGCTGATCGGTCGGTCAAGATCTTGGTGGCGGCTGTATGCCAGAAAGGTAAATCCGGCCCTTTGCCTTGGTCTCGCAGGCGGCCGGGGTCCTGTTCAAGGCCTAGTATACGATTGTCAATACGTATGCATAAGGTGTGGATAATCTAGGACGAATGGCACGTACCTGGCCGATGGTGCCGAATTTCTCGCCGAGTTGGCGGCGACGTCTCAGCTCGGCCTCCTCGGCGGGGGTCCAGGGCCGACGGGCGGCGGCAGGGCCGGCAGAAGCAGGTCCAGGTCCAGAAGCTGGAGCTGGGGCTGGGGCTGGGGCTGGAGCCGGGGCAGAAACAGGAACAGGAACAGGAACAGGAACAAACGCCGGAGCAGGACCAAACGCCGGCCGCGCGGGCGCAATGGAGGGCGCAAGGCCCGGCATAGAGATGGCGGCAAGAGCAGCAAGGAAGTCATTGCTGCTGATGCTGCTGATGCTGCTGATGCTGCTGCTGATGCTGCTGCTGCTGCTGCTGCTGCTGCTGTTGTTGTTGGTGGTGGTGGTGGGCCTAGGCCTGGGCGGGGGCTTGCGCACCACGGGCTGGGGTTCATGAACTGCCTTGTAGCTATTAGAGGTCAGTTGAATTCTTTTCAACTAACTCGTTGAGACCCCCTCCCCATTGGATGGGAACGGGAGTTTCTCAAGGGGTTTGGAAGGTTTGACTTACAGGGCAACATCTCGAGGTGTCGGCTCGGGCTCAGGCGGTAGCGGGTACGTCTTGTTGGCCTCCTAAAAAGTGAAATTCGCGTCAGTTGTCGCATTTCTTTTCCCTAGGGATATTGAGGTGTTTGACTCACGTCCCGAAGCTCCTCGTGGGAGAAGTTGTATCCTTGGAACTTCATCTTGACTGTTGATGGGTGTTGGTCAGGAAAGAAAGGAAGGGCAAAATCTGAATCTCTTCAATTCTGGGTTTTAAAGCTGAGTCCAATTTGCAGGCTAGGTGGACTCCTACGTTCAGGCCACCTACGTTCAGACCACCCATTGGCAGCCAAATCGCATACCCTCGCGATACACCACTAGCTCAGGTTGACGCCGGTGGGGCAGCGAGTGGATGGACTGGCTGCAAAGATCCGGGTGTTGTCTCTCTTCGCGGACAATGGAACCCATCAAGTGGATGAGGAATATTCCGAAGCTGCTAAATGGGTAGCCAGGACTGACGATGCGGCCTCATCCTCATCCCACCAACGCCACAGACAGCTCTTGGAGACTTGATGCTCGCTCTATATAAGCCAACCAATCCGACCTATCTCTCCCTGTATTTGTATCAAACCAGGGATCCACGTTAGAGGGTCAAGGGCAATCAAAATAGGGGACATCATACATCGGGCCATAGCTGGATACCTAGGTAGCTGTGCTGGTGATACTTGAAGTCCTACCTAGGTATGCATAACACGCGCATGTGGACCTCGGGGAGGCAAGCCTGCTCTCGAAGTATTTGTGGGGAAATGGATGCCGGCATAAGGAAATGGGACGATAACCGGCACCATCTGGTTTGGTATCCACGCCATAACAGTCAGACGGAACAACGAGCTTGGAATCATTAGAGCACACATGAATTACAAAGCCTCACGTGATAGCCTTGATTGGTAGCCTCGTGTTTACCCAGAGGCTGTCCTCAACATGGCAACCCGCATATGGGGAAAGCATGTGTCTGGATAGATAATGCCTTCCCAATATGCGGGCCCGACTTGGAATTTTCAGGAGTTCATAGGAGACATCGAAACACATTAATCACTGGCACAACATGCAAGCGCTTGTAACATCACATGTATGTTAGACAGGGTGCAGGCCAACTTTAGAAGATCTGATTGTTGACGCCTGCTTAGATCATGGATCGAGGCCTCTTAATTCACTCTGTCGTTGTTTGCAAACAAACAAAAAGTGCAAACTCCATTCCCTTATGGAGTCGTGCATTTGTGGTTGATTTTTAGTGCATCACATTAGCCCCAAAGCACACACCTCCATCCTTTGCTTGCTCGATGCTACTCTACCTCGGCCATATCCCTCCTCATCTACAAAACCACATCTTTCATTGGATCCGGGCTTGTAGTGCTGAGCGAACTCAACATGGCCTCATAGGATCCCAAAAAAGGACATGCATGGTGATTTCGGTACCCTACAGCATCTGATGTATTTTGCACTCAAGAGGCTCACAAGCAGAGTTTGTCAGTGTTTTGGTAGGAGGAGAGATACTTCTCGTATGTCGGACTCACAATTCTAGATTGAATTTGGGAAGAATGGTTGCATAGGGTAAAGATAACATTGAATTAGTGCCATATCGCAGTGTTGTTTATTTTCATATTTACTATTGCGGACAATACAGTGGGGTGTAGTCAGACCTCAAGTGCTAGCTCAAGTTCAGACGGAAGATCCATTCAATCTGTGGAGTTTCGCCCCATATTGTCCCTTACAATTGTGCCCAAGGGGGGCCGTAGGCTAGCGTGGGGCAGGACAATGTGTTCCCCCAAGCAAGGAGAAAGTGTCACTGTGTGGTGTGAAAAGAAAACCAAGTAAGCCATAACGGAGTAGAGTTAGTATATAGTTACCTAATATGGGGGACTGGGGACCGCCAATGTTACTAGAAGAAAATCAGAACCACACCCATCGATTGCATAGATTAGCTTATTGTAATTATCTTCATCATGCTTGCCAAAAAAAAAAAAAGGGACTGAGTGTCAGCCAGCGTACCTAGGCAGGCAAGATAGAGCCTCATGAGTAGGTATGAAGTAGCTTAGAGCAAGAATGCAGAGATATGTACGGGGGGAAGCGTAGGGTACATGGATATATCATCAATACCACCTGCTGGGAAGGGTTTCCATCCTATTTCATACACCTTTTAGACTACCTTATTAGGCTAGAAGTGTTGATATTGTGGGAATGAGAAATTTCGAGTGAGTATTATCGGAATGTGTGCTGTGGGTGTGGGTGTTGGTGTTGTAGGCGATGTACCGGTACAGTGGTACCTCTGTTCTTCCCAATGAAAATATTTGGTTCCCAGGAGAACTGCGGGAGGTTTGGAGCGCAGTCGTTACAGAATTGGTAGCGTTTTCGCAGCATTGTTTACTAACACAAAGTACGGAGTACATACAATTTGAACTGCCAAGCCTTAATGACTGAGACTATGATATCTTAGTAACCGGCTCTACGAGATCATGCTCTGGAGAATGATGTTCAGGCATTATGCAGTGCTTGCTCTAACTCCTAGAACATGGTTGACAACAAGCACGTTGTGGGTGTTTGGCATCGAAAAAAAAAATTATTATACACCAACTGGATGTTCCTGATTATGTAAGAGTGTATCTCTGTCGCCGTCATCTAGGAGGTCTCTATATATAGGCAAGAGTCATCGCATCATGTCTTTATATGGAGATGGTTAAAGATAGGGTTTAAGATTAAGAAAGAACATACCTAGGTATATTCCATCCGACGACCAGGAATCGGGGTCTGATGGAAACAGATCTCTAGTGCCCATCGCTAACTACACCAAAATACCACGCCGCCCATCATCATACTTTATTCATTACAGGGGATAAGCCCCCTTGGCAGTACTGTACTGATACCATGTTCTACTGATGGGGGCTTGTCTATGATACCAGTTCAAGCTGGTTTCTCCATGCCAAGTTGCCTCAACATATAAATCAGCGGAGCTGATAGACCGGTGATGGACGCAATGGGCCCAAGCCGCTCATACGAACAAAACCCTTGCTAGGTATCTACGAGTATGTAGTTAGTCTAGCGATAATGAGGTGGTATACCCCAGCTTTTGCCGGCGCGGCACATGCCAGTACCTGTAAAGGTGCAAGGTTATGGAGAACAAAGTTTCGCTTGCGGCCCCAGGTAAGCTGGATGGGCCATGGCCTTATCCGTGAATAGAAAGGTGGACAGACCATTGCTAGGAGGCGATAGGCAACGAACGGGTAGATTGTAATGATTAGAATTGGATGATCAGCAACAACCAACTACGCCGGCATGAAAAGTAGTCTCGTTGACCGGGGCAAATCAAACCACGTTGAGGCTGAAGCCTTTCGGGGGCGATACTGATCTGGAACGTGCACAAAAGGCACCTAAATCCCTCGGTATTCCCGAAACCTTATTTAATATTGGCTGGAAGCTTTTTTCTTCACTAGCACAACCTGTCCCGGCTGCTCCTCATATTCTCAAACAGCAACCTTTCACAACATCAAGTCTCGTGCCGTGGTCATCGAGAAGATACCGCAATGATTATAGCAGCGTGATGGCTGAGAATTCTTTGACACTCAACTCCGAGGACGCTTCCTCTCCGATCACGTGGATGATGGCCGCCATGACACCCGCAACACCAACCAGCATGAGCTTCGAAGCTCCAAACCGTACGAGCGCCGTCAGACCTCCGCTCGGAATCACCTCAAACTTCGATAACCCGCCGGATGCTGGACACGATATTACGTTTATCGTCTCCATTGTCAGCTCTGTTGTGATATTCAGTCTTTCCTTGGTGCGAGTCTATGTCAAAACCACCATTCTCCGACAGATCACGTCAGAAGACGGTAGGTCTTTGCAATCACCCACCGATCCACCGAGTGCCTGAGCGATCAGCACGAGCTGATCAGACATTTGCCGCCAGTGACTTTTTTAATTGCGTTTGTGTGTCCTGAGACGTCGCCGAAGAGCTAACACGGATAGGTTGTGTTGACAAGAGTGTCGCAGGTGTTAATGGTAGCATTCCTTGTAGCGACGCACATCAGTGAGTGAGCCCATTTGCGATGGAAACTACTCCCGGGTGTTATCGCATCTGACGAGAAAACAAACACAAGTGCTAGCTAATGTAGCGGGCCATCATGCCTGGGATCTCACCAAAGAGCAGTATGGAGCGATCATGAAGGTTTGTGGCTCAGCCCGGGTAACATTAGAGCTTGCCCATGCTGGCCGCTACGAGAAGCAGAAACCCATACTAACTTGGAGTGGAGTGGCTTTATATCACAAGTGTTTTCTATTGCCCGGCCGCTTACTTCATCAAGGCGACCCTTTTACTTCTGACGTCGAGGGTATTTGCCGTCTATGACGGGATGGCCAAAGCGATCAAATTTTTCATCGTGATACTTGCGATTGCATATATACCCATACAATTCGTCAAAATGTTCGTGTGTATTCCGGTTGAGTCATTCTGGGACGGCAACATCAAGCCGACGAGGTGCCTCAACCAGACAAAGGCATTCATTTGCGACCTCTCCCTCGCCATACTGACGGATGCCGTCATCCTCGTCGTCCCCATCATGTTGACGTGGCGCCTCACTATTTCCCTGGGCGAGAAGCTCAAAATTGCGGCGATCCTCGGCACGGGAGGCGTCGCGCTGGGAGTAACCATATTTAGGATGTACCTCCTGTCCAACTACTCGGTCACGGATGATGTTACATCGCAGTATGTCTACTTGAATGTTACGGTGTGAGTCTTGCCAGCTACCGTTTTTGCTCAGACCTTGAGCATCGTTGTCGTCTGACACGCCCGCAGGATTGCGGAGCTCACTATAGGGTTTATATGCGCATCTGTGCCATCCTGCAACATCTTGCTGGGGCACATGAAATCAGCCAGAAGGCGGCGCCAAGAGGCAACGCCCGTGAGCATTGAAGAGGATGGCCAATGGAGAGCCAGCAAGCACTGGTGGGACAATTGGGTCACAGCTGAGAGGCGGACTACACTTGATTGGTGGAGTGAATTGCGTAATGGGGGGCAGGCTGACCGTTCCATAACGACCCGAGAGAGCCATGCCACTATGAGTCAAACTTTGGCGCACCACTAACATGTTGGCTACATTAATACAAGCAATATCTACCAGGATGACACGCGGGGATGAAGAGTCGCCGACCATGCTGCCAAAGTCAACATGGAAAGTCACTAACTGGAAGAAACCGGGGCGAGAAACAAGCTTCCCAACGAAAATGCTCTTAATAAGCGTTTCGGACGGAGGGGCCCGCCAGAAAGCCAGGAAGGAGGCAGGCATGTGCCATCCCAACCACGAGTGCGGTGCGCATCCTAATCTTGCGAGCCCACTAGATGGCCCATACTCTCGTGTCGACGTCTTTCTTGGCAATACAATTTACCTGGGCAGAGCTCGCGTGGTAACTTAGGAAGACGCCGACACCAG
The DNA here is from genome assembly GCA_002270565.1 of Stenocarpella maydis. NCBI lineage: Eukaryota > Fungi > Ascomycota > Sordariomycetes > Diaporthales > Diaporthaceae > Stenocarpella > Stenocarpella maydis. Next base: position 168,722 of record NQMI01000017.1, read on the forward strand.
CGGGATGATGCGGGTATGGTGTCGTGGCGGTAGACAGTGGTGATTTCTTCTCAGGTGAGGCTACATGGGGACTACTACACAAGTATATTTGAGATGTGATATGCCGGGCCGCTTGACAGACTCCGTCTATTGTGGGCCCGAACATAACTGAAAGCCGTCGGGTAGGGGCCAGCATATCGACAGGAAGCAGGCTGATGTGGATGGCAGCGTCTGTGCTCTGCATAATTCGATTCCCTCCCCATCAAATTTTTCAAGTTATCGCCGGGTAGACTGTTCAGCTGGGGTCACGGCGAAGGATATCATAAACATATTAGTAGTCCTAAGGTCAAAATACTGGTACGCATTGTCTATCTGAGAAAACCGAAGCGTGTCCCGCATACACCCAGACTCGGAGAATCACAAAAAGCAAGTCTTTGATTCGGCTGACGGCGATGTGGTGTCCGTTAGCGGGACTTGGCAGGTCGTGATCAGACAACCTGGGAGTCTTGCCCCCCACCACCGTGTTCTCCACAGATCGTCATGGACGCAGACCTGCCGCCGTCTCCTGAGCCCCTGACGGCGACCATCTTCACCAGGGCCCAGCTGGCCCAGTATAACGTTGAGCCGCAGGTGTTCCTTCATCCAGATATACCCACCGTTTCACCACCCAGCCTGGTCCCATGTTTATTGCCAAGCAAACACTTATGGCCCGCTTTCAATATCAACCTGGGCGTGACGCGAAGACTCAGAGGCTGCGATAGTTGCGGGGCGTGGTAGAACATCACAATGGCTATATAACTCCCCAGAGTCGGTTGTTGATCGGTGGATTGATCTCGTTTCCGACCCAGACTCAACCACCGCCTTGCATCAGTATCTTTACACAGCTTCCCTCACTCACCCTCTGCATTGATTGCATTACACTTCGTTACCCGCAAGCCGGTCTCGTTAAATCCTCTGAGAACCCCATCAAAGGTCAACTTCTTCCTCCCACAACATTGAGCCTTTGCCATCACATTCAAGATGCACTCCCACGTCGCAGCTACCGTCCTTGCCGTCTCCACCGGCATCTCCATGGTCCAGGCCCACGGATACGTTGCCTCCTGGAACATTGGCGGCGTTGACTACAAGGGCTTCGACGAGCAGTACCAGACCGATGCCTCGAAACTGGACGACTTCGTTGCCTGGTCCACCACCGCGTCTGATAACGGCTTTGTCGCCCCTGACGCCTACGCTGATGCCGATATCATCTGCCACCGCGGCGCCAAGAACGGTGTGCTCAACAATGCCACCGTCGCTGCTGGCGAGACTGTCACCGCCACCTGGAACACCTGGCCCGAGTCTCACCACGGCCCGGTCATTGACTATCTCGCCCCAGCCGACGACCCTACCACTGTCGACAAGACCTCTCTCAAGTTCATCAAGATTCAGGAGAAGGGCCTGGTCTCCGGCTCGAACCCTGGCACCTGGGGCAGCGATGAGATCATCAGCAACAACATGGCCCATGAGATTAAGATCCCGGCCAACATCAGGCCCGGCAAATACGTCCTGCGCCACGAGATCATTGCTCTGCACTCCGCTGGACAGGAAAACGGAGCCCAGAACTAGTGAGTTTCCCAGAGTGCACCGCATTACGAACTGTCAGCAGGTGATTAACATATACCAGCCCCCAGTGTGTCAACATCCAGGTCACCGGCAGCGGCACCGAGCAGCCTGAGGGCACTCTGGGCACTGCCCTGTACAAGCCCACAGATGAGGGCATTAAATTCAGCCTCTACACCGCCTTCGACTCCTACCCCGTGCCCGGCCCTCAGCTGGCTTTCTCCGGCGCCGCCTCCAAGCGCGAGGACTCCGCCCGCAAGCACCCCCGTGACTTCAAGAGCTTCGTCCAGGATGTCAATGACTTCTTCAGCGGCAGGAGCAGCAAGTCCGAGGAGTCTGACTAGACCTAGACCTAAGGTTTTGTGTGCGGGTTGGCGTCTGTGAGCCTGGCTTCGTGCTAGGTTCAGAGTTGTTGCTTGTGATTTCTTGTATACGCTTATTTCCTTAGGGACAACTTGTTGGTATGCTGGCTCTGCTGGCCAAATTCAGGTGTATATATTGAGTTTGCATAGAGATTCCTAACTAGGTACACTAAGTTACGTGTTAGATGTACCCTCGTACCAACCGTTTTTGGCCTTACGGATATCTATTCTCAAGAAATATTAGGCGAGAAGAAAAGTGAATTGATAAGAGATGTTGAAAAATTTATTTATTGTTGCTTCGATATGCTACTGGAGTTGCTGTACTGCCTGCGTATCCCCCACTAGGCCAACGACATATATGAACCGTACAGCAGCTGGGTTAGGTAGATAGGGATAAATCCCTGCCTCTCTTGTTTGATAGCCTTACCTTCGGCCGCCATTTCCACTGCCGTTTCCAGCACTCGCGGCAGCTTTCCTTGCTGCAGCCTGCCTTGCTGCAGCCTCATCCGCCAGCTTTTCACTCAACTTCCTCAACATGAGATTCTTCTTCTGATCCTCCTTGATCTTGGCCGTTAGCTCAGCATTGGTGGGTATCCGTGGCTCAATCAGGGCAGCGACGCCAGTTTTGGTGTTGTTGAAGATCGCGTTGAGATAAAGCATGTCGCTCACGCCATCTATCAGGCCCTTTTCAGCCAGGAAATCTTTGAGGCCCTCAACGATACCCGGATATCTTGTACAGTCAGCATCGGATCTTCGCGCGGCTTGCACGAAAGCGATAGCCAGTCCCACCCAAGCGAGGCAGCCCATCTCGCTGGCCATGGCCGCCGGCTGCCGCCACTCTATAGTACCGGTCTTCAGATGGTCCTGATCCAGGTTCATGAAGTTCCAAGCGAAGTACCTGATGTCTTCGTTCATAAGCACGACCAAGTCCTCAATGCTGCTGCAAGCTTGGATGAGCTTAATACAGTCAGCCACAGTCTCGCCCTTGAATCTTTTGACGTTGTTACTTTGGGTTTTGGCCCACCAACTCCCATTCCGGTGAGGTGGGAGCAAGGCAGCCATTGCGCGTTCGAATTGGATTATTGCTCTGCATATTTCCTTGAGCTCTGGCAGGGTCCAATATTTGCCGTAAGGAGAAATGTGGACTTGGAAGCCACAGCTTTGGTTCCCGTGGAACTCGCACAGGGTGCCCAGCCCGTCGAATAATCCATTGATCTCCTCACGCCAATCCTTTGAAGAGTTAAAAGCCATGATAGGTGAAACAAGTTCAATCGGATCTGGTGGCAGATCAGTTTGTGACTCCCAGGCAGTGGTTCAGGGAAAGTCGAATCAGTCATTTAAAGATGCGAGGATCCCACGCGAAGATCTCTCGTCGTTTTTGCAACATAACTGGAGGGGGGCGTGCGTTGTAGAACAAATTACTTACATAAACCCGGCTTACGTCCCTTGATGGTTGAATCTTCGGTCATGATCCAAGTGCTATACATAGGACCTGCGTAGGGAAGGTCTTCGAAGTTCGGGTAAAGAAGCGAGGGACCGCGCCTGTCCTCTGGGATTCTGCGGTACAAGTCGCAGATAACCCTGGAAACCTCTAAAGTTTTGGACCACGGTTCGTTCCCAGGTGGAGATGGAGCATGGAGTAGAGATATAAGTGTCTCTATCTCGCATCCCACTCTCAGCTCACTGCCTTTTATCTGCAACAACTTCGATGAACTGGCCATGTTCAAATGTTGATAAAATCTGCTGTGGACTTCTTCTGGGAGTAATTTGCGAGGCCTTGAGAACAGATGTGGTGCAGATAATGAGTGGTGAGACTAGAGGTAATGCTGATATTGAAATAAAAGGAAAACGGTGGAAAAGGTTCTGTACCGATTGATTTCTTAAGTAGTCAATGTTGATGAGGTCTAAGTATCAGGAAATACTCCACTCAGATCTGAATTGGAAGTGCCTTCTTATATCACGACAGTACTCACCAGAGTCCGGGTTCAGAAGGCTTTTTCGTTCAGATGTAGTTCCATTGCGCCGCGGAAGTGAGGCGATTCTACGCCACAAGGCTGCATGTGTTGAGGCCAACCTGGAAGCCAGGAGTCAACCAGGTGGCGTGAAAAATGGCCAACGGCCGCAGCATTGCCCGGTATGTCCCTTCGACTTGATTTCCCGCCTTGAAATTTCTACATATACTAACTGGTGATGGATGGTAAAAGTACCTAGGTGCCTACTTAGTACATTGCTTTGCCACTGGTAGACATACTCAGCAAGGCGGCCGACCAGGAGCCGGCCCAGTATTGCATTGTAGTCTCGCTTGTGTAATACACCTTGATTTAGTGGATGCGAATGGTCCTTGAGGTGTGGGTCGTAGTCTCTATATATACTTATGTTGGTGCGATAATAGGCGACCGCCAATATACATAGGTGCATTCAACACTAGGCCCCCAGTACCGGCCACCAACAAACACATCCAACCAAATAATAAGACCCCTCAGTGGCCCGCTGACTAACACTCACTCTAGTGCTGTGGCTCAAAAGAGTCAGCTAGGAAATGGAGTGCCGCCTGGTTGCCTGCATGTCCAATCCTACAACTCTTGACAGCAGTAAACGTATAGAACTTGCTTCAACGGTCCAACTTCCAGATCGGGACATCTAGAATCAGCCAGCATAACTGAAAACGCTTATATCAATTGCCTGACATCAATCAAGGCAACGAGTGCCTCTACGTTCTCAACAAAATGGAACCCGACAAGCACTTGCCCCAGACTGATCGTGGCACAGACGTTGCGAATCCAGATGATGAGAATCCAGCCATCCCGACAGAGACACCTCCAGAAGAATTCGAAGCGCCCAAAGAAAACCCGCGTGGCTTTGCTGCGTCGTACGCGGCCTATCTCAAGGACCAACGTCAGAACCCGGACGTCGACATCCTGGAGGAGAGGATACGCAAGAGTAACGAGCGCCAGGCGTTAAAGAACAAACTACGTGAGAGGAAGGAGACATATTTCTTCTACGGAACCCTGATGGATCCAGGCATCGCCCAAAAGATCCTCAGCCTCGAGGCCCCACCTGCCATGAGACCAGCAGTCCTCATAAATCGCGGCCACCTCAAGATGTGGGGTCCCTACCCTGCGTTTGTTGCGGATAACCCGAGGGTTGAGGTGAAAGGGATGGCATGCGAAATCGAGGGAGCTGCGGGGAAGGACCGGCTTGCGGCGTATGAGGGCCACAAGTATGCTGAGAAACTGTGTCAGATTCATTTCCTCGGAGAGAATGGTAACAAGGTCACTGATGAGGGCGTTTTCGGTGTGGTGTTTGCATGGGTTGGTGGTGAGGACGAATTGGACGATGGTACATTCGACCTGGAGGCATACAAAGCAGCCAAGGCACAACTGGACGCTGCTGAGAAGTAGTCACAATTCCTTGTACCCTACACTATCCAGCAGCCTGGCTGCTGTAAGTTACTCCGTTGCACTGTGCCTTGCCCTGAACGATGGGTTGGATACAAAAACAAGTGGTGCAAAGGTACTCTAGGCCCTTTAATGCGGCCACTTCTGGGTACCTCTGGAGGCCTTTGAATGCCTTTTCCTTTAGTGGCTTACCTATCAGATGACGTACCTAAAACTTTCTCACAAATCTTAATACTGAAATGGAGACACTTGATGACTTCGGCATAGAGCCAGCGGCGGGGGTGAACGCAGCGACTTGGCAGCTCACTAAGTAAGTAGCCGAGCAAATAAACCCATCCCCAAGTCCTATGTCGCGAGTATACACATTCAAAGCTACATGTTGATGCGGCAAGGCTTATGTGGGTGAAAGAGCGGCATACTCAAGTTGGACGATGAAGAAATGAGGTGTCTTGTACTGAGAGCAGCCACAGTGGAAGCCACTGAATGTCCCCTGTCACCCAGTTAAGCCACTGCTTGCTTGCTTATAGCATACCCACAGGTCTCAGCAATGTACCCACCTTTGACTTGTATAGTTGGGTTGCCAAAAGAGGGTGTTCAACGTCGAAGAAAGGGTATCCAAGCCAGTTTAAGAGCCCATTATTGAGGAGTCAAGAATTGTGCACGCAGTTTAATACTCGACGTGTACTGCGAGTGCCAGCTGATGCCATTCCAAAACTAGCAATGTACTTGGACAAGACAAGCCACATTCTCACATTTGGAGATGACCTGAGGGAGAGCATCCTGGGCAGCACTGAGCCCTACAGCGGCAGCAAAATCTATACAAGTTGTCCCTTGCATGAGAGGAACGCTGGTAGCGAGTTTGAAACATGGTGGGTTACTCGTCGGGAAACACAACGGAGATAGGCAGCCACAAGCAGCCAGGAAGCCCCGTCAGAAGTAGTCGGCGTTAACGAGACCTCCCGACTCGGATGATCCGAGGACGGGCTCACCCGCAGGGTCGCCCGTGGCTATGCGGACGTAGTCACCAGCCGCCCTAGAAGCTCCTGGAAGCCCCCCTTTGGCTGGGACAACTGGCCAAACTGAAGAAGCGTTTTAGTGGCAGTGACCTGTTTGGCCACTGCTCAGTCGAGGCCCGGCCATCAGACCGCCCGGCTTACATGTCCGACAGTTAGCTCCAGCTCCCTCGGCCGAACTTGTGATGGTTCACCGCACCTTTGTGGCCGGGAGCGGCTTCCCATGAGATCCACTGCTTTCGTGGCGGCGTGTTCCATTTCACCCCCCTTTTCTGACCTCGGGCCTCTTTGAAGACAATATAAGGCCAGGAGGTGGGCCGCTCAGAGCTGTTCTCAATGCCATCCTCACATGCAACATTCTCACACGACCTGGGCGCATTCCTCAGGCCGTATAGTCACAGGCCACAGTACTTGTGCGCGCGCCACTTTTCAACCATCGGGCAGTCGTTGTTTTTATTTTGCAGGGGGGGGGGGGAACCTGAGGCCCAAGAGTCACAACCGGAACCCTCATTTTGATTACTCCCTGACCGCCCTGTGTGGCTGATTCGTTTCTCTGGGGCAACACCAAGGATGGCAGTGCAGGCGCCGATGTGTGATCTCCTCCAGAGCTTCCAGGTATGGTCAGACCTGGACGAGGCAAACCCGGGACACGTCAGCGCAGGCAGCGGCACAGGAACACGACAAGACGGCGGTGGGACACGAATAGATGACGCGTCGAGCAAGACGAGGCGGTCGGACCCGAGCACAGAGGACGGCTCCAACATGTTGCTTCGGCTCTTGCTGCCGGCGCCCAAGCACAAGTCACAATGATCGATCGATACGCATTCCAAGTCAGTCCCCGCTTCGTGCGAGTGATTATATCACCAGGCGGGGCAGGCTACAACACCAGCAAAATACTCTCTTCTCTATCGAGAGTGGGCAGTGGTGCCGTCGCACCCCCCTCAATACATCAGTTTGGACCCACAGGACATACCGAATCCCGACTCACATGGAGCCCGCTGCCATGTCACTCTCGGGCCACCCAGGCGTCCGCCGGTAATTCTGCGTCAGCCCCGCGATCTTCCACTTCCTCGTGCCGCCCGGCGGCCCCCCCTCGCCAGGCGCCTCGGTCTTGGCCAGTGTGTAGACCATCGTCCCGTAGTGGTGCAGCACGCCGTCGAACGTGACGCGGAAGGGGCTCCACGCCGCGGCGAAGAGCGCCTCGACCTTGACGTCCGTGGCCCCCAGGTCCGGGGACTCGTGCAGCACCGGCCCCGGCGGCTGGCCCTTCCTGCGCCTCTCGGCGTCGTCGAGCAGCTTGACGAACTGCTCGATCGTGGTGCGCGTCACCACCGTCAGCTTCTCGTCATTGCCGCTGTTGCCGTGTGTGCCGTCCGCCCCCGGCTGCTCCGCGTCCGCCGGCAGGGGAGGGTCCTGGCGGATGATTGTGAGGTTGGCCGCGGGGAGGAAGTGCGACTTGAGGGCCTTTGTGTCTGCTGCGTTGATGGAGTCAAAGAAGGCCTGGATCAGGGCCTTGATGGCCCTGGTGTCTTCGAATACCTGCGGGTCAATGGCTGTCATGGTGTATGGTAGTTGTGATGCTGGATTCTCTGAGGACCGGGGATGAGGAGGTGGTTTTGGGGAAGCGTTACGCCATCGAGGGATCCATTCTCCCTAATAAACTCGCCTCGGCAATCATTGAATCTCCGAACCCGAGCATTCCTCGCTCTGGCAAACAAAACTGTACAACAAGGAGCGTGTCTGTGTTTTGTCCGAGACGTCGCAGCCAAAATGTATCCCAGCTTGCCTGTGCTGACGAGAATTCCATGGGCGGTAAACATCTAATGTGGATGGCTCTGAATATCTGCGGTATACAACAAATTCTCTCTGTATTTATTAGTACGCCGACATCACTCTGGCACGAGCAGCCCAGCCCGATTACGTGAGCTCTAGCAGTCCACACAATGGAAACCATTCTCCTGACCCCCATGTCTTTAGTATGTCCCGGTTCAAGGCCTGTCCTCACCGTTGCAGGGAACGTCGTCGAGCTCAAGCCATCGTTGACGAGACGCCGGATTTAGAAGCGTGTTGTCTCAAAAATAGTCGATTAATTCTGCTAATCTACCCACAGCCGCACACATGCAGCAAACTCAGAAAACATTTGAACCAAACACGCGGCAGCAGGACATAGCATGCAACTTCCTCGCACGCTCAGCGGCAGAGGCATTCCCTTCGGCTTCTCAATTCCCTTACAGATCGGTTGGGTCCAAGACGGGATTGGCCTTGATGGCCCTCACAAAGCAAAACGCCGCCTCCTAAATCCTTGCCGCATGCACATCTCAGCTTAGCCAGTCAACACGCCCTAGGTTGTCACTGCGTCGACAATCCTGGCTGTACTGGCCCTTGTTCGCTCGGCTGTGGTGGTGGTGGCGCATTTTAACTGAGTGCAATAATATTTGTATTTGATCGATCGGGTATGATGACCTCTCTTGGATCTCTGGTTTTCTCCAGTCCGTAACTTCCTGGACGCCGTTCCAAATGCTCCCTATGATTTGGTTGATAACAGAGGGAATTGGGGTAACTGTAGATGGACCTCTGAAGGCCTCAAAAGTGATGAAAAGGGGTCCGAGTTCTTTCGTCCCGGACAGAGGAATTGTGTGAGGAAGGGTCGGAAACATATGGAAAGTCGACCAATGTGATATCAGCAGTCGACGGCGGGGGTTGAGAATATTTGGTCAGAGCGAGTTCCAGTGCCTGGAACGGCTGATCCCCTCAGCTGGCAAAGAAATAAAAAATCACTCTAATGGTAAAGTGATGATCAAATGTCAAGAAAACTACAAGGCCCTAGAATTCCATGTCGTCGTGAACGGCAATCCCGACACCGGCCTTGCCAGCTTGTATCGAAACTACTATGTCATTAATGCTCGTAACCCGCACCTCGTTGCCAGGGACTAAAAGAGAGTTAGCTTGTTTGTCTGCACGCAGCGCCGGCCCGTGGGTTGTCCTTACCTGGTATTGTTCTGGCCCCGGTATGCGGCATTGTTCTGGCCCTGGGGGGCTGAAAGGTTGGATGATGATCCACTATAGGAGCCGGGGCCCATTGAAGAGCCGCTCGGTTGTTGATGCAGGTATTGCCCTCCGCTATTGTAGCCGCTGTAGTCGGGTTGGGGGTTGGGGGGCCCTCTCCGGCCGTCTGCAGGGAACAATGGTACGGAAGGGTCCACCGGTGAGCGAGGTGGTTCACGGTAGTTGGACTGCGCCAGTGGCGAGTTGGCCTGCTGAGGTGCTTGCATGTTTGGGTCTGTGCGTCGCTTCATCGAGTCAGATGATATGGACTCATTGTCCTCGTCCATGTCAAATCCAGCCTTGTATCCTTGCTTGTCACCTCGGGCGGTTGCTGCCAGGGCGTCCAACTCGGTCGTGGTGTTCAGCTGTGTCTGGGACTTCATGAATGATGCTCGGTCGTCGGCCATGAACTGGTATCTGGCATCGGGGTTCTTGCGGACCAGGACAATGACGGTGGTCACGATCAACATGAGGAGCAAGACCAAGGCGAAGACGGCGTTCGCAATCCAAAGAATCACACCCACAACACCAGTGACGATGGCCGGCTGGTTGAAGACGTCAGTGAACACCAGCAGGAAGATGGAGTTGAGGAAGTTGATGACGCAAATGGAGATGTTGAACGAGTTGGTGCTCTTGTCCATCCAAGGTCGGAGGACACTGGCACCGATCAGAGCCCCGGCCTCCAGGACGATGAAGGCGACGGCCTGCGCAGTACCACTGTTTTGCGCGAGAGCAATGAACATGCCCTTCAGCAGCAGGTATGCCAGACTAGGCACGATGAAGTAATAGGCTGAAGCACGGAACTGGACGTAGAGGAAGCCCCACTTGTTCAGAGCTTGAGGGTCAGAGAATAGAATGTAGGCCGGGTTCCTGTGCATGACAACGGAGCGTCGTGCAATCCTGATGACCTTCGACGACGCCCAGCCCAAGGTGATCACCATGCCGAAGAAGAAGAAGACAGCGAGGACAACCTCAGCGGCAGAGTCCTTCTGGGTGAACTCCCACAGACACAGGATTGTCATCTGAGGAAATCCAATCAAGGTGAGGCGGAAGAGGATGCCCTTGAGGACAGTGAACCATCCATTTCGGAAGTCTTGGAACGTATCAGTCTTCATCCACCTGTGCTTGACGGCGAATTCGCACCAGCCTTTCCAGGCGGCCACCCCAAGGATGGTGAGAACGACAAAGAAGCAAAAGAAGGTCAGCCCAGTCATGAAAAGGTTAGTCGACTCAATGCCGGCTTTGTAGGCGACACGCTGGATTCCAAAAACGACGAAGCTGCCACTGGAGTTGGTAATGTTTCCCCTCTTCAGGAGTTTTGAAGCACCTTCGACAACGGCCCGTGGCATCTGAGCGACAGCGCGAGGCATCATGGCTACCCCGCGCCTGAACAGGTTCATTGACATCTCAGCGCCGATGTCCAATGATCGCTTCTTTTTCTCAACCTGCACGGACACCGTGCTCAGAGAGTCAAACAGCGTCGACGGGGTTCCTCCGGTAGCACGCTGGTACCAAGTGAAGATGCTCTGCATGAAGGTTACGCGGATGACGCCCATGCTCCATTGGAAATCCTGCGTCCATGCCTGTACAATCGGAGGGAGAGGCACAGAGGTCATGCCGATCATGGCCTGGCTTTGGAAGTATCCGAAAAGCGACAAGGCGTTTGCAGCGACGTGGGAAGCAGCATTCGAGTGTCCCAGGCCAGAGATGACGGCAGACGAGGCCAATGCCAGGCCAGCAACAATAGCAGTAGCCCACTTCACACCAACCAGGTCGACAGTCTTTCCGTTTGAGATGTCAGCCTCGACACAAGCAACGCTTGTGCCTGCCTGGTCGCCGGAGGTCATGTTGATGAACACTTTCACCTTGGCGTCCAGGTCGGGGAAAGTGTAGGCAATGCCGGGGATCTGCTTGGCAGCCTCATCGCCAACATCCAAGTTGAAAGTAAGAGGGATTTTTCCAGCGGTCCTTTGCGGTCCCGGTTAGCACCTCAGAAATGACGGGCATAGCTTCAATTGTTAGGATACGTACATAGGGCACAGTCCAGCAAGACCAATGTCACACGGGTTGACTTGTCGTCGAATAATCTGATAGCCATACGCTGTGATCGATACGTCAAAGACAACGTTGCCTTGAATGGAAGACACGGCGACAATGTCGATCATGGCGGTGCCGTTCAGCGGTGTGTAGGCGACATTGAAGAGACTGGCTGTGAAGCCAGAGTTGTCCTGGCAGGTGTTTAGAGAGTTGGACTGCAGCAGTTGCTCAGCCACCGCGGGCCGCAGAAGGGCGGCTGCGGAGGCGAGCAGTAGTAACGGGGTCCTTGGATAGAACCACATATTGGTGAGGTGCGAAGCAACACGGCGTAGCGAGACGAGGCAACAGCCCGGAGGGCGAGGAAGGGAAGGGAGTAGCCCGTGGGGCGAGCCGTCGGAGTTGGATGTGTGCCTCGCGAGGTCGAACCGTGTTCCAGCGGTCGAGGATGGTAGGGAGCGAGGTTTTGTATGAGTTTGTTCAAGTCGACATGAAAGAAAGAGTGGCTTCGAGGTCCGAGGTCGCGACGTATTGGGACAAGTCGGTCGTTTCGGTCGTTCGGTCGCTCGACGGGTCTGGGGAGGGTCGAGGATGGGGGTCACGAAGAAGGCGGTTCTCGAAGTGAACTTGTCTGGCCGTCTGGTGCAATTTGCGAATCACGAGGAGGCGCAGCGGGGGGGGGCCACGCGGTCGGTTGACGATTCCTCTGGTTCGTGCGAGCGCAGCAGGTTGGCAACCAGGGGAAGAGTGCCTTTGGACAGAGGAAGAGGCCGGCTCAACGGGGGAGCAGCGCCTCGATGCAAATGACTGTGGGTTGTGTCGATGATGGTGTGGATTATACCAAGGGAAGTAAAGTAAGCAGTAGACTAGTGGTGAGGAAAAGGGCAGCGGGTAGAACGGGAATGGGGATGAGAATGGGCTGGGGGGACGGGCCGGTAGGAAATGGCCGCTGGCGTGTGTGTGAGTGTGTGTGAGTGTATTGTCTCGCCCGGGTGTTCGACGGACGGGCTTGGGTGTTAGTATCAGGACCAGATCAGATCGTCGAAAAGGTGAAGATGGGGGAGAGGAGAAGGCGAGTCGGGGTGGATGGCAGCAGGGCCGTGAGATTCTGGTGGATCACGCTTGGAAGGAGGGAAGGGGAGACAGACCCCATCTCAATCAAAAGGGGCCCAGAGCAGACAGCAGGGTATACTGGCCATGGGGGGGGTCATGGCCATTCGTCACTGCTGCAATTTGAGGGCGGGCGCTAGACCTCCAGCAGGTTGCTCGGTAGTCACACAGGATAGACAAAGGGTGGGCCTTGGCACAAGACTACATTCACAGCCACGGGAGTTTGCGCATGGCCCCAGGTACCGGCCCCACCATCCCAGCCAGGACGCTACTGTGGGTACCTGGTACCTTTCCATGCAAGGTACACGAATAAGCTTCCAAGAAAGAGGAAGGGAAATGCTGGCCTTTGTCGTCGACACCAAGCTTGCTGAAGAAAAAAAGAAGCCCAAATGACATCCAATTCTGCCCATGTTTGCTCGCATGAATTGAGATTGAGCCAAGCCACGGTCTCCCATTGTATAACCTGTGTCCCTGTGCCACAGCGCGCTCTCTCTCTCTCTACCCCCCTCTCTCAATCCCTCGTACCTGAATACGGAGAATAAGCTGCTTGCTTACTGTGCACCCATCAACACAATGAACAAGGCACTGGGCTCCCGGTCGTCCCATGGGAGAATCGGTTCGTCCCTGTCTGTTCAATTAACTCTACGCCGTCATCGTCTAGTATTTTCTAATGTGCATGTGCACACACTATGGCCCAGACAGTCTCAGCCGCAGAGGCCAGATGGCGAGGATAATAATAACTCTTGCCTGGCATCACGCGGCCTGGTTGACCTCGTCGAGTACAGACAACCACAACCAAAGAAACCCCAGGCCCAGGCCTGCCTCCGACCTCACTCACCACCTCCCTCCCTCCAGGGTCCAGGCCTCTTGGACAAGCTGGCCCTTCTCTGTGGTCTGGCGGCTCCCTCTCGAGGGCGCCACGCCTCGCACGCCAATGGCATGCCCAGCACCGTTACAAATGCAGTTTACCTAGTACGCATTACTATCTAGTCGTCCACGGTCTCGGGTCTCGGCTCCCCTCGCGGGGCTCCCTGGCGTCACAGAAGCCAGACCCCCGTGTTCCTTGGTCTGAAGCACTCCGTGTCTTGGATTTCATTGCAGCCAACCTGCACAGCCACCCTCGGCCCAGCCGCCCAAACTGCTGCCGGCCCGCCATGCCCATCTGCCAATTCCTTGGCCGGCAAAGCTCATGACTCTCATCATAGCAGTTCGCCCGGGCAAATAACAAGCCTACATACATACATAGTACATGACTGAGCATGGGCTCTTGTCGATGCTCCTTGCGCCTATGCCTGGGGGATCTTCATTCGACACGGCTTGGGCTCCATCAATCTCGAATCATAACTCTCAAAGTTTGACCACGCCAGATCTCATCTCCGTGCTCAGATCTTGACAGCCAGGACGACGTCCACCCGCCAGAGTGCACGACGCAGCACTCAACCGAGTGCTCACTTGCCAGGCTCGCATGCCAGCATTGCATGCCTCGTCAACTACCAGGTCACCTGCAGACTCCCATCTGTCGTCATAGTCTTGCGTATTCCGGATCCAGATCAGCAAGCTGTTTCGACGCGCGTAGATCCTCGTGGTGTGAGGATTGACTGGGTCCGTTCGGTCGAGGTGACCAACGACCGTCGACCCTTGGATCACGGGTCACGGGTTCGTTCACCATTGCAGTACGAGCAGGGCCTCTGGCGTGACTAGTCTGTGTCCCGGCTCATGTGGACCTGGGCGATATTTTCCGACTCGTGGGCTCCTCCTTTGCGACGCCACCCAGTCTCAGGAGACCATGCGCGGAGCAGGTGCAACACTCCGCAAGACAACACCTGCTCGCTGCCCCGTCCAACTGGAAACCTGCATCCAAGATTCCGAACAGGAGTCCGTCTTCACAAAAGAACAAGATTCTCGCTGCACGTCACAGAGTCTCGTGGCTGTTGAGGCGGATCTCCTGTCTATCAATTTCTGCTTGCGAGATCCGGGGCTCTCTCCTTGAAGATCCAATCTCTGGATTTATTTTCAGATCAGAACCACTGCCACCGGCACCTAGTGGATCCCAACACTACATACGAAGTACACTAGACACACCATCGATCCCACCCCGCCAAACTTGCGCATCTAAAACTCTACGCCCTGTGGTTCAGCAATACCCCTAGTATTAATCAATGCATCCGCGAACACAGCCCTCCGGATCTCTCTCTCATAAGGCATGCTTGTGTCGCAGAGGAAGCCTATACGTGTACGCCGCCAATCCCACCTTCCTTCGGGGAATTTGTGGGCATCCCTTTCATTTACGTGACGCGCCGATCGATCGCACTGCTACGGGATGTTGCGCTGCCAAAACTGCCAAACACCGGGCTTGCACGATCTTTTGGGGGCTTCTGCAAGCCCAGCCTCAACCCCGGACGCCCATGTGCGCCTGGCTCTTCGGCTCTGCTGCCCCGTCCGACGCCAGCTGCGTCAACTCGCACAAAGGCCCTTGTTTGACTCCCTTGGCCTGCGGCACGCTCCCGTCGCACATCTGCTCCCTTCCGCCCCCCGGGGGGCCTCCACTCCACCCGATTGTGCCGCCCGGCGATCTCGAATCGCGAGAACCGTGGTCGGGGAACTATTGTCTAGACCACACCATCACTGACCCGTTACCGCTGACGCTAGGCGAAAAGCTTGGCTACACGCGTTCCTGGCCTGTCGAAACTCCTCGCCCACGAATTTGAATCTGCTCTTCCGTCGGTAGTTCCTCCGACAACAACAGATGTCTCTTCCTGCAGTATGTCAATAATTCTATGTTTGACACCCTGCATGGACTTCAGGCCATTGGATACGCAAGCCAAAGGTTGTCTTGCTAGTGCAAGCTTAGAACTCTTGGACAGATTCCTGCATCAGCACCTATTGCTTTGATCCACAGGCCAGCCCAATCGGGTGGGTTCAAGATGTCGCAAATGTACCAAACCTGCTCTCGTCATCATCTTATCGTCGAAGGTGTCTGAGCAGGATGCTACTGCAATCAACCCAAAAAGGCCTGCAAGTGCATCGGGCAACTCCATCACAACCACTCGCTGCAGGTTTTGATCCAGGATTGGGTACTCTGACTGTGGTCCAAGCCACGGCGATAAGAGGCCTTGAGCTCCTCCTGATCAATCCCACAGTGCTCCATACCGTCCCTCCCTTCAAACCAGCCCAGCCCGTACGTGTGTCCCACACCCTCCAGGAACTTGAGCATCTCCCGATTGTTCAGCTTCTCGGTACCGACGAAATTCCACAGCATCTTGCTCTGGTGTATAAAAGCCAGCACGCTGGCGATAGTGTTCGGCTGGCGCGGGAGGAACGGCTTCCGCCGTACAACGCATACGACCGTAGCCACAGTCCCCATATACAGCAAGATGAACGTGGCTAGGCCGAGGGAGATCCAGAACGAGACGGGAGTCTCCTGACCAGCACTTATGCTGCCGCCGCCTTCGACAACCCGCGCAAAGTCCTTGCCCTCGACCGCCGCGAGGCTCGCCACCAGCACTGTCAACACCTCGGCCATGACCATGCCGAACCCTACGGCAAACACGAGCCAGTGCCCGTTGGCCAGCGCCCGCAGCGCCACCCACGGGAAGGGCATGGCGGTGTAGTCGAGCGTCAGCGTCTTGGGCGCCGCGCTCCGCTTGTAGAGGATGAAGAAGGGCTCCATCATCCGCACGTTCGTGTCGATGGCGCCCCAGGCGAGCTTGATGCAGACGGCCAGCGCTGTGGCCGCCCAGGGCGCTTTGTCTGTCAGGTAGCTGGCGGGTGTAAATAGGAAGATTGATAGCAGGGCGGTGAATAGCAGCACGCCCGTGATGAAGGGGATGCAGCCTGCTGCGCGGAGCATGAGGGGGTGCGGGTTGAGCGGGAGGTTAAACGTCTCTTCAGAGCTCTGGCTCCTCGAGCCTCCGGTGCCCCACGCGGTCGAGTGGCCTTTTTCCCCAGCCGATAAAGGCGCGAGAGACGAGTTTCGAAGGATGTATCGGTTGTCGGCCAGCCTATGGTGGATATCCTTGTGCGTTGCGACATCCATATCTTTAAAGTCCCTACTCCCACGTTAGCAGTCTACAACCAAGCCTCAAGTGACGGCTTTGGACACCGGGGCCGACTTCAGTTCCCACGTACATCAGGATATGTGAGACGTTCGCCATTGCTGCTAGGCCAGCTATCCCCTTGACGTCTGCGAGGAGCCCGGACCGACGTGTCCCAAGCTGGTAGAAGAGCACCGCCCCCAGCACGGCGTTGAGATACAGCACCACCTCAAGAACACGCGACCACGTCGGGTCGACCAGGATTTGCTTGATGCCGTCCGGGTTCTGGGTCCTCGTTTCGCGGTCTGGCGTGAGGACGATGCATGCCGAGGTCAGCGTGGGCACAGCTGACACCGCGAGCAGCGAAGCTACCGAGGATACAGTCACAGCGTAGTGGCTCAGCCGATATGCATGCAGCGGCCTAAGGAAACCGGGTTTGTTGACGTAGTCCACGTTCAGGGTTTCCGCGGCCGTCGCCCCCCCTTTCTTTGACAATTGGTAGTAGGCCTCCAGTCTTCTTACATCAAGGTCGGTCATCTGCCACATCACGCCATATGTCACCGCCACGATAGTCGGAAGAAATTTGATCATGAAGTACATCCCGGGCTTGATCTCCTGCGGGCTGTTGAACGAGACTAGTGTCTTGGCCGATGAGTGGTAGAGCGCCTCCGTAAGGCCAGCAAGGGTAATGGAGAGCAAGATCAACATTGCGAGGTACGGCCAGCGCATCGAGAACGGCTTCCATTCTGGGCGCGGGTAGAAAGTTTCTGTCCGCGCTGCACGCTGCTTGAGGGCGCTTAAGTAGGCCAGATCAGTCGTCCTTCCTAACGACCGATTTGAGACAATCCTTGAGCCGTCCGCATGTTCCTCTGTTTCGAAGTCCGGCTCGTCGAGGATCACCTGGACAGATTGGCCGTACTTGTCTGCTGCCCGCTGAGCAAGTGCCTTGCGGGTGGCAGTACGGCTCAGGGGCGCTTTTCGTCGGTGGAGTGGTAGCGTTGGTGAAGGGATTTGGCTACCGTTTTGCTGACCAGATAGCAGGAGCTCTGTCTCTCGAATCGTTCTCTCCGGCTTCCACCCCGCGCCAAGGCCATTCGATAATACCCCTGCCTTCTCTTGTTCTTGCCATGTCGACATGTTGAGATTAGTATGAGAAGGCGCTGATACTGACGGCCCTGAACCATCTATGGCCGCCGCCACGGGAAGCAAGGCGATGTCCATACTTTCTCTGTCTTCTGGTATGTCGTGATCTATTCTCCTATACCCAGGGACGTACGGCTTGTACTGTATGATCTGTGTATTTGCTGGTCGGCCAAGAGCAGATAATGGAGGGAATGCAGGCCTCCCAATCTGTTGGTACGGATTTCCTCTAGCAGCGGCTGACCATCGCTCGTTGTCCGGCTCGTCGATTCCCGCAATGCTCGCGTTGTGCTGCGTCGACAGCGAGGCCAAGCATTCTCGCGGCAGAAGTGAGGGAGTCGAGGGCGGGCTGGGCCCCGCTGGTGAATAAGCACCATCATAGTGCTCTCCTTCGAAGCCCAACTGAGCAAAATCGCTATAACTCTCGATACGGGAGCTGAGTCTTGGTTCTGGGAGATCACGGCCGGTGTCCTTCGTGTTTCTCGGCCGCGCCTGAGGCGAAGAGTTTCTAGACTGAGCCATGGCCAGTCTCAATGATCAGAGAGCGCCTATCTGTATAATGGGCGACGGAGGTATGTAGGGCCAAGCCTAGTCTCTCCTGATGCCATTTTCAAGCATCGAAGAGAAACAAAAACGAGGATTTAAGGGAGGGAGAAGAAGAAGAGTGAACAGGTTGTCAAAAAAGTGACCAGAATGAGTTCAACGACGCGAGAGTGTAGGATAGTAGACCTGGCGTCTCAAAACAAAGAGATAACGCCGGGGAAGAAGCACGACTGGGGGCTTGAGACCGAACTGACAAGCTCCGATGCGGCTGAACCCCGTCACCAGCCCACACTCGCGCTAACAGGGCACTACACTCAAAGAATGTCCCCATCCCATCAGCCCTGGGGCGCTTACGCCGCGTTGCTAACGGAACGGTCTCGACCAGGTTGCCGACAAGGAGATCATTCAGTGCCAAGGCAGGCCTGCAGTATCTGAGTGAAGGAGAAGAAAATGGTAAAAGGGTAATGAAGATAGCGAAGAAGCATCTTCCAATGTCCATCCAGCGCACGGGACCCATTTCTGCAGGCACAAAGAGCAGACATGCTCACCCATCTCCTCGGGCCAAAGAGGCGGAGAGGTCGGTTCACTGAGCGCAAGGTGGGTATTTTGCCCTTCGCACGCCAACATTGTTGCGCCGGCAGAGGGTCCTCTGCGGAGCCTAGCCAGATGAGGCGGTCTTCAGGGCAGCTGGGACCAGCTCTGCCCAGGACAGACGCCTTTTGGTGTGTTGGCGGTGATACGACGTCTCTCGTGTGACAATCACTGAACCTGATAATTCTGTGGTCTTCAGTTGGTGACCACCCTGCCTATTGATGACACCCTGTAAGATAGTAGACTACCATGTAGCAGGATATCCTAAGGAGAATATCCTAAAGGAGGCCTCCCACAGGAAGCCTATCCCATCTTGAGGATGGTATAGGAAAGAGATCCGAAGCGTCCTTTGTCAACGGGCGCGCAGCGGACTAACGCTGGAAGTTTCCCTACCGCCAGGCAGATGTTAACAGCTAAAAGGTGCTCGGGAGCTACTATGCAGACCAAATATCTCAAATCGGTGTATCAGCAGCTCCAGGCCTGCGTCCTGTTTCTAAGATACCTATGCACTGAGCATCTCCAAAGCACTCCCGATTATCCTGGGCCGCCGCATGCACTGTCTCAGATGCATGCCGAGGTACGATCCTGATCCAAGTCAATATCCCGTTCATCTCTGTGTTGGACTCGGGCAACTCAGTTCGTATAAGTTTTACGAACGGGAGCATGACGCTGTGTTGACGTTGTGATCCCGTGTGCAGAATACATGTCGTCAAATTGTGGTTACTTTTCCCTGCTTCCCTGACACCGGGCGCAAACTGTCCTGTCGTACCCCGAGGTGGTTCGGGCAGACGTGACCACTTTATCTCGCTTTACGATCTGCACAGTCTATTCACCCCGTACCACACTGCGACGAGCATGCTCTTCTCGTCAGACTGCCGTGTTACTTTCGGTATCTGAAGACATTTGACCAAATGTTATGCGAGAATTCACTGTATGGTAAAGTGAGCCAGGACGGAGGACGTCGAAATGTCAGAGGGCCAATATTTTACATATTACGCGCTGTGTCCACCTCGGAGGGGTCCACGCAAACAAGACAGGTGTGTCTACTGGTGTTGGTCAAGCGACTAGGCCAACTTTAGAAGTCTGGGCCAGTGAAGCTTTCCACTTCTGCGACTGCAACGACACTGTTGAGATCAACTTTCGGTTAGGTTCAGCTTCAACGAAAACTTCCACTTCTCTTCACCTCCCACGCCTCCCCTGACAGGAGGTTGCTTTCGCAACCCCTCTCAACCGTTTCACATCCCGTTTGGCCCTCGATCGGGGGGTTTTTTTTTTCTTTCGATTGATCATGGCTTCCATGATCTTCTCAGAGGAGGAGGCCAAGTACCTCCGGACGGTTCTGAAGTGGCAGGAGAAGCCCGACGATAAGCGAGCAAGCTGGATGCTGGGCGCGCGCCCACCCAAGCCCGTGGGCGAGTTCAGGATCTTGATGATCGGAGCAAGGGGTGTGGGAAAGACGTCAATTTTGAAGAAGGTAACGAAAATCTCAAGTCTAACTTTTGAGTCTTCTCATCTCACATCACGGCAGTTCTGCACTGGTGTCTTTCCCGATCAATCAAGTCTGGGCCCACCAAGCAATATCAACGGTTGCCGACGCAACATCACCATCGAGTCAAACGATGGCAAGCAGGTTGAGCCCAAACTGTATACGGTTGACGTCCTGGAACTCCCAGCCGGCCATCTTTCCTCTCCTGGACACCTCTCTCAAGCCCTAGCCATCACGGATGCCGCCGTTCTCGTTTATGACATCTCGAACCCGCAGTCACTCACATATCTCAAGTCACTTGCGAATTCTATCTACAGCTCGATCCACCCGAACAGGACGCTGCCCGCCTCAACCAAGAAGAGAAGCGGCTTCCACCTCTCCGGCTCATCCACCACAAAGGACACAAGCGACACGACACGCAAAACCAAGCCCTACCATTTCATGCTCATCGGAGCAAAGCGAGACGTGCCCGACTCCTCGCGCGAGGTATCCTGGCTGGAAGGCCAGATCGCCGCAGAGGGGTTCTTTGGCCCCTCTGGCATCGCGGCCGGCGCCAGCGTCAGCTTCATGGAGGTCTCGGCGCGCACCGGCGAGCAGGTGGGCGCCCTCTTCCCGTCGCTCGTCGGCGAGGTGCTCAAGAGCCGGAGGGCGAGGCAGGCGGCGTTCGAGGGGGAGTGCCTGGCGACACAAGGATCTGGTGGGTTGTCTGGATGGGATGTTGCTGACTTTGACCATGATGCGGACGATACTGATGATGATGGGAAAACAGATGGGAGCGGCACCATGGCGGGGTCCGTTAGGCGTAGGTGGGCTGCTTTGAAGACTACGTTGGCCGCGTCGATTTTCAGGAAGTGAGGCTTCAAGAGGACTCTTGGCGATATGGGGTTGACGAGAGGCTGAGGGAACTGTATGATGGTAGCATCTCGCTCTAGCATACATTGGAATGTTGAATGCTGGCACAGTAACAACTCATCTTGGACGTAATGGTCTTCCATCGTGGAAACGAGCGCTAGGGGAGGGAATTGAGGGTAGCCTTTCAGAAGCTTCTGCATTTTACGAAGAAAAAGGCTTACGCAAAGGTTGAGTACTCTAAGCCTCCAGTAATTCTTACCACACCTGAGGCACCTTTCGGTCCTGGGTCTTCGGATTTCTGCCTAGGTATCTGGGCTCGCTCTCGCAATGTACTGTAGATATCGATATGTGTACCCTCCGGCTTTGCGGGTGCAGCTGTACGATTACTTTTAAAGGTTCTGCATGTGACTCTAGACGAGCGACTTCCCAATGGCCTTGCTTTATGAGCGCCGACCCCCGGAACACTCTGGGAACCAGAGCAAGATATGGTTGTGGATGGAAGCACACCCACTTACTGTTTTGATCATAATATGCTCATTCTATTCGAAATCTTTGCCTTCCAAGAATATTCCTCCATGCCTATGGTACCGCTCCCGAAGGGTTTTCAACTTGCTCTCTTACTTTCTTGCCTTCCGTGCGGACTTCCACCGAATTATTTTACTTGAAACGATTTAAATTTTACCCGGGGGTCTGCTGTCTTCCAATACTCTTTCATCGGTCTGATACATCCCAAGTCCGTCTCTCCTTGGGCACGGACTTTCCTGATCGTAAAAGCATCAGGGTCAACCTCTCGCTCTCGCCTTCTCTCACTACTTTCTTTCGCCTCACGGAATCCAGCTCACATCAATGCTACCATAGGACCCATAGGGCCAAAAGCTATCACCCAGGAAGAACACTCCCAGTCCTGTATGATACACTATATCCTCAAATCTCAGTGTCGGTAACATGGCCACTCGTCGAACAGGATTGGTCACTCCAGACGGAAACATCGTATCTTTCGGTGATGTAGATGAGATTCTCAACTTCGTCGATTCCGGCCAGCCGTTCCAAGTCCATGTCAAGAGCGACGCAGCTGAGAACGATCAGAAGCGAACTCAGCTCCAGATCCGAAGCTGCACAGAAGCCAGCAGCTTCAAAGACGAGACAGGAAGTGACAGCACCAAGCACCCCACGGAACCCTACGACAGGCGCCGCTTTGTGAACCAGTTAAAAGCCCTTGATCTAGCCAAGGAGGATACTTTGAAGCAGATCTTGACGGCCGGTGAGCCATCCGCACTCAGCGAGGTTACCGCGGCTCACAACAGCAAGGAAATGATCCCGCTGGTTACCGCCAAGGACGGCCGGGTGTTCTACATCCACGCCGGGCACCTCCCCCACAGCAACTGGGGCGGCGAGTACCCCATGGGCTTCCCACACGGCGGCGCCACGCGCAAGCTCAGCGACCCGGCCCTCTCGGCCCGCAGCATCACGGCGTACCAGAGGGACGCGCTCATGAGGATGCTCGAGGCCGTCGGCCGCACCGAGGACTCGCGCGAGTTCCGGGGGCCGGTGTGGGAGCTGCGGGCGGGGATATGGGACGACTACACGGAGCGGATCGCGGAGCCCATCGACCTCAAGACCATGCGTCACAACCTGCGCCACGGCCTGTACGCGGCCGTGGCCGGCTTCCGCAGGCACGTCGACCTCCTCGAGGAGAACGCCCGGAGATACAACTGCGACCGCAACGGCTTCGTCACCGAGGCGGCCGCGAGGGTCAGGGCTGACATCTACCGCCGGATGGGCGAGATCCCCGCGGAGCCACCAGCCGACGGGGGTTGCGAGACCAAGATCCGCCGGCTCGTCAACGCCGACGAGGGCGGCGCCAGGAACGAGGTCGATGCCGATGAGGGTGCGGATTCCTCCCCGGGGGGAGCCTCCGCGGCCGATCAAGGGGAGGATAGTGCCGGGGAGGATAGTGCCGAAGACTCCTTCTACGTCCTTCCGCTGGGCAGGCTGTGCGTCGCGCGCGGCGTGGGCGACGCAGAGGCCATCCCGACGCCCTACATCGTCGTCGTCGACATCGAGCTCAGCACCAAGGGCCTGTGGCTGGTCCAGGACAACTACACGCCGGTCGGGCTCCCGAGCGACAAGAGGGAGCTGCTGGACTTTGGGGGCAAATACGGCTTCGAGACTGCGATGCTAGCCGAGAGGCTCCGCGACTGGATGCCGCGCGGCAGGAATAGGCCCCGGGGCAAGACCGGCGGCGCGCACGTCCCGACGCTGAGCTGGGCCAGCGTGGAGAGGCTCGTCCGCAAGACCAGCGAGGATGAGGCGGTGCTATTTGATGCCGTGGAGGGTCGGCAGGCGGCGGCGGCGGCAATCAAGAAATGCTGGAACAGATCAGCAAAGCCGTCGCAAGACGATGATGCCTCCAGCAACGAGGAAGACGATGACAGCGATGCATCGGCGGGGTCGCACCCGGTGACCCGGCAGAGGAGACGCAAGCGGTCGCTTACTTCTGACACCGCGTACGAGGGTGACGTGTGTAGGCCCACAAGAAAACTAAGGACGAGGTCCAATAACCAGGCTGGGAGGACGCCGTTAAGCTATGCCGCATTCGACGAACTCATTCGGTAGGGGCGAGGGCGAAAGGCAGCGAACAAGCCATCTGGCCACGGCGAGACGAAAATTTGGGCACACCCATGAAGCCACGAGAGACCAAATGAAACGATTCAAGAGAGCAGAAGGGGACGGGCGTCCGGGGAGACACAGAGCCTCATAACCCATAAGCGCACGTCGGGATGGATCACTCAAGCCCCGGATGACATGGTGAGTAGACGGCCAGCTTAGTCTGGACTTTAAATTCCTTCACCTCGGGCGTGCGAGCTAGCATCTTAGAGTCAATGAACTAAGCCTTTACAAAACTCTGTGACTTCCGGCCAGGGCTGTTTCCAATCATACCTGTCGTCTATATATATCTGACCCCAGCTATGCTGCTTTCGCCGAGGAAAGCGCAATGCTGATTGTCACAGTCGGTCGTCTATAACCCCAAGATTGACCATAACGCCTTGCAATGAAAGACTAGTTAAGTCTGGAAAAATGAGATGATTACTCAAGCCAAACTAGCAATGCCCGGGGTTTGCCACCCTCTTACCCCTTGCAGAGCCAGGCAGCGTCACCACCAGTCCCGCCGCGGCATCAAATCACAATAATCTCCCCGGCTCCTCGTCTGGCCCAAGCGCTACCAGACCAACAGGATCCAGGTGACCCAGGCAAGCATGAATACAGCCACAGAGCGCCGGTCATTCCTCCTTGCCTCGTGCCAAAACATTGGGCTGGGTCCCTGGGGCGAGTCGCTCGTAGATGCCTTGCCGCAGCATCCGCCGCGGTATGTGACGTTGTTCATGGCAGCCGCCACCTTGAAGACGGCGCCCGAGTCATATGAGCCGCCGTAATTGTAGTAATCCACATTCAGCACCGTGGGTGGGCGATCATAGGTGGCCCTGCAGTTGTTGGCAGCCATCCCGAGACTACCGAAGCCGGTGTAGTTGTTGGTCAGGTTGAGCTGGGACACGTCTGGGACGAGGATGGTCTGGCCCAATAAGGAGACCTCTGCGTTGAGGTTGTGGTTGGCAAGGTAGAGCATCTTCTTGGCTTGGTCAAGGGGCAGGTTTGGGGGCCGCTGGATTGTGCAGGGGAAGTTCTGGTCCACTGGATCAAAAGGGGTCTCCCACATGTTGCTAAACTCATCGATCAACCATGGGTACGCGGTCTGGTTGGCCATATAATCCAAGAAGAAGACCACACGGGTGTTGTAGATGATCATCTCAGCCAGGGTGGGCCAGGTTGATATGTTCATGGGCTGATAGGGTGGAGTATAGACGTAGTCGAGGATACCGGTCTGGTTGATATAGGGGACATAGTGGTCTGGGGTCGAGTAGTTGCCGTTCCCCAGCAGGATGGTGACAACCTCGAAACGATTAGCAGCAACCCAATCCTTGACCTCCCCGAGCCACTTCGTAATAGGCCCCGCGTCGAAGATGTCGCACGAGGTGTGGCAAAAGTGAGGGGTGGTGTCGTTGACGGGCCAGTGCATCTGACCCTGGAGGAATCTCACGCCGTCGTTGAGCTGCTGGGTCACATCCAAGGCCTGGTTGGAGGCGAGGTTTCCCGGCCGCACGAAAGGCGAGTTGTGGCATCCCACCATGGTGATGTTGCTGTACTTGCGGTCGCACAGCTCGACATAATTGTTGCAGGGCTGGGTGTTGACGACAGCTGGGCCGGTGGAGGTGGATGATGGGGTGACAGAGAAGTTGCCGGACAGAGAAGTTGCCGTACCCGAGACGGTTCCCGTTATAGACCCGGTGATGAAGGTGACACTTCCGGACGCGGTCTCGGTGGCATTATCAGTTGCCGTGTCCAGGTCGGTCCCGGAGAGGGTGGTTGTGGCGAGGGTGATGGTGCTCGAGTCACGGGAGCTTGTGGGCGGCGTGTTTGGAGGTTCTGTGTGAGTGCCGGTGAGGATGATGATGCCAGAGTCGGTAGGCGAGGATGAGGACCTGGACAAGGTGGTGCCTTGGTCATTGTCCTGCGCACGAGCAAACGAGGCGAGGCTGAGTAGAAGCAGCCGCCAGACCCTCAAGGGCGCCATTGCTGATAATGATGGAGGTGGGGAGCGAATATCAGACAGCTCCTGGTACTCTGGGCTCCAGCCCTTGGGCCCGCTGTGGTAGGACCGTCAGGGTGAGGATGAGCTGATGTCGGCGGTTGCTTGGCAGATGGATGAGGTTGAGGTGGTATGCCTCCTGACGGCAAAAAGGGCGGGTGCTCAGGGGATGATGCCTACTTATCAAGGCCCTACCGCCGGGTGCGTGTGAGGACGACGACAACGACGATGATACTGGCCGAGTGGTGGCAGGGTCCAGGACAGCGACGAGAGAGTTCCAGACCACGTTGCCGCTGCGGTGGGTAAGGAGGAATAATGGAGAGGCACTGCCGCTACACGTCTGTAGCGCGCAGGAGCAACTCACTGCGCCGTAAAGGCACGGTACGATATTGCACGGTGTGGCACGGTGCTATCGCTGTGGTCGCCTCGGGGCAA
Source organism: Stenocarpella maydis (assembly GCA_002270565.1). Taxonomy (NCBI): domain Eukaryota; kingdom Fungi; phylum Ascomycota; class Sordariomycetes; order Diaporthales; family Diaporthaceae; genus Stenocarpella; species Stenocarpella maydis. Next base: position 194,988 of record NQMI01000017.1, read on the forward strand.
GGTCAAGGTCCAAGATTACTTGGTTGGCTCCTTCTCTGCTTTTCTCCAGCTGGGAAAGAGCTCACTGAAAGGAGGACAGCAGGGCAAGGAGACTGACGGAACAAGTGAGCGAGCGAGCGAGTGGTTGATGATGATTGATGACTTGACCGACCGAATGGTTCATCCGGTAGTTTGGCTGTAGGGCTCGCTGGAGGCTGGAGCACCTCGAGGGCCCATGATAAAATGTGGACATCAACTGACTGAGCGGCCACACGGCACGCGCTTGTGACAGTGACAGCGTGAGGGCCGACAGGGGGGTTGGTTTTCCATGGGAAGCCATGCTGCCATGATGGATGGGGTTTCCACGAAGGGAAGGGAGGGGGGGGGCGCAGCACCAAGATGGTTCTCATTCAATCAAGCAGTTTTAATCAGTTATTCTCTCCAGGTTATTGCTCCCGGCGAGTCGTGACAGGGCGGCAGGGCCTCTCCTGCCAAGCCAAATATTCCCGGCCCATCGCCATGTCTTGCTCGTCTCGCTTGCTCGTATACAATCTTAGACCAAACCCATTTCTACCTGGGCTTTGCGGCAATCGCCAACTCCCCTCAACTCTAGTACGGATACATGTCATCGTACCATACCAAATGCATTAATTACCATGGTACACTAGTGTAGGTTGCACGGCTAGCAAGCTTTGTTTAGCAGTGCTGCATGGACAGAGTCCATCTCACAGACGCTCAGCGTCGATGGTGGTCGAGGCTACTCCAAGATGCGACGGGGAGAACCTTGAAGTGCCAGACGACCATGGTGCAGCTGACGTCACCCCGAACGAGCACACGGCACGAGAAGCGGCCAGCGTCTCGACTTGATGCCTACTCTCAACTCTGTCACGCTCTCGCTCGCCCAGTCGCTCATGAATTGGCTGGTGTGTTATGAACCCACGTTGTCAGGACGAGTCATATCCTATACTACTTCCAGGGTTGATACATAGCAGCATAGAGAAACCCAAGACCCGTGGGCGGGGGCTGAACTGTGCACAATGATGATCGCACATGCAAAAGCTGCCCGGCTCGGCACTCAGTCAGCCCAGCCCTTCGTCCACACCGCGTCAGAATCTGATACGATACGACTGTTTCGATTGGCCCATATCGCAACTTGCCCAGCTCAGCCATCAGGGTCATACGCAATCACAGCCCCGTTCCTTTGACACTCTGTCTCTCTCACCGTCCGGTTTCTTCGTGTCCGCTGCTGCAGAGATGCCATATGTCACAGCTGTGCCGGGTCTGCCGACCAGTTTGTCTGTGAGGGAGCGGGCGGTAGAGGGGAGAAATGACAATCTACATGGTACTATCGAACAGGACGATGGTCAAATCCATCATCGACTCGGCCAGGTGGACGCCCCCACCACATGCGGGCTCGTGGCCAGACAGCCAGGACAGCTCGGGACCCCCAGAACAGGAAAGAATCAAAGGAGCTCCCGGGAACGTGTTCTCGAAACGAGCAGGGTCTGCGGGGCCAACAGAAAGCTTTTGCTGGCTGGGCTGACGGCAGAGCCGCCCAGCTGCCTTCCGGGCACAACTACGGACCTCGCTCAGGTCTCGGCTCGTTTTCCTTTGATTCATCCAGTCCCAGTCCGGGCCCCAGGCCCCTGCCCCTGCCGCCAAGCTGCCAACCACGACAGGATTCTGGCTCCAAGGACCCACGATCGCCAGGTCGCTTCAGGGGTCCATCTCCCTTTCCAATTGATCCCACCGGCCTGGCGCAGGCAATGCCACAAGGCTCGTGGTGCGTGCTGCCTGACGGCCAGCCCTGCCATGTGCAGTGTGCCCTCCAGACCACTCGGTCACAATGGTCTACTGCCTGACCCACACGCTCCCCAGTTGCATCGGCAGATGGGGTCGTGGCGCCAGTCCGGATTTCTTTTTTGATCCCAGGCTTTCTCTTCTCCAGCTCCAGCTCCAGCAGGTCCATTCCCAGCCGCCCGCCCACTCCTCGCCTGTCTCCCCCGGGGGCGAATCGATGAGGTGGACACGCACAGCCAGACAACATAGCCCAGGCTCGAAAAGACTAGCACCTGCATGTCGTCACCCTGGCGCCGACAACACAAGGAAAGGAAGTTACGGTCAACAAATCCCTCCGCCCCAGAAGCCAGACCAGACGCCGACGCAACAACGGCAAGGACAACGGCATATTCACACAGCCTCTCTATTCACACCAGCAAATCCCGCCTCTTGGCACTCGGGCTCCTGCTTGGCGGTTGCTGCGCGCCTCCGACTCATTCATCGCCTGTTCCCAACCGCGCGTGTACAGCACTCACTCACCACACACTACCATACTACCCCTGGACCAGACTTGTCTGCCTTCTTACCCACCTCCGGCTCCCCGCCGCCCTCACAACTCTAGGATTCATCCACTGTGTCCATTTATACACGACGCATAAGCTCACTCGTTAACTTCGATAACAACGGCCTGGATCTTCAACTTGACCACCATCGTCGACCCCGCCGCCACTATAACCCCCCTACTCGTGCTTCTGCCCTTCCAACATCGCATATCTCTCCCGGCGACTCCCACGCAGCAAGGCTCCTTGGGCTGACTACCTCGCCATCGGCGTCATGGCCATCCCGGCCCCCCTCCAGAATCTGCACAGGCGACGCACAACCAAGGGTTCGGCCGGCTCCTTCGATGCAAACTCGAGCGTCTGGGAAGATGACCGCTACTGGTACAAGCTCGACCTCCGCAGGAATACGAGAGCCCGCTCCATTTTTGCAGGGCTTGCTTCCCTTCTCTACCTTCTCGCTTGGATATTCCTCATGCTAGTAAGTCCAACCTGTGCCTATCTAACCCTGACCTCTGGCTGACCTCCCATGATTCAGGTCGAGCTCGGCCAGACCAGAAAGGGCAGCAAGATCCTTGGTGAAATATATTTCTTCAGGCTGTCTCTTGCCGACATCATCCCTACCTCTATCCAGAACGCCCAGCTCATCAACTCCATCGCCCGTGGTATCGGCCTGCATGACTTCTACCAACCTGGCCTCTGGAACTACTGTGAGGGCTACAACGATGAGTAAGTCACTCAGCCTGGCGGATCTCACGAGTTGACAGGTTCTAATCACTCCTGTTGTGTAGAGGCATCACGAGCTGCTCAACCCCCAAGAGCTACTACTGGTTCAACCCAGTTGAGATTATCTTGAACGAGCTTCTCTCCGGGGCCACGATAGCATTGCCGGCAGAGATTACTCAGATCCTCGGTATTCTCAAAACTTGCTCAAACATCATGTTCGCCTTCTTCCTTGCTGGCACGATCGTCTCCTTCATAATGGTCTTCTTGTCACCCATAGCCATCTACTCACGCTGGTTCGCCCTACCAATGTCCATCGTCTCTTTCCTGACCTTCCTAATCATCCTGATCGGGAGCGTCATTGCTTCAGTCATCAGCTTCGTTTTCAAGTACGCCGCCACCGCACAGACCTCCCTTAACATCAACGCGTACGTCGGAACCCGCATGTTTATTTTCATGTGGATCTCAACGGGGTGTGCGTTCGTTGCTTTTATTCTGCACGCCGGAATGGGATGTTGCTGTACCAGCAGGCGCGACCTCAAGAGTGGCAGGAAACCGATGCGACACTCGAGCTTGAAGAGGGCCCAGTCAAAGCGGTCACAGATGTCGCAGATAAACCACTCCCGAGACGCGTCGGTGGCTAGTCAGCAGCCTCAAGGAAGGGACAGGAGCAACACGGCCTTCTCATTTGATCAGCGACCAGCTGGTGGCGAGAGCAGGAGTGTTACGGTGCTCTCTACACAGGACGAGAACGGCGTCAGCCGGCCGACTTCCTTGAACGCGAGCAACTCGGGCGGCGTCAGCCGCTCCAACACCATAGGCTCCGCCGGCAGGCCACAACTGGCTGGCAGGAGCAGATCCAACACAGTTCGGTCCGTTAAATTCCAGGACGAACAACGGCCGCCTTCATACGAGTCGGATATGACGGCGGTGAACGAGAAGCAAGGAGGAACAAGCACACCGCATACACGAGGCACAAATTCCTAGACTGAACCGGGGTCTCCAGGCCAATCTGACGAGTTTTCTCAACATCGAGTTGAGAACCACCGCGATGGCCAATTTGCGGTCATGGACGGCTGCATGGAAGGAGCGTCTGCTACCCACCACCCATAGACCTCTCCACAGGGCGACCACAACTGTCACGATATTTCCACACATTCCTGGGCGGATAGGCGCAGCCCTATGATCCAGCAATCTTGCAAACTTTGGCGAGGCGTTACAGGATAGACTCTGGGGTTTCTTTAAACTGATAGAAGCCCTAAGCAGGCAGGTGTTTTGCACTTGCCCATAAGGACAAGAGGCGCATTAGATGTAAATTGGGTATCATTACATAGGTAGTTTCATACTCAGCCACGCTGAGAGTCATTGTTAATGGTAAAAGACTATGCTCTTCTGAGCTGGCAGTATTCTCTTCTGATGCCTTCGCCTGTGCCTGTGTTTGTGTCATGAGGTGTCATTCCTAAGTGGGTCCCCCCCTCCGCCCCCATGTATACTACAGCAGTGATGATATGCTTGCGAGTCGAGACTGGTTCCTGCCGTCTCGTTGACGCACGAGACAAACTGCCTAGCTCTTAATTGAGGTCCATCGTCTGGCCCTTGGTCGACCCGGCATCCTTGAGGTCCGTGACCCGCCACCACCTGGCACACATAGTCGTCTCCGGATCACGTTGGAGGGCTTGACCGGCCACAAGAGAACCCGCTCAGCCGAGCTTGTACGCCCTCCTCGCGGTGCGCGCAAACACCTGCGCCTTGTCGTCGTCGCTGAAGCTGCTCATGAAGCAGAGCCTGTCGACCACCTTCCTCCACTTCTCCCACGCGCCCTCGCCCCCGTCCGCCCCCTCGCCGGCCTCGCCGTCGACCCCGATGGTGCAGACGGGCCAGTCGCTGGCAAACATGAGGCGCCCGGGCCCGAAGGCGGCGACCACCACGGCCAGCCAGGGCATGATGGACTCGAAGATGGCGTCTGCGGGCTGCCGCCGCAGGGCGTCCGACATCTCGGAGAAGGCGCCCGAGAGCTTCATGTAGACGTTGTCCGCCTTGGAGAGGGTGTAGATTGCGGTGCGCCACGCGATGAAGGAGGGGTCGGCCGGGTGGAGGGTTGTCAGGTCGGGCTTGCAGAGGTGGTCTGCGTCGTGTATGGAGGGTCAGGAAACTGGTCTGTTATAGTAGCAGGCAATGAGGGCAGGCTCACTCAGTATGAACGTGACCTTCTCCCCGTCCGGCACGCCGTCATGGGCCTTCTCCACCATCGCGACAACCTCCTCGAGCTGTGCCCTCCCGCGCCGGTGCTGGTCGACCGCGACGTCAAAGACGAACCCCTTGCGGCCCAGCAGCCTCAGGCCCTCGATGAACCCGGGCTTGAGCATCGTCCCCGCGGGCTTGTCCTGCAGCAGGTACCGGAACCCCTTGACCTTGTCCCAGACGCCCTCGCCCCCGTCCCTCTCGCACGCCTCGCGCACCGCGCCGATGTACCCCTCGAGCGCCTCGGCGCCCGCGGGGAGCGGCGCCCACGGCACGATCCCCAGGCACAGGGCGGCGTCCTTTTCCTCGTGGCCCTCCCCGGGGCGGGGCCGCCCGCCGGCGATGCGCGCCAGCCACGACACCTCGGCCAGCGGGTGCTTCCACCCGCCCCTGGGGTCCTGGTCCGACTCATCGTTGCTGCGGTCCGTCTCGAGGAACACGAAGCCCGAGAGGAGGTCGTGCTGGGCCGCCGTGGCGGCGCGGTACTCGGCGATGGAGTGCTGCGCGTAGAGGGGGCCCCCCGGCGTGGCCCAGGAGAGGGTGTCGAGCTCGCTCGAGGGGAAGAGGTGGATGTGGGAGTCGATTATGGGGACTGGGGTCGTCATCTTGGCGCTGTTGGTGAGGGCGAGGGGCTCCTGTGCTGTGTGGTCTTTGTGTCAGGTTTGGGACGAGGGCGTGTGTGGTCCAGCGTTGTTATAGCTGGACAGCTTCGTTTGAGGAAGCCGTGGGTTTTGGAGGAGGGTGCGAGGGTTCTGGCAGGATCGGGTGGATAATAATAAATGATGATATCGGCAGCTCGGTGTATGATTCAGGTCTGACAATTCTAGTCAAATGGCAATGCTTCAAGATGGACGGGAGGCCCAGACAGCAAACACACGGTAAATAAAGCTCAGGAGCTGAGCGTCACGATGCGGGGCTACAACACATCTCCAACGGCTCCTACCCCGCTGTGAGCCCCACCGACTCAGGGGAAGCATTGGCCCGAGAAGGAAGAGCCGGGGCCGGGCGGGTCAGAGGGCGACGGGAAATACCCGTCGGGAGACGGCTTGGCCAAGTTCATCTGATATCTTGCCCTGCCAGGGCTTGTCCCGGGATGACGGGAGTTTCAATGTCAGTCACAATCGAGAGCATGTCACGGGTTACAAAAGAGGATTTGAACATGTCCAATGTATAGATTCAACAGTCATCTAAACATTGCTTTGCCTGATCTTGCAGAGGCCAGAGCCTCGCATCAGTCCGTCACCCCCTTACAACAACCACCAGAGCAGTGGCATAGCTTGAGACCCTCATACATAGAGCCAGATCCCAAGTTCCATCATTGTTATGAGAGGCTGGTCTGCCATCTCCCACACTGACCACAGATCAGGATGGGCCATGACAGTGCCTCGAGATTAATTGTCCGAAATAATTGAATCATTCCAAGACAAACGAAAATTAAAAGTTTCATACGGCCCGCCATAACCCTCGGCGCGGGGGAGAGGCTCAGCCGTATGGGATCGCAGCATCGACCCAGCTGGTTGGGAGTTGCACGCGGTATCGCGACGCATCGAAGAGCTCACACGGACAAGGGGTGATTGGCCCGCGAGGGCGGAGAGGCCAGTTGAGAACCAGTCTGCAACTTGACCCCGCCTGCGAGCCAGCCCACTGTGCCCAGAGCACCAATGTCGATGGTGCGGGCGTGTGGCAACAAGTACACTCGAGACAGGTTGGACTTCGTCAGACCACAGCTGGTGTGGGAGATGTCTCCTGCTCGGAAATGAATGAAACGGCCTTTTCTCCGTGGGCCTCGTGTCATTTTCTGTCTCCTTTCTCAGGTGACCCTAATCATCCTCATTACCTTCCTCGGGTTCCATCGCTCAGGCCATCTAGTGGCGAACGACGATGCCGTTCCGGCGCGAGGAGCTCCTGTACTCGCCATCCTCGGACGAGCAATCGCTGCTGTCATCACCATAGCCGCAGCGGGACCCACCACAGTCGAGACGAACGCGCTCGCCCTTGCGTGTGATGCCGTAGCGCTCGCACGTGCAGCTGGAGCAGTCCGAAGACGGGGTGCTGTACCCGGACATGCTGCTGTTGGGGCTGGAGCTGTCGGAGCGGTACGACAGGGACGAGCCGCTGGACGAGGAGACGGGCGACTCGGAATAGTGGCCAAAGTCGGTGGTGATGTACTCGGAGTCGTAGGCGTAGTCCTCGAGTCCCGCGGAGCCGAAGCGCTGCGCGAGGTCGTCGATGGACTCGTCCGAGAAGTCCTTGTTCAGGATGTGCTGGTTTCCTCGTGGCGACATGGGCTTGGGGGCCTGGATCTGAGAAACGGACAGGGGGCGGCCCTTTGGCACGTCGACGGACAGAGAAGCCCGCGATGAGCGGTGAGACTTCTCGCGGCTGGACGAGGAGTGGTGGCGCGACGAGGACGAGGATGAGTGGTGCTTGGAGCTGCTGGAGGACTTTGAAGAGGAGTGGTGGGACGAGGATGAGGACGAGGACTTGGACTTGGGAACGTCCAGGATGTTGAGCTCACGCCCGGTCGTGGGTTCCTTGGTGGAGGGCTCGCTGGGGTTGTGGGACACGTGGTAGCCATCGATGATGTAGTAGTACCAGTATCGCTGGCCTGGGGCGAGGGTGGCGCTCTGGAACTTGAAGGTGCCCCTCCACGTGCCCTTTGACGAGTTCTTGTCCTTGGACAGGGGGAGCTGTCCGACGTAGTTGTCCCAGGAGCCGAGAAGGTGGACGGTCTTGACACCGGCGGAGACACGGAGGGAGAAAGACAGTTGTGTTGACGACATTTTGAAAGTACTGTGTTGTCTGTGATTTGACACTGAAAAATTAATGCTGCTGTTCCGGATTGACTTTCCGAATTCGTTTCTCTGAAACGATGTAGATGTCGATGCGAGCAAGTAAACCAGAAATTGTTTTATTAGAATCAGTCGTAACCGTGGATTGGGTATTAGAGAGCTGGTTGACCGGCAACTGTGCAGTGTAAACAAGGCTTGTGTTGATTGTGAGGGTATTTTTTGGGTATTATGGGGTGTGGTTAGCGAACAAGATCAATAGAGCACAGCTCTATGATTGAAAAGAGAAAGAACAAGGGGGAGGGAAGAAACGACAAGAAAAACGAAGACTGGTTTGAGGATTGAGGGCTTGCTGAGGAGAGAAAGAAGAGAAGGAACGAAGTTTAGGAGGAGGAGATCAATCATTATATGTCGAGGCCAACAACCGCGGCCCGCATGGTTGTTTGTGGGTTACCGTTACCCGGGACAGACAGATGACCAAGAGGATGCCCACTTGTGTTGGACAGCTTTAGCGGAGCCTGCCCGGGGCGTTTCCTCTGCTTCGCTCGCGTCTTCCCTGCAGTCCAGTGCACAAGCAGTCATGATCCATGCCGCTCGATGTGCCCGGTTGGCTCGTATGCATGAGCAGGCCATAGTATGCCACGGCCCTTGGCATGCCGTCAAGTACATGGTACTGGAAAGGGAAAGGAATACTGTGTGCATCCATTCCGTGGCATGCCGGCCGGCATGGGGAGGTCAATATCACCCACATCGCTTGATGCCGCCATGGGGCCAATGAGAAGGGCGTCGACAAGGACTAGCTCGGCGTGCTGGACCCATGCTGTGTAGTGCGGAGCCGGGCGTCGATATCACATCACGGATGGCCGATGCCCAGCTCGTTGCCCGTCCCATTTACGTGCTGCCTGCCGTTGCCCAAGCCATGTCCGTCCATGCCCGTGGCTGCTGACACTGTCATGTCGACGCATGCTAGCAGGCCTGTACACTAGTGTAGGCAGAGCAACAACGAGGCAGCCAGTGTCACTCTGGCCTGTGGGGGGCAGGAAATGACGGCACTAGACTACTGCATGCTGGGCGGTTATGCAGGTGAATGGTCGGCCAACATGTAGGTCAACCGGAAGCGGAGGTGGGAAAAGAGGAGAGGCTGGGCCGGCTGGTGCGAGCAGAGGTCGAGGTCGGGCTGTGGATGGTCGGCTGTTTGGCGGTGCTACCCTGGCCGGCGTCTAAATCCCTGCCTGCACCGGCCAATGGGCGCCCACTGCCGCTGCTGTCTTGTCTGTGCGCAGCCCTGGGGGCTTCTGCTGGCATCGGCCGCTATGCATCAGAGGGGAGCTCTCTCATCAACCTTTTTAGTCCTTCTTTGGTTTTTGGTTTTGGTTTTTGGTTTTTGCTCCCGCAGTCCCACCCGTCTCTTGACATGACAAAATCACGCCCCCCTACACCTTTTCCCACAAGGCTCCACCCCCCTCTTCCTCCCATTTCTACACTACTGTGCGCTGTGTGTGTGTGTGTGTGTAACCGGCGTTAATTCTTCCCCCCTCCCCACCCCGTTGGCCGTGTGGCCCGCCCAATCACGGCATATATCGCATGCCTTTGGTCCTCGAGAAGCAAGTCTGGAGTCCGCGGTGGAGCCGTTGACAGGTCACTCGATCATCATGATTGTTCATCCTTAGCCTTGTGTCCACCAGTAACAAGCGAGCAGTCTAGAACGCCCAAAATTTGAGCATGGGCCACTCCACTACTCCGTACGCGGTACCACGTTCATTCGTCGATCCATCACACCACCAGTGAGGCTCGGGCCCGAACAGCCTGAGCAAGCAGTGCAGGCAGGCAGGCAGGCACGCAGGCAGGTTGGCAGGTTGGCAGTCTGTCGCACAAGCAGGCTGGCTGGCCTGGCAGCCTGGGGCTCACCGAGGGCGAGCAATTTTGGTTGCATCGAATCGGGCCTGGTCAGATCGGACCAGATCAGCGCGGCTCACTGGCGTCCGTCCTGTTACCACCAAGACAAGATTGATATCTTTCGTCAATCAACAGGCCCGCACAGGCATGGGTACGCAGCCTCTCTTTTCCCTCACTCGTCCGGCCAGCAGCAACCACGAGGCAAGGCAAGGGTGAGGAGCGGGCATGGGTAGCTTCAGCTCGAGGCTGCCCCTCAGCGGCATGCAGCCCTCTCTGCATGCATGCTGCAGTAATGTGCATCTCCACCAAGGCACTTGTGCAGGCATACTGTGTATACACCACTACTGCAAGCTGCCCCCGCTGAGCTTGCCATTGGGGCGGGGGCATCGGCGCATGCGGATATCTCCCGGTGGCTTAAGATTCGATCATTGCTCGAATGACGAGCCAGACATGAGTCTCATCGTGACCTGCCGACGACGATCTTGGGCCATGCGGCACCTCACTCGATCGGTGAGAGGAGAAAACCGGGCATACAAGGCCGACCTAACCATCCGGCCGGGTGGACACTTTACTGTCTGGTGCCACTCATCCTGTACCCACTCTTCACAAACCTCACGATTACTGCGTCTAATAACTGGAGCCTCCTCGACAATGCCGGCCGACTATTCGAGGCACCAAAATAGCACCCGCGTGCAACACTTCTCCACCGAGGGACAACTGACCTGACTGGCGCTCACAGCACCGCATCGCATGCCAGAACCCCTCCTCTCCACTCCCGTGCGACCTTGATGACATATGTTTCTTGTTTCAATCCTTCACCCAACGGCAAAGACTGACAGGCAGTGGCGTCTGCACCCAACACTTTGGCTTCCGCCGAAAGACTATGGGATCGTCTCCGATATGTCTTTGCCATTCAGGAGGTGGCTGCAGGGCAATAGAGCGCCGGATCGTTGTCTCTGGTGCGGTAATAAGCGAAGCCATCGCTTTCCCCGGGCTAGCTGCTGCTGCTGCTGCTGCTGCTCCTGCTGCCTTGACAAGACTTTGGTATCCGACAAGAGCCTCCGCGCCAAATGCCCCGGCAGATGGGATGGTCAGTCAGGCTTCACTCTGGCAGTACCTCTACATAGTATCTTCGTGATACTTAAAGCTTACGCGGCCTTGTGAGTCCCAAATCGACATGCCTACCTAGGTGGCGAACTCCTACCGGTACGTCTGACATGCGGTACACCTTTCCGCGCATCCAGACGACTCCTGTTATCGTAGCCGCCTTTGGCCTCTACAGAGCCATTCCACTACTACAGAGCAGACATGACCTAACAAATTGATCCATAGTCCACACTCAATGAGACCCTATCTCCGCATTCAAGGTCATATTCCTTCCCCTCCTACATCTGCATGAACTCTCACTAGCCTCGGCGGGTATCAGGCGCACTACTGTAGCTGGTCACAACACTTGCTGACAGGCATTGGCGCGGATGCTGGAGAACACTTGTATGCCTGGGAGGCCTAGTGCTGCAACACTCCACCGTAGCTCAAGCTGAACTGCAAGCCCAACCGCGATTGTGGCTTCCATGTATATTGTCTTGAGATGGATTGGCTCGTTGCACGAGGCAATTCAGGAGCCATATCTCCAGGGCATCCATGTGCCCGCCGCCCGGCCGGTCAGGTCCGCAAGACAGTAATGTCTTACTATTGCGCTCTGACAGACCGTTTTCAACGTCCAACGGCTGCGGAATCTAGCATGACAACGTGCAGCAGGTTTCGAGCTCGCAGGCATGGTCGAGGAGGTGTAGAGTTTGTGACGTGGTCCTTCCTGCAGGGTCAGCTCCTCACAGGCAATGCATCTCACATTGACTGCGTGCTCCAGAGCGTGCTCTGCGTCCTCAGCCGGAAAGAGCAGATCGCCTCGGGACTTGTCGGAAATCTATATTGATGGATTCCCGCGAGATAAGTCTCGGCACTTTGCATGTCTGGGGGGGTCAAGCAGGACATTTTCCGGGCTTGATTGAAACATCGCCATGGGCAACTTTTTGGGCCCCTCGAGGTTTTGAAGCACACGGTTTCGGACTCTGGCCAGCCTCTCACAGCCTGGGCGCTGGGGCTCCTCCAGACGGGCGCCATGGCCGGGCCGCTCCGACTGGCCAGCCACTCTGGTTCATCACTGCGAGATGGCTAGTGCATCATCCTCGGCCTGCTAGATCTCGTAAGACTCGATCCCATCAAGCCATGCGTAATCTGAGCCTAAGAAAACCCCTTTTGAACTGGCGTCGGTAACACCATGATGCATGCTGTCCTGCCAGCATGCGCATGGCAGCCTCGAGGCGGAGGCGGAGGCACACGCCGAAGAAGCCATGCTCGCTGGCCGTGAACCGTCGTCGCCCGTTTCGCGGCCCTGGTTTCAGTTCCGGCGGCACATGTTGCCCATGCCGCGGGCCTGCTGCACACTGAACCGTACGAGTCGGCCATGTGGCCGGCTCGCCTTATAAGATGGGTGTGATCTTCTTGTCTGCAAGATAATGTCATGCCAAGTTGCAAAATTGGGAGTTGATAGACAACAAGCAACCCTCACTACGTCCTCAAGCACGTACGAAACCGAACCGGGCTCCTGCGTGCACGTCTCCTGCTCCACCTCAGGTACTATGGCGGTCACTGTTCTCCTCGACTCCGATCCTCTACTACGCTCGGTCGTGTGCTTCGTACGGCAGTACATGTCCCAAAACGACGCCTCCCACAACTTCGAGCACATCCAGCGCGTGGTCAACCTCTCGCAGTACATCTACTCGCACTCGACAGAGCCCCTCCGCCAGCTCCTCGACATCAGGCTGATCACCCTCTCGGCGCTCCTCCACGACGTCGGCGACAGGAAATACCTCAAGTCGGGCGAGGACCCCTTCACCATGGTCCACACCCTCCTCCGCACCCTCGGCGCCCCGGAGGACCTCGCCGCCCGGGTCCAGACGATCTGCCTGGGCGTCTCGTACAGCTCCGAGGTCCGCGACCCGGACCGCACGCGGCGCCTCATCGCCTCCCACCCAGAGCTGGCGGTCGTGCAGGACGCCGACAGGCTGGACTCGATCGGGGCGATCGGCGTGGGGAGGTGTTTTACCTTTAGCGGGGCGAGGACGGACAGCTCGAGCATGGAGGAGGCGATGGGGCAGGTCGAGACGAGGCTGCTGCGCGTGGGCGAGATGATGAAGACGGACGTCGGCAGGAGGCTGGCAAAGGAGAGGAGTAGGAGGCTTAGGACGTTTCGGGACTGGTGGAGGGAGGAGGAGGGCCTTGGTGGGTGGTAACTTGGGTTGTTTCTGAGCGGTCTGGGCTGGTTTGATATCCACTTTCACCTTTTCCCTCTCTTCATGAGCTGCTAGAGCTAGGATATGGCTCATGCAGGATTTGGGCGGCTCTTCTGGGTGTTGGAGTAAGAGGTGGCCTTTTTTTTGATCTCATCCCGCTTTTGGCGGCAACTTGCCTTGGCGTCTTCTCAAATTTCTTGTTGATATCTCATGTTTGACGTGGCGGGTGGGAAGATTTGGCCAAAGAGTCCAAAGCGGCATCGATAACATCAACAGACGAAGATCATCACATGACCAGAAAAGAGATCATCAGTCTACCTAGTGAGGTTGAAACCACTTCAGTCGAATTGAATTGCTTTAACTCGTACTGTCGTTCGCAATACTCCCACGCCAGCTTTCATGACATCCCCGGGGTCACTCCATTACGACTCTCCATATCTACTCCTACAATAGCATTGTGTGAGAAGCGATCACAGTCTATACATGAAGCCAACGAATGCAAGGACTCAGCCGCTCTGCCAAGGCTTCACAAGGAAGTCCAACGCTCAACCACGGGAAGATACTCACAGTCTTCTGCCAGTATCCCGGTTGGCAGACAGACGCGCCGCCCCTCTTCTTCTCGCCCTGCCTTTTTCTTCTTTTTCTTCCCCTTCGGCGAGCAGCGACGCCAAATCACACTCCAGCTGAGCAGGCGCACGGCTTGATTGCGTTCTCGTCATGTGCCTGCGTGAGACAGTGTTCGGCTCCGTTTTCTATCAATTCATGCTGTACGACCTCGTCGGCTGGCTGGCTGCGTTGGACGCGTAGTACGCCGGCTTGGTCTCGCCGCAACCAGCAAGGGGCGGGTGATGGCAGGTTCTTGCTGTCCGATCTCGCAGCCGACGAGGCGTCCTGGAGGCTGGTGCGAAGCCGGGGGGGGGGGGCACGTCGTAACCATAGATGTATTTGGTGGTTGATATCGCGCTCGGTTAAGCCCCTGGGCTCTCTAGTTGTCCTAACTCGACCCCCTAAGCTAGTGAGACCTCGTGGTCCTGGTCTCAGAGTATGATACTAACTAGCATCAGTCCGAATCGTAACATAACACGTGTGCGTGTAAGACATAGGGACCACGTTACACAGAGCCTGAATCTGTCCTGCGTTCGTGGCAAGTCGCTGCCCCTCGCTTAGTTTTCTCTCAGCGGCTGGGTTGGCGGGCACTCGTGTTCTGCTGTTTTTGCTCGTGCGCGAAACTGTTTGGGCTAAGCACACGCAAACACGGGGATCTTTGATTCCGATGGATTCACCTACAAGTTCCAGAGAGCCGTAGGAGGGTTGTTTTATTTCCGTGGAGCTCGGACACGGTCATTGCTTTTGTGAGGTTTACAAGTCTTGTATGGCTGCATTGCCTTTCTGGAATTGAATGGCTCGATATCGAAATTAGACTCGTCTGGCATTAATTTCTGCCGACTTTTTGTGCTTGTCCCCTAGGTAATGAACTTGAAATCCGGGAAAGGAACAATGTGATAACTCCCAGCCCCTACCGCCCTCTCATCTTTCATGTATCCCCATGGAGGAAGCCAGAAGAACAGGCGGGTGTCCATAAGGAAAGATACTACATAGTTAAAGCACGACTTCTGACAGTACCTGGTAAGGCGGAAGCAGAGCGAGTGGGAATTCGCACGCCCTGTTTCGATACATCATATGATGACATGGATCCTCTTTCTCTCGCCAAATTCCAACGTCTTCAACACCTCAATCTTGGGCTGCCAAATTACTTGTGCCCATGGGCTCTTATCGGTGCTAGCCCGTAACAGTGGACTACTCAGTGGGAACTTATCCTACCACCTAGCATGATACACAGGCTTGCACTATTGAGGTTGGTGAAGATTGCAGTGCAAAAAATAAGTAATTGTCATAGGTTGGCTTGAATCACGAGGAAATGGGGAAAGCAGACGTGGAATTAATATTCTTTTGATGAGATATATCAACGATGGAAGATAATCCGGGGAACAGGAAAGAATTAAATTCTATGACCAACGAGACGGCCCTTGGCATTGATCTTCCAACTGCCTCTTAGACAGTTTTGATTCACACTCGGCCTGTGACTCAACCAACGTTCCAAGAGTGCCTGATCTCTGTCCTGCATTTAAAATAACCGAAACGAGACTGAATACCTGCCCTCTGACAATCAAACCCGTCCCAATAGCTTCCCCTATTCAACTACCTTACAGCATGGCCCCGACGAGCAAACCCATAAGACCAAGCCCAAAACCAATGTCTTTGGAGACTGCACCCGCGGTGGCGAAAGTAGTTGAGGCCGCAGTCACAGAAGAAGTAGAGGTAGGAGTCATCCCGGAACCAGTCCCGGGGCCGCTTGTCTTGGACGCTGTGCTGCTGCTGGGGTCAGGTGGAGATGGCGGAGACACAGGCGGCGATACAGTGGTCGTCCCTGGAGCAGCGGGAGTGGCAGTCGTAGTCGGCTCAGATCCAGTCACAACTCCTGTTGAACCTGTCTCGCTCTCCACGCAGACGGTGAGAGTGGTCGGTCCAACGGGGCTCGGAGATACGCTCGCGGAGGATATGGTCAACGTATAGACGGATGGTGTGCACTGGTCGGGAGGCAAGGTGAGCGTGCCGTTATGATTGCCAGAAGCCCCGTAGACGACACAATTCTTGCTGCACGCCGCATCGCCCGAGGTCTCAGAAGTCTGCCAGCAGGGAGAGTAGGTTACTCCCGGGGGGGGGTTCCCAGCAAGATTCTGTGCCAGCGATTAGACTGGTATGCAAGGCGGCCACGATCAATAATCGGAAACGAAAACTCACATCGTTGCAGTTACCAGGCTGTCCAATGGCCTGATCATTACACCGTAAGATGATGTTACTTTGCATTGAGCCCGAAATACAGTACGCTTGGTTCGGTTGAGCGCACGTGAACTGCCCAGTCGTGTCGTTGCGGCTCCACTGAGCTGCAGCCAGGCTCGCAGCCGAGGCGATGAAAAGCACGGTTTTCATTTTGGCGGGGGGTTTGAATCGCTGTTCTCCTTATTCGCCTTGGAAATGGGGTGGCTTGGAATGGGCAGGCGACCATGCTCATCCACTTATAAGTCCTGGGGATGTGGCGTGGCGGGAGAGAAAACATCGCAGTCGGGCGTGTGCTTGGGGTCACGAAGCCAAGTCGAGCGGTGTCCAAGACATGCGATGCGATCGGAACCCTAACACAGGAAGGGTCGCTGCGCGGAAATAATGAAACAACCAGCCGTTCCGTGCATCTTAGTGCTTGTCAAACTCATGGATGAGGTGTTAAGAAGCCCTGCAAATCTGTGGAGTTGGGTTATCCGACAGTGTTGGTCGGCCGCAAGGCATAAGAAATGAGGGTGAGGACTTGCATGCATACGAAGATGATCTGGGGCCACCAGCCCCGAGACATCTCAGCCACAGATACTGTTTCGAATTTCACCGCTGTGGCCATGGTTCGATCGCAATCTGAGTGTCTGATCAATCAGGGCCCGAAAACGTGGGATCGCGCACACACCGGCCACGATCAGTCTTGCCAACTTCAAAGAGACTAGCTGGGAAATTCTAAATATTCGGCCTTGTCCTCTGCATGGTTGTGTTTAATTCGCTGTGTTTCATGTTCCGCTCCCTGAAATACTGCGGCCCGCAAGTCTCAGACAGGTAATTCTTGTCTGTGAAATCCGAAACGGTGGTACACTTCGTCACTTGATCTCAGCAGATGTGTTAGAAAGGACAGAAAATGTTGACTTTCAGTCACTCGTCATAATTGACCACGATGCGGATGCAAATAAGGGACTTCAGCGTTGTCGAGTTGATGAGCTTATGTTCCTCAATAATCTCCCCCTATGCATGCATTTCCATCCTAGTCAACCTATGTTCTTTAGTCCCAGATCCTAATTCTCGGGGAGAATCTCTGTGATGCTACTCTTGGCTAATGTATCTCTCTCGTCTAGAACCTGAATCATCCGCTCTTTAGCAAGTTTGTTCTCCTCTTGGCCAGGCTCAATCTGACCCATGTGCTCCATAGAAATACAAACAACCGATTCCATGAGGCGGACAGCCAGCGGACCCGCAATCCCTACGTCGTAGAAAGCAGGCGTCTCGTTCACCTCCAGGAGCCACGCCGTCCCGTTCGTGTCGACGAGAAAGTCCACGCCGAACAGCTCGAAGCACTTGTCTACCGTGGTAAACTTGTCAGCCATGGTGTGTGCAGCTGCGCGGAACAGCTCCGACGATATGCTACAGATCTGGTCAAAGACGCCGGCCTTCCAATCCCCCGCGAGCAAGTCATTCGGGGTTGCCCAGAAATCCCTCATCGAGTCCTTGTTGACGAAGATATCCTCATCCTGGAGCGCCGTATTAGTCAGGGATGCCTTGAGGCTGGGGTTTAGCCAGGGCGGCTCATAATCCTCCCCTGCTAAGAGAGCAAGCATCTCCTTGAAGACGTAGACCTCCAGACGGCCCATTGCGAGGACGTAGGCTCGAACATGCCACTTCCTCTTCTCCATTGGGGGAATGGATATGATGTATTTTTGTGCTACGAACGCACGTATCTGGGCTGATGGAATTCTCCCTCCTTCCCTGAAGATGTACTGCGGCTTTTGTGTCCTCTGGACGCCATTCTTGGCTCCATCGAGTGACATCGCGCCAGTCGCCGTGACGAGGGCATCCAACGAGTTCAGGCCAGGTATGGTGAGAGTTGGCGAGAAGTCATTCGGATTTCCGTCGTCGTTGCCACCTTTGTCGTTGGCCTCCATGGCCTGCTCGCTGAGGTCGCTCTCATCATCCTCTTCATCCTCATACTCCACAAGCTCGAGGCAATCTGCAAGCTCGTCCGTAGTGCTGAACAGGCGAATTCCGGCGCCACAATCCACCAGCGCCGGCTTCAGAATCCACCACTCACGCTCCCTAGCAGTCTTGAGTTCATTCTCCTCGAGCGATGACAGTAGCGTGAGATCGTCCGTAGAAGTGAGGGCTTCGTCGACATACTCGGCATAATCGAGAGACAGGCGCACAGTGAGCGGACTGTTGGTCCTCAGGATACTGCCCGACCTCTTAGCAGTCCAGTACTCGATCACTTTCGAGAGGTAATCCTTCCGAGCGAGGGCATCGCTGTTGGGGTACGCGTTTATGAGCGCCGACTGTGCCGTGTTCAGCACAGCGAAGTTCCGGTTTAGTTCCCATCCGTCACAATATTGAAAGACGGTTGATACATCTGATGGAATGTCGTCAAAATTATCGATGAAGACGGCATCCGGCACGTGCTTTTGGATGAATGACTTGATGTGCTGCCCGAGCCAGGGGACCGCTGGCTGTATGTATACATGCATCTTCCCTTGGATCGTCATATTTGAGGTACTTGGTGTGCCTAACGTGTGTCGATCCATTCCTCTGGAGGGAGCGATGCTTGTCGAGGAATCATATAACGAGAGGATCTTATTTCATTGAACTGGCCCAACAATTGATCCGGATTCTAGCACCGTCAACTCCCGTACCAGTCGAAAATTACTGGGACCAGGAATGCTTAAGGCGATGTTCTGCAGTTTTGGCATAGAAGAGAACATGATTTTGGCTGCCATTTATACAGCGCTTGCACTGGTTGCGCAGCCGGCTGGTCGCGACAATAGTCAAGGGGCTGGAGCGGCCAAGAGACATATCTGCAAGCCAAGCCAACAGTCCTGGATACTCGTTACCTAACAAAGCCCGACTCATAATATTCATCATTTCCATTAGACATAATCCGTTTTAAATACGTAATATATGCTAAATGCAGACTGGACTTCACCAGATTGTCGATCCCGTTGCGATGGTCTCCATTTCTGCTGACGACGTCTTTGGAAACCTTGGAATACCTAGTAGCTGCAATTGTGTGCGTCGGGTTATCTCCGTTCCAGATAGAATTGATGCCTACGGCATCTTGCCCAGTAACCTTGCAGAATACTCTTTGTAGATGTGTCTTCAGGCCATAGGAGACATGTTTGTGTGTTTTCAAATAGCTAGATCTCTTGAGCATGTGACCTATATATTTGTATCCAGTGATATGTGCTCCAATCCGGGATGCAGCTTCAAGCAGTCAACGTCTGCCCAACCAGCCTTTTACCTTCCGCCCACCCATTACAAACAATAAGCGTACAGCCCACTATAAATTCTTATTACTCCAGAATCCTCCCTAAATTACCCGGCCCTGAAGCCCCTCCATATACCTAGAGGAAGCCCCTCCCCCCACCCCCACCCCCAACGCACCTGTGCGCCAAAAGAAAGGGCTTGGAGGCAAGCCTTACTTTGGGCGCATACAGGCGCTCTGGGGTAGAGTAATTTAGAGGGGGTAATAAAAACTTTTAGTAGGCTGCACGCTTACTTTCTTGTACAGGGTGGGCGGTCGCAGGCTCGTTAAGCTTCAAGCACATATGCTCTGCGACGAGGTTCATCTGCGTCAGCAAAGAAACGAATGCTGAGAGGCTACACACTGCGGACTCCGCGGGGTACACTCACATTTCTCTTCTCCCTGAATCTCTTGTAGAGGTCCAGCCAGATCTGCTGGTCTCGACACTCTTCCCCTTGGGCGGCGTGAAATGAGCAGTCAGGCTTGGCCGCGGCGATCTTCTCGTCCGTGGCAACCCAAGGCTTTGGTAGTGGGCTGTCGCTGAAATGTACCAGTTTTGCCTGCTTTAATATGTCCTTGGCGTTCCACACAAGACCAGACTGATACTTGAGGAAACTCGTGTGGTGGGTTTTTTTGAACTCGCCCGTGAGCAAAGCATAAGGCTCGTGCGGGATGACTTCACACGTGCTACCAAATAAGTCATTCATAATTTCCATATCATAGAAGTCTTTCCCAGCCCTTTGTTCGATAACATCCTCGACTCTCTGGGATGCGTCCGTGGAAGGTGTGAGGACCATAATATGGGATGACATCGTGGGCTTGCTTAACCAGTAGGCGCGGGGCATGACAACTGTGGCTGGCGGGACGAAAAAGAGCTCATCCAGAGACCCAAGCAAAATAGAATCCGAGTCAATGGCTATCAGTCTGGTGTACTGGGTCTGCTTAAATGCTTGAAGCTTTGTGTATGAATCTGCCCAATTGGGACCCGAATCTGTTCTCGCGGACCCTGTCAGTATGGTATACCTTTCGTATGGATACCTAACATATTCTCATGTATCAATTTTCGGGGGACATTACGAACAGACAGCGCTTTCCTCATGCCAGACTTTGACCGGCTGCAGCTTGACACCCAGTTCGTCCCTTGCCTTGGCAAGAAGCCTTC
This sequence comes from Stenocarpella maydis, assembly GCA_002270565.1. Taxonomy (NCBI): domain Eukaryota; kingdom Fungi; phylum Ascomycota; class Sordariomycetes; order Diaporthales; family Diaporthaceae; genus Stenocarpella; species Stenocarpella maydis. The sequence goes on from NQMI01000017.1 coordinate 215,504, forward strand.
CTTCGCGAGACTTGCCGTCGTTGATATCTAGGGTATCTGCGTACAATAGAAGCTTTTCTGCTCTACTTCCATACTGACGTAGATCATCAAAGATCATCAATGCGTTGCACAGGTACTCTGAGTCCGTGGCATACAGAGAGTAAGCATACTGCGTCCAATCTGTTGTCGTGGGCCTCGACTGATAGTATGGCGACACTGGGTCCCGAAAATAACAAGACGGCCCGGTCAAACGGTCGTATAAATGTACACCCCGAAGCCATATTATCATGAGAATCAAGAGCAGCACACCGTATGCCAGACGTGCTGGTTTCGATCTCAGCAACTGCGTAGTGCTGACAGCATTTGGCGAGACTGCTTTTTTGGTTGCGGTCTCATTCCAGATAGGTAGAAATGGTGAGTCCTCTAAGAATTCCGGTAGTTCGTCCTCGTCGAACTTGCCATTTTCATGCCTTCCGGGCATATAGTTCTAAAGTTGAAACTCGACTTTGGAGCTGCTTCGCTCCTAGATTGTGACAGCCCAGCTAGGGTTCTGTTCTTTAACCAGAGCAAAGCCTGAAGATGGCGGATATTGAGGGAAGACGACTGCACTTTTCAGGATTTCAAAATTATAGGAAGTATGAAGATAGAGATACTCTGATAAGACGGATGCTATTTGAAATGTGCAGAGAGAGCTTACGAGGTCGGAAGGATCGGTGATGTTTTCGTTCGGCCCATAAATCCCCTGAGCTGACTCAGCTAGCCCCTTTTCAAGCCAGCGTACCCCTTATCATGTCAGTGCTGCAGGGGACTCGATGAGCGCTTGTGTGGCTGATATAAAAGGATAAGTTACTTTCTTGCTGACTTACATGACAGCTGTGGCACTAGAGACCCTTAACCTGCGCTTTGATAACCCAGACAAATAGAAGCACGTCTACTACTGACGAGCACTCTGACGGCTACGTCTTAGATATGTATGAGCTTCTTTGACCTGCTACCCTACCTAGCTACTTTTCAGTGGATATGACTCGATTGCGGTGACTTAATGTTCCATTCTGAGGCTTGCCTGAGGCTGGTCTACCAAGTACGAGAAGGATAGAACGAATGAGGTCACAGCAAACAGTATTACTTCTTCGTCGCCTTGGAGACGAGACGTTGATGTTTTGAACAGAATCTGGTAGCGCTATATGGCTGTCCTCTCTGAGGTTGGGACATATGCTTATCAGCCAAAACATGGTAGCAAATTGTTGGATGTGGAGACCCTAGATACTGGTCTCATCCTCTCACTCATGAGAGGCTCTTTGTCTGTGTACTATTACCTTAGAGACTGAGAGCACCTCTCATCCCTCTCTGGATAGCGCAGTCTGTAGGCCGAATACATGCGCTTTCCAGAAAGCTTCTCAAATGTGGCATGCAGAAGATGCTCTGAAATAATGGTCTGAATCAGCTAAGTACCGCACTAAAAATGCAAAACTACGTGAATTACAGCGCCTCATTCCGGAACTCATCATCGAAGTAGCTGAATTGCTGTACGGTCTGTGTGGTACGTGGTCTTCCAATTGCAAGCAACCAAAGCGGCTGGATCTATTCCTGCATGCAAAAACAAACTCCTGATTATGAAGCTATCATTGCAAAACAATTTGCTCGATGAATAGAGCGAGAACATGGTAGGGCCGGGTCAGATCTTTGAAGTGAGCACTTGAAATGAAGCTTCAGGTCAGATGAGACAGTCGAAAATAAACTCAGATGATGAAAGATAGGTCAGCTGATCTTCCAGTTGTTTCAGTAGGTAGGCCATATCGAGAAAGACTCAAACGGCATGCAAGAATTGCAGCAAAGAAACCACTTAAAGCAACAGTGGTTGTTGGTCTTACAACATGTATGAAATTTGAATTTTTTTTCTCTTTTCCTTGTTCAGGACTACTCATAACCGTCATCATGAACCTTACAAAATTTGCTATACTAATTAGCTTCGTTGAAGCTACTCATACCCCGGATTCAGAATCCTTTGTTTTAGATCTTGCTGCTTGATCCTCCCTCTGTTGGTCGTGAACCATAGCCAGGCCGCTCGCATCACGTTTCTGACTGTAACATGGCCATTGTATTCCAATGGCTTATTTACCAATGCCTTTCTCAAGCCTGCTTAAGCTGGATACTGGTTATCATCGAAGCTTAACGTATTCTTGATGCAAGAAGTACTCTAAACCAGGTTTATCACAGTTGAAACAAAGCGCCGTACCATGGAAGCGTCCATCAATCCGAGTCTCCTATCCACAAGTTATCTCCTCCCCACCGATCCGAACAGCCTTGAAGAACTTATTCGTTGAACGAACGGCCGCCGCTGACTCATTTGTTCTTCTAATTCCCAACATTTGCTAGCCGAGACTTGAAAATATCGAACCGTAGAGGGCTGGCGCAACCTATGTGTCAGAAAGCTCTGGGTCTGAGTGACGCATGATGTCTAAGCAGCAACTTATGAGCGCTTGGCGGTACTCATTGATGGGCAAAGCATTGCGCGTACTCGATCAAACAGCCAGGAGAACAAAACACACCGAGTCCAGGATCTCATCCACCCACGACCCTGCCTTTGATCGGCATTTGACGGACCATGGCGTCCACCCACTCGGGAGCTCTCAGGAACCGAAATTAGGGGATATACACCAGACGCTGTTAAAATCAGGACCAATTATGCGTTGTCAGGACAGTGGAGAACAATTCCAAAGCTACCTGCGCAGACATAGGAAAGTAAAAACAGAGTCTGACGTAGTGGCATATCTAATGTCAATGATGATGAGCCAAAGGGAGTACAAGTCGCCATTCGTACAAAATACAAGGTTCAGAAATCTCGGGTCACTGACAAATAGTGTGATCCAAATACCATCAGAAAAACCGGACTTTGCTTATGGCGCACTCAGTGGAGACCTCGATCTTATTATTCGTATGAATTGGGCGGATTTGTTATCCCAGGGCGGAACATAGATATACTGCCAAATTTCTTCCTAGAAGCCAAAGGGCCGAACGGACTCGCACCCGTAGCAACTCGCCAGGCTCGATATGTTGGAGCGATCGGTGCCAGAGCTATGCATAAGCTGCAAAATCACGGCAGAGAGGCCCTGGTTTACGATGGAAATCCATATGCCTTTAGCTCTACCTATCACTATGGCGTCCTCACACTTTTCGCCCACCACCTGACTGCGCCAGCCACCCCAGGAAGCCGGCCAGAGTACCACATGGCCCAGTTGAAAATCTATGCCTTGACCAGCGACCTAGGATCCTTCGTCCAAGGCCTCACAGCATTCAGAAATTTGTGCGGTCTGGCCGAGAGTTATGGAGAACGTTTCATCAAGGCTGCAAACTCCAGACTTCGGGGGAATGCCAATGCTCCCGAAATGGGGAGCAATGCCTATACCAAAGGCACAGTTAGTCAGAAGAATCATAGATGAGGCTGCGTGGGTCGGAACAACAAGAATGAGTCTACTGCGGCGAGACGGCCAGAATGTCCATGGAGTTTTTACTTGTGGGGAAGATATAATACCGTCAGGGGATTTGAACCCGGTCTCGTGAAACTGGCCTTCTTTCTTTTACGGTCAAAATAATCAATCGTATGGCTTGTCTATCCTTGTCACCTTAACTTCAATGTTATGGGCGGGGATGTATAAATCTCGGCCGGCTCGTGTGCTCGGGATGTTGTAGTTAGTCTAGCGGTGTATCCAGTCATGACTGGTGTGAATCTGCTCTCTTGAGATAAGGGAACAGAAGTGAGGATCTCAGAAGGATAATCCTCCAATCAGCCCAAAGTATGCTGAATTGGAATGTGTTTGCAGGATAACATGCTCCAGGCAACAACCAAGCAACATCCATCACTCCTCCGCAATCTCATTCTCTAACCCGATTTTGGCAAGGCCAGCTAGGCATTCATTCAAACCCTCTGGCAATACATTGAGGCTGGATCGCTAACCATTCAAACTTTTTGTTACTCTATAATCATCTGGTTGTCAGCTCTATCAACGCCTCCAAACATCGAAACTGTGGCATACGATTCTTTGATTCGGTTCTATTTCTTCCAATTCAACACATGGCACTCGAGACCCCGGCTGGGGTGAAGAACCCCTCAGCGCCGAAATTCAGCTGGGACTACGATGTCCCCCAAATACCATTCTGGTATGCTCACACACATCCGTCTGGACGTCTGGCCAGCCATCACACTGACAACGACCTAGGTCAGACCTGAAATTCACCACAGGCCGCAACTTCCTCCAGTGCTACGATGAAGGAGAGATCCACGCAATGGAGTCCGAGTTTGAGCGCCTGGGCAGCGCTCCCAGGCAAGACAGGTTGGAATTCCTCCTCGCAAGACTCGACGCGACCCTCTCCAACCGGGAAGCAGCCGCAGGCCGGGATGGGCTGGCTGCCATGGACTACCCCGAGTGGATGAGAATTACACTGGCGCGACAGACGGTCCTCTCGGAGCTCGGCAGGCAGGCCGAGCAGGAGGCCGCTATCCAGGCCATAATCGACACGCCAAACCCGGCCAGGCCCGGCGACGTCAACATCTCGGGGGTCAACATGCTGGCGCAGCTCAAGGAGGAGCAGGGCTTCTATTCCGAGGCGGAAGAGCTCTGCAGGAAGGTTGTGCCCGTCCTCGACGGCATGTTGGGGGCTGACAGTCCCCCCTCTCAGGGCACTAGGAGAAGCCTCATTAGGTGCATCTGGAAGGCCGGGAGGCCCGAGAAGGCCAGGAGGATGGCTGGCGAGACGAGGCTGATCATTGATGGTATGGGGGAGAAGAAGATTCAGTACTTGAAGTACCAGAATGACGAGATGCAGTACCTGGGGGAGCTGATGGCCGAGCTCGAGTCCTGGAGCGACAAAGGAAAAGTGACTACTTAAGTACGACGGGTCGGTACATTTGGATGCCTAGGCAGGGCTAGGAAGGATGGTTTCCATCTTGAGTGACTACAGTCTAGACCGTATTATCATTTTTGTTCAGCACAGGCTAAGGGGGGCCGAGCTAGACTGGGTGAAGTTCGGAGTCAGGGATCGTGGGATCCCGATGGGCAGGCGAGGTGGGCGGAATTCCACCAGCACCATCCGTTGTAACTCCAACGCCACCTTGGCGAGCATGGCTGATGACGCCTGTGATGCCCTGAGACCGCACGGCTTGGGCTTGAGCCGGGAGTAGAGACCAATAACATATACTCTACCCTTTGGCATTCGAAAGTGAGAGGGGACGGGTTGGGTTGTGAACGGCAGGAAATGAGATGATTTGACGAGCTCCCGAAAATGAGATGCTTGCATGCAGCTCCTCGTGCACGTAGCTCCTCCTGTCCATGAAGGGCAACAGTGAGCGTGGGTGCATGCCAGCCAAGAGAGCTTCAGCTACCAAAATCTTCACTGCAAGCCAGCCTGGCACCACAAGCTGCTCGATCCCCCAACATAGTAGCAATGTGCCGCTGTACATCCGTTTCCGTGGGCGCGCAACATTCAATTCCATGATGGACTGACTCGACTTCATCCACCACGCTTTTTCTCCCACTCCCATCACGAGAAGCAACCAAGTCTCCATACTCACCGGCCGTCTACGCCGACTGCCACTCCAGTCTCGCCGCCCCGAGATCCCATTCCCTCATCCCCCATATCTACAGCTCCGCCTCCTTGCCCTGCTCCACGGTCTTGCTCAGCGGCCCCTTCTTCACCATGATTGACATGACCTCATAAAGGGCGTCGGCGGCCGCCATGGTCGTGTGCTCAGCGTTCGTGTCGTACGCCGGGGCGACCTCGACAATGTCCGCAGCGATGATGTTGACGCCGTCGAGGCCGCGCAGGATGGTCCGCAGCTCGCGCGTAGACCACCCTCCGGTCTCAGGGGTGCCCGTGGCAGGGGCGACTGCGTTTTTAACTCGTATCAGTATTCCCAAGCCTGGTTGCTTGGTGGTCGGGATGAGGGCTAAACTCACAGGCAGGATCCAGGGTATCAATGTCGATACTCAGGTACACGGGGTTCACCGTCCCGACCCTCTCCCCTAGACAATGTCAGTAACCCGTGGAGAGCCCCCCCGGGGGGGGCGGTTATGATAGGGTGCGGCTTAGACGCACTAATTTTCTTAATGATGCCATCGATTCCAATGGTGTCAATCTCGCGGGCCTCAACAATCTGGAAGCCACAGTATCCATCATTGTCGTAGTCAGACGGCCCACTCAGCGTCGTCCGGATGCCAGCGTGGATATTCGAGTCGTTCTTCAGCAGGCCCTCCTGAGCAGCGTGATAGAAGTAGGTGCCGTGGTTAATGCTAGCGACCTCGGACGGCGAGCCGCCAAAGACCTTGGGCCTCCAGGTGTCGAGGTGGGAGTCGAAGTGGATGACGGAGACAGGCCCGTAGGCCCTGTTGACCGACCGCAGCAGGGGCAGCGTGATGGTGTGGTCGCCACCGAGTGTAATTACCCGGGGCAGGGTCTTACCCTTCTTTGCCGGGCCGAACTTGTCAGCGTCTGTGGCGGGGTCGCGGGTGAGAATGGTGTGGTGGCCTTCTTCAATCTGGTGAAGCGCCCATGTGTTGTCGTATCTGGAGCATGAGTGTGTTAATAAGGAGTAGAGCACCCTGGACTCAAAATGGTACACACGAAGTTACGGGGATGTCGCCGCAATCGAGGACCGAGGCCCAACTGTTGAACGGGTTTGTGTCCAGAGGAACGTTGTATCCTCCGCTGAAACCGACTCTGGTCAGATACAAATCTGTTATGCTAATGTCCTGGTTTGAAGTGGCCACACATACTAGAGGTTCAACCTTCGTGATCCTTGCCTAATACCAGAAGGACCGAAACGAGCTCCCGGGCGATAAGAGGTACCAGTATCGAAAGGGGCGCCTGACAGTGACAGCTGATCAGCCATGGTTTCAATTGATGACACTAGGAAAGCAGTCCTGTGGGTAGCATACCAATAAAGGCGATGTCATATTTTGCGTCGCTCTGAGGGGATAGGCACTGAGCATATGGTAGACGTCCAAAGGTCGAAATACCAGAGAAGACTGAATCAGCCTGTCCAGGAATAATCAGTACCAATGCCCATATCTGCACCATCTACAATGACATACCTGCGTGCCTCCATCCCCAGGCAGGACACTGTACCACAGCGACTGATAAGGTCCCGAGATCGGACTCTGGGGCCCGTGGCTGCTATGCGCAGTCACCACGGCAGCCCCGAGCAGAACAAGTGATGTTTTCAAAAACATTTTTAGGAGTGTGAGGGAAGCTGGTCAAGCAAGTAGATCACGATATGGGCTGCAAGATGAACATCTGGGGAAGCTGGGGTTACCGCCCAGCTTTATTGTCCTTGAACCTCTGGTCAAGCGTGCTCCGGGATCGAGAATCTCTGTTCCTGGAGCTTATCACCACCATGCTTTCCAGGGCTGACCACTCAGCATCACCAATTCGTATGGCTAAGCTAACCGGCTAGTCAATCGATGTAGTAATGCGGCAAGGACACCTATGAATTGCCCCAGCTGCCGGGCAAGTGGGCAAGTGGGTGGCCTCGACGGGGCCCAGTCCATTGGTACGAATAGCTCCTCCTAGGAGATACCGAGCCCAGTAGTGCAGCGTCAAGGCCGCCGAAGTGCGGGGCATCGAGATAGTAGTTGCCCATCAAGATGGAGATGTAATGCTTCGGTAACCTGCCAGCTGTCCGGGCATCGCAATGCCTCCACAGGATCGCATTGCCCAATGGCTGTGCTGTAGCTGGCCTGCCGTATGCTCCCAAAGCCTTGATCCCTGGATGATACTGCATGGGTGAGATGTTTTCAAACCTTGTGGAAACTCTAGGCATGTCTAACCTCCAGAACCAGGAACAGCCAACTAAGCGCCTGGGCCCGGCAGCCGCAACGTTGAGCTAGCAACGATGTATGACGTGCCATGGCCGCAGTTCTGGCGGGGTTCCTTGGTTATCTTCAACGATGTCGTGTGTGGGGTTGACAAAGCGAAGATAAGACGGCACCTTGGCCAACAATAATAGTGCCACTCGTTGACAAGTGCGCTCTCATCTGCCGCCCTGGCAGTCAAGAATATTGCTCATGAATGTTGATAGTGTCCTCGGAGAGCGCCGCGAAACTCCAAATTCTCAACGAGGAGTTGAAGGGCTCGTCACAAGTCCCGCCGGTGTCCAATTAAGATAGTGGGCCATTCCCTAGGTGAAGATAGATCGAACCCGGTAGTTCGGAAATCGCCGTTAGAGCGGGAGAAGCTCCACACAAGCCCACAATGGTAAGGCTTGCTGTGTCATATGCCGGAGCTTGTGGAGTACTGATGGAATTGAGACTAAAAGAAAAAGACATAGAAAGAAAAGAAGAAAATGAACCAGACAAAAGAAAAGAAAAGAAAAGAAAAGAAAAGAAAAGAAAAGAAAAGAAAAGAAAAGAAAAGAAAAGAAAACAAAACAAAACAAAAAAAGAAAATGGAATGGAGAAAGCAGGGGAATTGCAACAATGTTAACAAAAAAATGACATATTCGGTGTCCACCTGCACACATCAGTATGGACTCAACTGTAGGTCAGAACATGTGCGAAAAGTCATTAGGATGAAGTGCCACAAAGGACAAACCAGTGCCTGTCCTCTCTGCCCAGCCATTTTGTTTGCAAGCCTGTGCTGTCAAGAGGTTCAGCTGGTTTGAATCCATGCGATTCAATCAGGGCCCAAGCGGTAATGTGGACCAAACTCATCGCATGCATGGCCTTGTCAATATTCGGTATCGACCACTGGAGCTCATCATCCCGAAGTGGTTTCCTGGCCGGCTGTTCATCCTGCAGGTGTTTCGGTACGGTGCTGTCGTAAGATAAAACGCGAAATGAAGGCCCGCGCCGCAAAGGGAGGGTGGTTGGTTAAAGAGCTGCTGTGCAACCTGGTGTTGGGGGGATGGGAAGGTATGCCGCGCGTTTTATGAGAGGAGAGAGGGCCATCAAGGCCCTCATCCGATGGGTTCGGGCTCGGTAGTAGGTCGGAACATTGTGCTGTCTATTGATGCCACGGAGTGTTAAGTGGGGAGGATTGTGGCCAAGAACCTTGGTTCGCCTCGACGTGAACGTGTCGAGTAGGCCGGGAGGCTGCCTACACGTCAAGACCATCCCCCCTCGGCCCTCAACAAGTGAGCGAGTGACTGACCCCGAGGCCGCTGGGGGTCTGTTGGTGTCCGATACGTCTCGTCACCGGAACAAGGCCGGGTCTGGAGGTGGGCATCAAGAGATGATGGCGCGAGTGATGATATTCGCCTGGTTGGCTCCAGGCCATCCAAGTCGGTATGCAGGTCTCGAACGAATTGGATGCGCGAGTCGAGGCGTGTGGTCACATTGTGACTTGCCCGATTGGGGCTCGTGCCGATGCAGCAGGGAGGGCGGCTGCATTCGGATGGTAGCGGATCCTCGCTGTACATACATACAAAGGAGACAGCTCAGGGGCTGCAGGCCGCAGATGCAGTACACATGGCTTGGGCAGTGTGGGTTGTGGTGTGGGCAGTAATGTGGTAAAGGATATATGGAGGAGTGTAAAAGGACGAACGGGAGAACAATTGCCTTGTCGACGACCCTGACTGACCCTGTCGTCCCTGTGGCCCAAGCTCCCGCCCCGGAGGTGACGATCTTGCCTCGTTTCGCATCAGGGACCTGGGGAAACTTGGGTCTACACTACTTCTCAACGCTTGGATCAGGCTATAACAATTCAATTCCACTTCTGAGCTTCTACTCGTCCGTTCTTCCAAGCATTTCTGTAGGCCAAAATTTGCACTCATGGTGGACGTCCAAGGGGCATACATGGCTAAGTAGATAGCTCCCGAGCAGATGGCTACCTGCTTAGGTACCTGAGTAATGTACACACACGGCCAGGGCCAACTTGCTTGCTCGGCCGGCCTTCGCAGACCCGAAGTACCCCCAAGGTTCCTCCTCCCCTTCTCCTGCTCCCCCAGCCCCCCGTTTTCGCAAGCCCAAGTTCCCTGTTTTGACAGAGGCTGGCTGACTTCCTCCGCTCCGCCTTATTATCTACTGTGTACTATGTACTCAGTAGCCCGGGTTTATTCGTAGCGACCGAGCGAGGTTCAGTGTGCAGGAAAGTGACTTCAGTCCTCCACCCCCATCATGACCTGACCTGCAGCATCCCCATCCACATCGCAAGTGGTCGCAGCGTCACCACCACCAGGCCACACCCACAGTCTTGTGTCGGCTGCTGCTGCTGCTGCAGTAATCCTAGTTGGTGGCAGCCCTCGAGTATTGCCTCTAACAGCATCCTTTATCTACTCAGCAGCCTACACTCCAAGGTCCAACACGTCAGCCATTCCTTTCCAGCCCTTTTTTGGTCTGTCCCTCGTCCGCCATGCGCAGCCTTTTTAACCCTAACTATTCTCTTATTGGCCTACGCCTCGACTCCGACGGATGCACGATTAGCGAATAGCCTCCACGAACACCATCCTCACCCTTCCCTTCTCGTCTCCCCCTGCGGCTGCCACAACCCATGACATAAGTTTCCCTGTGCGCTCTTCTCTCGCCCACGCACCGGGCTTCATCCACGCCCACCCTTGGAGCAGAGCAGCGCAGCCATTTACTCCGGGACCACTGTTCACGGCCTCGTCAAGCGAGGGCCACGCTCGACGGGCTTTGTGTCTCGATCATTCTCTCGCTTCCATCTTTTGGGGACGGCATAAAGATTGCATCACCACCAGCCTGCTTTGCATGGCAGCATAACCACAAACCACAACCAAGTATCATTATAAGATCTTACCTTCACCACAATGCAATGCACGTATCAAGCCAGCATCCATCGAGCCGCATTATAGAACCACCACCGTCGACCCGCCACGGACGCTGCCGCGGCGAGTCCTGCTGTGCAAGCACGCAATCCTGAATATGACGATCAGTATGGCTGGGTCTCCATATTCCTCGACTTCCAGCACAATGGCAATTCCTGAGGTTGAGTATATCGTGCCGCCCGGATCAGGCCATGAAGTTGATGCGAGCCCCGAGAGCCAGAGGAGCCAGAGGAGCCAGAGGAGCCAGAGGAGCCAGAGGGTCTTCAAAAGGCACAAGGTCCTTCCGCATCCCAGTGGTGCAAATGGGAGCATCCTCGCCGGTTCGGACTCTGCGAGAACGTCCAGCACGGACACCCAGAGGTAAGAAACCGCATGCCGTTCCCTAAGCGGAGCCCCGCTCACTCTTGGCCAGCAGCCATACACTGCGCCATCAACGCCGGAGGATAAGTGGTGGGGATCTCCCACCAACTCCACCCGCGCATTCCAGAACATCGTCTAGCAGCCACTCTATCCCTCTCTCTAACTTGAGCCCCCTCCACACGCCAACCCAGAGCTCCGAGAACGTGCCGTCCAAGGCCAGCCCGAGCACGCCCCCGAATCAACGAAGCCCTCCAACCCCCGACGTCACACCTCCTCAGAGTGCCATCCGGCCGAGACCTTTGATACTGCGTCCGGCTCCCGCCGACCGGATCCCGTCCAAAGGTACCACTGAGTCACGCACTGAATCCTTCAAGACTGCAAGGGAAAGTCCCGAGCCTTCCGAAGAAGAAGACGGCCGCACCCTACGTCCAGCTGCGCAATCTGCGAGGACATCCGAGGTAACGGTCCGGCTTGCCAAGGGCTACGGCAATGGCAACGGCAACGAGAAGCACACTCCGCAGGGCCATTCAGGCACTGGACTAGGTCTGGGGCCCAGCTTGGTGGACGATTATAGCCTCACGCCCAGGGCCCGAGGCGACTTCACCACGTTTGACTGCGATTTCGAAAACTCGCCCAGTGACGTCGAACAGGAATGGGATGACAACTTGATGAGGAATGTGACCGTGCGAAAGAGGCGGCCTAGCGTGCATGTCAATGAAAGACAACACGAGGCCGTGGACGATTTTACTGTCTCACCTACAAATGCCACGAAAGCTGTGCGCGCCTTCCCGCTGCAGGGTAGGGTCCTCACTTACGATTCTCCCGACCCCGCGAGAAGCTTCACAGCCCCGGAGAGAGCAAATACGGATGCAGGCGCCACCGCGGACACCAGGAGGCTTTCGGGAATGTCCTCTAAATCGGCTGCTTCGACAGTAGTGGAGGCGATTCTGGTCGGAACCCCTCCGCGCCGGCAGAGAACACTGCGCCACGTCAAGCGAGTGGACGCTTTGCGCGATTCAATATGGCAACCATCGCCGGTGGCCTCAATGTCGATCCTGAATAGTGGCAGGTCCAGGCGGCAATCTGCAGACCAGACCAAGGATGCTCTTCGAGAGAGCTATGCATCCAACTCGACAGCCAACTCCGTAGGTAGCCGGAAGGCTCGTCGCGATGTCTGGAAAAACGGGGGCATTCCGGTAGTCATCGTGCCCGACCGCCGTTCGTCAAACAGGTCCAGCAGCCACGAACGCTCGTTACGCTCAGCCGACAGCACGAGATCAAAGAGCCAGGGCCTCGGATCTGTGCCTCTCGATAAGCTGCCAAATGGCCAAGATTTGACTCCCTACTTTGACCGCCCGCCCAGACGCGGTCGGTCGATATCAGAATCGGATGGCTCGACGCCTGGAGACCAGCGCACTATTGACTTTACTCGAATTGTTCCACGAAGATCCTCTTCCCTATCCGCGCCGACGAGTCGACCTGGGAGCCGCGACCAGCCAAGAAACGCGTCGCGAAATGCTTCGCGCGCTGGATCACTGACTGCGGAGAGCCTTAGGGCTCACAATTCAGTGCAGGCTAACGGACTTCTCCCAAAGCCTGCAGCCGCAGTTACAGGTCAGGAGCCATCGAGTGCCAATGAACAGAGACATACACCGGTAGTCACTGTGGAAGCAGTTCCTTCTCTGGAACATATATCACCGAGTGACGACCTGGAGAGACCTGAAACCCATCAACCTCGACAGTCGGAGTCGAGGATTGGAGACATATTGCTCTCGGCCAAGGCGACGCCTTTCTCACAGGCTTCTGTAGAAACCAACGGGACGTCGGCAGCGGACATAGGGGAAGCTAGGGCGATCAGCATGTTCCCTCATAAGAACCGGTCTATCCTGATGGTTGATCACAGGCCGTCTGAAAGTTCGGATGGCGACCCTGACAGTCAATCTACCGAGAGGCCTGACAGGCCTACCATCACGACCACGGAGGTCGATGGGGCATCTGTGGATGAGCCTATGACGCCTCTGGCCCAGCCAACTTTTACTTTGGATAGCGTTGACTCCCCGTTGCGAAACCCGCGAGAGCCTCCGGAGCCTCCCGCGCTCAAGTTCATCCCTGCGACCCCGTCAGGCTTGACACCAGCAGAAGAGAAGACCAAATTGCTAGGCAATTTCTACGATGAGATGGCTGACAAGCCCACGCGGACGCCTTCTCTGATGCGTCGGGCACTAAACAAAAGACGGCATTCGTATTCTTCCCACGGCCCTTCCCCCAGCCGTGACACCCGACCTGGCTTTCTGGCGAGAACCTTGTCATTGGGCAAAAATGGACGCAAGGGCACCATGGACAATCCTGAGGCGGACCACCCGTGCTGCAAGTCGCTCCCAAACGAGCAGCCCGTGGACGAGACCCGACTTCATCCTGACTGGCGGCCATCGTACTATTCGAGTCACTATGACGACGGAGTCTATGACATGGACAATGTGGACGATGAAGAGGTCATGCGATATCCAGCCATCGACAATCGCCCCCCTCCGCCGAAGAGAAGCCTCAGTGAGCGCATGAAGCGGACTTTTGCCATCATGCCGCTGCAAGACGTGGACGACTTTTCCAGCGGTCCGGAAAGAAGAACAATCAAACGGACGCCCAGTGGGAATTTGCGCGTGGTCAAGCACCGGCGAAGTGCGGGCTCCCTTCGAAAGACGGCCGGCAGAACGGAACGCCCCTCGACGGCACCTGACGGAGACGGACGCCGCCGGCTTTTCTGGCCCCGCTCAAACAGCCTGAGCAGCATTAGAGGACAACACATCATTTCCAGTGGGAACGGGAGTGCAGACCGCGCGACTCCCCCACGGACCTCTGAGACTAGGAGGTGGTCCGTTTCTCAGAACCTGGGAGCCCTCACTAGGCGGCTAAGCGACAAGAGACGCGAGAAACGAAGCAATGAGCTACGGCAGAAGATCTCCGGTCCTCGGGAGGTTCGTGACGGCGTGGTTGATGTCATCCGTCAAGATGGCTACCGGCGTGCGTTCGCGCAGCCGCGCAGAATGCCCGAACAGGTCGATGGACGCTGAATCTGGAAAACGGTATAGAGCCAGTTCATTGGAGCATGTTCAGCCTTTCAGCCCGGAACAGCAAGCATGCGCGCCATTACAATTATAGTATTCTCCTATAGGACAGTTCCAGATTAGGGTTATCGGGAGGTTAGTCTGAGGCGCAAGGGGTGATGAGGTACCCAGTCGGAGCAACCACCCTTTTTACGATTTGTTTTCTTCACGACGGATGATTTTCATTTCTCTTTTCCGGAACAAGGCATTTCTCTCATGATGATGGCCTCGACCTATACGCTCTATATCACGACCTAACGATATCCACGTTGTGGGAAATATGACGACTGGGTGTACAAGGGGTGAGGGAAGGAGGGGTAGTTGATGATGGGACGCACCGGGATATTTTGGCCTTGGGCCCTCATTAATTGATCATCGCAATGATACTGAGCACCCCGGGATCTTGCGAGCGAAATCTTTCCTCACTAGGCTCTCTTTCTCCAGTTTTACGCAGAGAGGGGGGGGCAGGATACAGAAAAGAATTTTGTTTTTGGCGCGTTTTGCATATTTCGCTTTACTGAAAAGCTACGGGGAACGGAAAGTGGGAGCGACTTGGGATTATGTGTCTTGATGTCTCTTTTTTCTTTCTTCTTTCTTTGCTTCTCGTTCTCTTTGCCTTTTCTTATCTTTCTTTTCGAGCATGTCAGGCTTATGCGGGCGGACGACGAGCTGATGACGGAACGAACTGGACCATTTTACCTGCTGTATACTATAGATAGCCTTTCCTGTACGTGACTAGCAGCTTATGAATGATACCTAACGGCCTTTTTCTACGGAGAAAGTCAACCTCTGCGCGCCGTGAACTGTGGTGCATGCGGTAAGCCTCGAGTTGCTCGTGATGGTCTCATTGTATCCTTCTGGTTGTGAAAAGGGGGGTGAGCCATGTCCCAAAACAATGCTTCGGCTCATACTCTTCTTGAAGACTTGTACAGTCTTGATTACAATATTTGACGTCTGAAATGCAAGAGAACGGGGGCTGGCGTATCTGTATCTCAGCGCTGGCACCCTTGACAATGCACTGCTCGTCAGGTACGACTCCAACTCTGGTTGGCTTGCCCTTCGAGGACCTCCGATACCTTAGACGTCATGGTAGCCGTTTGGCCAACCACCGTCGTGGCCACTCGTCTTGAAGCTTACAGCAAATGTTCGTGTTTCCTCTCGCCTCTGATGCTTTGCCGCGGGCCGCGGCCCCCAACGCCAAACGCCATTGTTCCCTAGCCATGCACTTCAAGCATGTATCTTTAACCGACCAACGGCGCACGAAAACAATGCTTCAACACACAGGATTTCCCGCACGCAAGGCCCTGACCGACGAGGCCGCTGCTTTCCCCTGATGAATATTCCTTGCGACAGCAACCCCCCAAGCCCCATCACCAGCATCCACATCACCTCCCATCGCCCGGCGCCCCCCCAGGACCACCCGGGATCGGCGGTGGTCCGCCAGCAGGGTTGAAAGGCGGCATGCCGGCAAGGAACCCACCGGGCGGCGGCGGGAAGGGGAAGTTTGGCGGCGCGCCGGCGCCCCCAGCACCGGGGGGAGGGAACGGCAGGCCACCTGGCGGCGGGAAGGGGAGACCGCCTGCGCTGCCGGGCGGCGGGATGGGCATGGGCGGCAGGCCGACGGGCGGGGTGCCAGGCAGCGCCGGCACCGACCTGGCGGGGGTAAACGGCGGGAAGGCCTGGTTGGACCCGGGGCGGGCGGGAGGCGGGAAGGGGAAGTTGCCCGGGGGCGGCGGCGGGGCGCCGGCACCGGGGGGCGCGCCGGGGGCACCACCTCCTGGCAGGGCCGGGAAGCCCGGCGGCGGGATGCCTCCTGGGAAGGGCGGGAAGGGCATGCCGGCGGGCGGGGGGAAGCGGCCGGCTCCGGGCTGGTTCTCGGGCAGCATGGGGTTGTTGTGGGCCTGGCCCTCGGCGGCGTACGAGGAGGTGATGGAGTCGATGACTGATTGGGCCTTCTCGTGGCCGATCTCTGAGGACGGGGGGTGTCAGTCAGTTTCGATGGGGATACGACAAACAGACTGGAGGGGAGCCCATCTCACGTTGGTAGTAGTCTATGACATTGCGCAGGTGGTTGCGGCCGCTGTTGTGCGCCTTGCGCACGCTCATGGAGTCGTGGGTGAGGTAGACATCGCAGTAGTCGCAGAAGACTGTACCGAGGCTCGCGCGTCAGTCGGTCGAGGGTCACTGATCAATTGCAGGTAGGTGATTTGGGGGGCTCTGCTCACACTTGGGCATCTTGACTGCGCTGTGCTGGGTTCCGCTTCTGAGGTGGGTGGGTGTTGGCTGACTCTATCCCGAGTCCTTGTTGGCGACGCGAAGGGTAGATGGTTCGGTGAGCAGGGTCGAGCAGGCAATAAAGAAGCGGAGCACGGAGCGGCAAGGCTGGAGCCGGGTCAGGCTCGAGGGGCAGCGGGGTCCCCACATTAATGTTGGCAAGTCTGGCCTGATAGGCCACCGCGAGGTAGCTAACCCCCCCCCCCCCTGGCATGAGCTAGGCCGTAAGGTGAAGGCGACACCTTTGCAGTCAGGCCCGTACAGGACACACGCAGCCCAGAAACCCAAGAAGGCCTCCCTCCCGCCAAACACGACAACCCAGCGTCCGCCCACAACAACCATGGCGCTCCCACGATCGCTGCTGCAGTACGTCTGCAGCCTGGCCCTGTTCATCGCCTGCGCCAACGCATTGAAGTTTGACCTGCAAGCAACATCACAATCACACGACAGCAAGAAGGAGCGGTGCATACGGAACTTTGTGGCCAGGGACACGCTCGTCGTGGTGACGGCGACCGTCAGTGGGGCCAAGGGAGATGGCATGCGGGTGAACATGCACGTGAGTCCGCCCCTGCAGGACCGCCCGGCGTCCAAGCCTCGTGCTGCGAGAGCACGAGGGACCTCTTGTCGTCCCGAGCCGTGCTGACAGCTGCCGTCGCCAAACCAACAGATCCGTGATGCGGTAGGGAACGAGTACGGCCGGCCACAGGATGTCGCCGGCGAGCAAAGGACAGTCTTCACGTCGCACGCGGACGCAGCGTTTGATGTCTGCTTCGAGAACCTGTTGACAGGATGTACGCTGCTGCCCTCCACTAACAGTCGCTGCTGCCACAAGACGCACGCCCGCTGACACGGGAACCCAAAACAACAGCCAGGAACATCGCCGACGCGACCCGCCACGTCGAGCTTGACGTCGACATCGGCGCCGACGCCAAGGACTGGTCCGCCATCCAGGCCACCGAGAAGCTCAAGCCGGTCGAGGCCGACCTTCGCCGTATGGAGGAGATGGTTGCCGAGGTTGTGGGCGAGATGGACTACCTGCGGAGCCGGGAGCAGAAGCTGCGCGACACCAACGAGAGCACAAACAACCGCGTCAAGTGGTTCGGCTTCTGCACCACCACCATCCTCATCGTGCTCTGGGTCTGGCAGATCCTGTACCTGCGGGCGTACTTTAGGTTGGTTCCCTTGCCCCTGACTGTATACCCCTTCGTCTTGCCCATGGCAGCGCGCTAATCAATCTCACGTCCAGGTCCAAGCACCTCATCTAAGGGGAGGAGCCCTCAGGCACGGTGGCTTATGGTTGCGGGAGTTCATGAACTACTATATTGGGTGGGCCAAGATTGGTCGGTCACGGTCATGTGCGGGTTGCTCAGATATATGTACACTCGGGTCGGCAAACGCGCGTGCAATGGTGAATAGCAACAGTGATGCATGGTTATGGTCTGGCACCCTAGACCCTCATGTTGCGTCTAGAGGCATGAAATGTCGGGTTGATGCTGGTGGGCCGTCTAACACACAACGTCAGCTCAACTCGAGCTGAACTTGGTCGTTCTTTGTTTGGCCATTCCTGGCCGTCGCCCGTAGCATATAAGTACATGACCCGTGCGACTTGTTCCGACGAGTTGCGAGCACCCGCAGCCTGAGTGATCCCTGCAAGGCGCCTGGGCCCCGATGCCGAGATGGAGAAGGCGCCGGTCGGGATCACGGCAGGTTGGATAATCTATGACGGCACCGGACCCTTGACGGAGCAAAATGCTCTACTAAGTATCTACAATTCTCCTGCGACCATCTGGCCAACCCTTAGCTCCCGTCTTCACGACGAATGCCAGCTTCAGTTTGCACACCCCCAATTCATTCCTGAACAGCCATCCCTGAAAGGAAGGGTGGGCGAAAAAAAAAAAAAGAAGAAAAACCCCACGCCACCACCATGATGCCCATCCCCCGCGCCAT